>JAVJIF010001048.1:0-506891 GCA_038442645.1 Agave tequilana | reverse complement strand
TCCTCCTCCTCCTCCTTCCTGAAAGGTAAGTACTCACACTCATTATTACCCAACCAGCCCTCCGTCCGACAACTACAACATTATACCTGAAACCTCCCTCCCTATCGATTCAAAATTAACTTTCTTTATCTCTATATGCGTATATTCAAGAAATACTCCTATTTCAAGATATTCATATTTTGTCCTTTCCAAGTAAAATCCATAGCTTGATGTCAGTGGATGTAGCGGGGTTACAACGAGTCGATGATTGCTGTTTCTTCTTCCAGGGGACAGTAAGATACCCAGGGCCACCAAAAAAAAAAAAAGGCATACAGCCTGTAGAAAGAAGCAAACTGTGTGATCTCCATTGTATCAACAATAACAAGTGGAATGGCCCAGAGAAGAACTCGACATGATTCTATACAATCAAACTGAGTTTTATGTCCATTAGTAATCTTCTGTTTCACCCACTTTCAGCATCATTAGCCCAGAGGGCCGAGGGCAGCAAACACAAGCAATCACAACATATATCATCAGTAAGTTGGGCATCATGAAACACTCCCCCCCTTTCCAATATGATTGCAAGCTATAAACCTATGTATAGAACCTTAACTAAATTTATCAGATGCTTTTAAGCAAAATTGTAAGGCACTTGGTTGATTATATCATCTATTCCTTGAATGTTCTCTTCGAACAATATCATGGAATTTTGGGAAGAAGAGTGTCTGAACCACCGAATAAAGAAAATATGGGAAGAGAGCCGAGACAACAACCAAGAGAATGGCAAGCCAATAAAGGGGGCTCGGGGCACCAGCTTCCAGGAACACCCAGTATGCTGTTGTGGATATCAATGGAGGAAAATAACCATAGATCATCTAAAATATACCAGAAGGCATGCTGCCCCAGATAACGAGGTGCTGAATCCTGTGAAATAGCTTAGATAAAGAGCCATTGGCAGTTAACTGTCCAAAACCACGCAGCTATACATGGTGACGCCCAGGAGATCAAATCCTGCAGCATGACCATCCTTTCGGAAAGCCTGGTCAAGGATGGAGTTGCTTGTCAATAGAAGATTATGACAGAACTGCAGGCTCCATTGATCATCCAACCAGTTATACGGGTCCAGCTAAAGAGACATTGCGCACACCATCCTGGTGGAGTAAGGGGAACTGCAGGGGGCGCGGAAAATCATTAACTAACATGAAAAAAAATAGGTTTAGCTCTTAAAGAGCACATCCAAATAATACCAGGAAGAAAAAGAACTTGTATTAAAATGGTACATCTAAAGATAGACGCAGCTCATATACTGGAATGCTGGATCAGTAAAAAGACTAGACCAATAGAGCTTTTATGTGAAGAATGTCTGTAGTCAAGATGTCCATACACTATAGGCTAAAAAAGAAAAGAAACAGCGATGCACTGTTTATCAACTGAGGAATCTAGAACAGCAGATAAACTTAATGTAATAATGCTTTAGCATGATTGCAGGAAGTAAATTATAAGACTGTAGATTTCCACAGGGGTTTATGCTGAATCTCTGCTTCACAATGTAAGTTTACTTTTATTGATTTTACATGGCTTTAAGCTAACAACATTTATTAACACCTGAGTGGGACTGGAATCTTTTCTTAAACTTGACATTAGACGACCAAGGATTCGAGTGTCAGCGATAGTCTTTGCTGCAAAATGCTTTGCTTTTGATTAAACAATAAGGGCAACCCAGCACATGAGACTCCAGCCATCTCAAATTCTGAGAAGGGTAAATGTGAAACGCCCCTCCCCGATATTGTGGAGAGGCCATTTCCGCAACTTAAACCTGTGATTCCAAGTCCTGCTTTCTTTTACTGATTTTAAATCGTGATTGCCCTGAAACAATTTGTTGCATTGGCAGAAGATTTTGCTTGGCACAAATGGGGTCTTAAAAGTAAGTACTAACCAGGATTTTGTTCGCCATTATGGAGTCTTAAAGTTCAAGTATGGTTCGCGCTTGGTAGGAGATTTTTGGCATGCTCAGGTTCAACAACCTCCAAGAGAGAATTTGCCACACGCCCCGCCCCCGCTACACATCCGCACACAGCACACACAAAATAAATGCTCGTGTAAGCATGGATGGAGCAAGATGCACCCCAGTAGGGCATATCCAAACCCCACAACGCAACGATGAACTGTTGTAGTCTGCTGGATGCCCCCCCCCCCCCCCCCCCCCACCCCCCCCCCCCCCCACCCAACACCCCCACACACACACACCACACAAAAACCCCCCAAAGAAAAAAAAACCAAAGAAAATGAAGAATTTTAAATAAAAATGGACAATAAAGAAAATATGCTGATTTTTTATCATAACCCACACCAAAAAAAAAAAATCTACCACGAATTCATTAAAAGTTCTATCACAATACAAACCAAGAAACCTACTATTTTTCTAGTTCATATGACATTTGTTATAAAAACAATAAAAAGATCATAGTTTTAATTCTTTATTTGTCAAATTTCTAAAGTAACTATTTCACTAATTTGTATTAATCGTGAAACTCGATAATGTTGTAACTAAACGAAGTTATATTTCATGTATAATATTTTCTTTTCAAATGATTAGATTTGTCTACATACAATTTTAATCTCCTCAAATTTCTTAAATGGGATTGATCAAATATATTTTTCTACCAATGGTATACTTGAGCATTCTTTTAAGTAAATATATGATCGGGTGATGAAAATTAATAGTTAACCAAAGTACCCCTCCTGCCTCAATGCCCCCCTCCCTCCAGATAAGTCACTAGCCAAAAATCGCATAGGGTCTACTTTGTGCTTGACATGCTCCCTCAGTAGAAGTTGCCTCTACTTTTAGCGAGAAGGGCAATTGATCGGGTTGGGTTGGGTTGAAGGCCAACCCATGACCAAACCCGAATTCTAATATTCATCCTGAACCTGAACCCGACCTGACTCCAACCCGAACCCGACCCGACCTGAAATTGACCTATTAGGGTTCCATCTGGGTTAGGTTGGGTTGCTCGGGTTCGGGTCAGATTGGGTTGATAATTTATAGTGTTAGAAAGAAGAAGATGAAGGTGGATGTGGGTGTTGTAGGGAGGCATTGGAGTGGCAGAGATAGGAGAAAATGAGAAGGGAGTGGAGCGTGGTGGAACAAGTGAGGGAGAAGGAGATGAGCTTGGAGAGGAAGCGGAGGAGGAGGCCGAAGACGAGGAGCTAAGCTTGGATCTGAAGAGTTTTGATGGTGGAAGTGCATTATTACAAAAGGAAAAGAGAAAGAGCTAGGGTTGTTGGCGACGGGAGGAGAAAGTGTGGGTGAAAGATTTGGAGTTATGATTGAAATTCAAATTTTGGTAAATATTAAGATATTACACTATTATGTAATATATATATATTATACTATATATTTATACTTTCTATTACGGGTCTGTTTGGTTGTCATAATTGGCCGTAATTCATAAGTCGTAATTGGTTAACTCTTTTATGGTTGTAAATGAGTTACATGCATGTAAGTCTTACGGTGTTTGATTGGTAATATAAAGTTGTAAGTGGGAAAGTGTATTGTACTTTACAGTGTTTGGTTGTCGTAATGTATAAGTCGTAAGTGAAAAAATTGACCACACAATTAACTATTTGGTGGTTTAAAAAATTTAAATATTGCAAATAAATACTAAAAATACTAAATATTAAAAAAATTAATATTAATATAAAAAATAATACAAATTTGCATGACTATAAAATTAACTGTAAGTGGGTTGTATGAGTGGTAATTGATTTGCAAGTGAGTGATAATTTGGTTGTGTAAGTCTTTTACGAATTACGGTCCAAATAAACACCGTAGTTGTAATTGGGTTGTAAGTCATTTATCAATTATGACTTTTTACAGCCTTTTACGCGAAACAAACAACCCCTACGTTAGGGTGGGTCGGGTTGCTCGAAAAGTCAACACAAACCTTAAAAGGTTGAGAAATCCCAACTCGTGACCAAACCCAACCCACCAAGATGCTACCCAACCAACCCGAATTTTGGTTGGTCGCGGGTTGGGTTTGGGTTAACCCAACCTAGTTGCACCCCTATTTTTAGCAGACCCTAGGTTGCGTTGCCTGGGACCTACATGAGAACTAACCAGCAAACTCTCTCCTAGATGACAGTTTTCTTTTCTGTAGGAGCTATGCCCCTTCACTGCTTAGTAGGTAGGTGGCCACCATTATGAAAGACAGAGCGCCCCCCCCCCCACCACACACACACACACACACACAAAAAAAATCTTCAGTCTCCATCAGCTAGAGTAAAATCTTACTGCAGGTTTTCAAACTCAAATTCAAGAACTCTGCTCAGATATTTGGATTCAATCTCAAAAATATCCCTCAAGAGCAAACTCTTAACTTACGATGTGGAGAAGACAGAGACCTAATAGATAACCCCCACCTAATGAAGCCTAGTAAAAAGCTGACATGAGCGTCTCATTTCGCCAAACGAGGGATGGGTTCTGTACACATGGGTTTCCCTAGTTACTTCTTCCCGTCAATCTCTCTTTCCTTCTACTTGTCTCTTTCAGCCAATAGGTGGAAGTGATTTTTTTCTAATTCATGCAGCAAACATTTGTGGAAAGGTCCCTAACGGGATTCTATGGGGAAGAAAAAGACAGCTTTTGAATCTTCAATCTTGTATGAGGCAACATGAGCCGTAAAGCTGCCATAGTTCGTTAACTTTTTTCCACAATTTGGATGCGGTGGAGCTACTCATTGAAGATTAAGTTTCAGGTTGAGCTGAACTAAGAAATCCAAATGCGTGGATTAGGCACAATATTTTACGAGTAGAACAACTCTTGAGTTGTCACCGTTTGTGTGTAAATCTGCGAGAGGTGGAATTGCATGTTGATCCATTGAGGGTGCAAAGACAATGAATGTTTAAACCCAAAATGGGAATGCATGTGAAGGAGCATCTAGACCTATGGATCAAGATTTTGCTAGTGGCAATTGGACCATCCGTTCAAACAAATCATGATGTTAGGAGATGAGATCCAACAGGCCTCTAATCAGATTATTCGCCAATTTGGTTCAATGAGTTGTGGGTCAGCCCCAAAACTAGGAGAGGGTTAACTATGTCTTGCATCATTATTTCTTGTTTCCCGCAATCATGCATTTATACTCATTTTTGTAATGGTTGTAGTTCTGTCATAGGTATGGTAATATTCTGGTCCAGGGTTCGAAGTATCGGCCGTTCTGATTAAGACTCGGCCGAGTCGTAATCAGAACGGAGCTCGCCGCGACGAAACCGAGACCCAAGCCACAGTTTGTGAAGGATTTTGACCGAATAGGGGCTAACTCGGCCGAATCACGAAACGACTCGGTTTGAATCGGCCGAGTCAACCAGTCAAGGCCGATTCAGCCTCGAGTCGGTCAAATTCGGCTATAGTTTCGTGCACACGGGTCTAAAAATTTAACACGTACCGATCCAGATCCAGATCTCGCCAGCGAGATCGCCTCCGCCGTCGCAGGTAACTCTCCCTCAAGGAGACATTAGATGAAATTAGTCAAGGAACATTAGAAGATGCTAAAATGATTACATCATTTATCTAAAATAGCCTCAAAATGGTGAATTTAATGAAATAATTTATCATAGATTTGTTGAGACTATGTATAACACAGTATGCTACCAAGTTTATTTTCACTGAAAGCCTTATTTGTTATGAACATGATTTGAAAAAAATGTGTACAACAAGCGAATGACGTGAATTCAACAAGGAAAAGAGTAGAAGTGTGAGAGACGAGGTTTCTAATCTTATTTTGACTGATCGATTCTGAAAAAAGGCAAGAAAAGTCCAAAATATTATGAATCCTCTTGTTAGGTTTTGAAGATAGTAGATCAGGACAAAAAAACCTACATTATCTATTATTTATGAGGCTATGGATAGAACTAAATTAACTATAAAGATATCAAATAAGAATTGAAAGAAGTATTTGGATGTCATTGATAAAAGATGGAAGGGACGATTGCAAAGACACTTGCATACTGCTGGTAATTCATTTATATACTTATAATTTATATTTGTTGACTAGAAATTGAAATTATCAGATTATAATTATCATGTGTTTAAATTATTACAACATATTTTTTAAATCCAAGCACTCCAATATTCAAAACACTTTTCTACCCATCCAAAGGTGAAAACTGAATTAAAGGAGGTTATTAAAAAGTTGAAACTGGATTTGAATAAACAAGCAAGAGTCATTAATGAGATAAGTTATCTAATAATTTATTTCTTTTAGTGACATAATGTTATGCATATGCAACTATTACCACTTTTGATGTGGATTCTCGTAAATAAAAATTATTTATAGACGGAGTTGAAGAATTTGAAAGGTCACTAGAAAAGCAGTACAACAATCTCTTCCAGCTGATTGGTAGATTAACTATGGCGAATAAGCTCCCAATCAGCATAAAATTGCTATTAAAGTTTAAGCCAAACATATTCTCCATCAGATTGTGAAAGAAATTGGAGCATGTGGTCACTGATTCATAAAAAACTGCGTAACCGGTTGACAATGAAAAAATTACATTAACTAATGTTTGTGCATTATAATGCGGCTGCGAGTAAGAACTTGACATACCAACGTAACAATGATAATTTTTACAACTCAATCGATCTGAAAATGAGTGGATTCGCGGGGGGGGAGGGGGGAGAACAACCTATTTTACCATCAGATGACTTAGATTGGCTGGGTGAAGGTATTCGTCGTAATAACGAAAGTGGATTTGATGGCAGTGATGATGATGACAGTGATGGCGGCGGTGATGATAATAATGAGGCAACAACGGTGCTGATGGAGGGACATATAGCGTTGGTGGAAGCCAACGAGGTGATGCTATGTCATGAGATCCAAATTATTATATCACACAAGATACAGATCATGGAAAGCCGACCAGAAATTTCGCAACAGTGTAGACATTTGAATCGGTTGATTTTGGTCTTATGCAGGGTTTAAGTTTGGCATCATGCTAACATTATAATGTGAGATATGGCTATGGCCACATACCACAACTTGAAAGATCTTCGAGTACTAGTATGGTGAATATTATGATCGTGCTCGACAAAGACATAATGATCATGGTAAATATTCTAGCACTGACACAAGTGAAAATTACTATTATGAAACCGATCAGTTTTCTGCTAGTAGTGCTGAATATCGAGATTTTGGGTATTATCATTATGGGGTTGATATTGCATAATCGCCACCGCCATATTACTCTAATGATGAATCATCTCAGCTTACCGGATCAAACCAACTTCATACTATTATCTTTATGAAAATTATATGTCTGATTTCTCTACTTCTCGCAGAGATGATTACGATGATTTTGTGTCTCATCGCAATTCAATGTAAAAATGACAACATTATGCATGTATTCATGAATGCATTTTGTGAAATTTACTGTATTATGCATGTATTTGATATGTTTCTACCGATGACGCATGTAATTATGCATTATCTTTATGTTTAGTGTGCCAGATAATATGTTTTGAACATGTGATACATAAATTATAAATATTGATATTTATATTTTTTTTAAGATTTGTCGTGATTTTTTCAGATTTTTTAAAACTTTCTATGCAGTATTTCGTGCGTATCGGCCGAGTCCATTCCGCAATGCCGCCACCAATGCGTTACAAGCTAATTTACCAAATCGTTACAATCTAATTTACCAAATTGTTACAAGCTAATTTACCAATCAAATGACTCCCCGAAGTTTTCAAGACAACCACATTGTTCTCCATCTAATCAATGGTTCAAGTGTTAAAGAGTATAGTCATGGATACTAACTACTGATTTTAGCTACTAATAGTAGTTTATTTGCCCTTGACGTGGTGCATGTGCTTGGAGGTCTGTATATGGTTCATTTATCATTTCATAGACTACAATTTTATGCAGATCCTTTGCAAGCACTTGTGCGGCACCGAATACAGATACAATATCATACGGGTATGAAGATAGAAAAATTCTTGAACATGCAGGATTCAGATACGTCATGATAGACAAAAAGAAATTATATATGTCAATTATTGTTATTTATCTATACACAGATTTGTTCCATTTCAGAGACTACCAGTTTATGTGGATACTTTGCAAGCTATGTTGCACTAGTATGGATACGGAATACAGAAACAATATATACGGGTATGCAGATAGATAAATTCTTGAATATGCAGGATTCCTGTATTTCTTTTTTGAAAAAAGGACAGGGCATCGTAGTGATACTCAAGCCATAAACAAAAAGAAATTATATATGTCAACCATTGCTATTATCTATATAGCACAGATTATGGTGGTAATGGTTAAAAATACAATAACTCGGGTGATATAAGATATTTTCAAGTTACACAGATCAATAGTTGCACAATTTATAATTCTTCATTAAGAAAGTGGACCAAAAAAAAAAAAATACATAAATGCATGTATCTACTGAAACTAATACTACTTGTGATTTTAAGGATCGATGCAACATAGGCTAAGTGATTTTTTAGCCTGTGAATAAAATATTTGGGGCAGAATTCAGGATATGATATGCCTAATATGAAACATGGCATCTGGTTTAGCATTCAAAGTTGCGCTAAAACTAAAAGTCTGCCTGGTTGTTTTCTTTGGCAGTTCATGATTGTTAGACTGCTCACAGAGAACAATGGGTCAGCTGTGGTGGCTATACACCTTGTATTCTTACGGAAGACTAATGTAAACATGAGTAATCATTTTTTCCACAAAAGTTTATGAGGTAATCGAACAAGATCTTGGTGCTGGTCCCCTTCTGAGACCAAAGGCCTCAAATATTGGCTATGTGGTATATGAAATCCCACCCATATCACAATACACCCGTGAGATTGCTTCACGAACTTGATAAATATAAATTAAGAAATATAAATCTTTAAATGACAGTTTAATTCAAAATATTAAACTTTAACTTTCGTTTACCTCTTATATAATTAAGAAAATAAAATAGACGCAGTCACAGTTTTTAAAAGTATTAGACATGGTCCTCCTTTAAGAATAAAATCAATTTTAGAACATAATGAGATCATTATCTTTAAAAAGAGCATAATGAGATCAACATGTTAGCATTTTTGCCAAGATCTTAACCTATATTTCCAAGATATCAGCCAATCTCACTAACAAGGCCTTACATGATATTCAACAATTTAAATTACACCGAAATATTCATATTTGTTAAAAATATTACAGCAATGGTATTACATTTTTGAAACATCGGGAATAATAGACTATTCAGTAAGAACATCCACATTTTTTAGTAAATTGTGAAAAAAAAACACCATTGTACTGCCAGGTGTTGCACCAAACCCTCCTAAATTATAAACATGCACTTCACAGTGTTAAGTTTTCTATTAAAAGGGGTATGTGCAGATCATGTGACCCATCTTCAACTTAATTTTTCTAAAAAAATCCACCCCACCACCATCCCCCAAACCACCACCACCTCCTCCTCTTCCTCATCAAGCTCACAACTACCATCCAGTCCTTCACAAAGTCACGGTCTTGGCCGCCGACTCGACGGGCACTGAGACGGATAAGTCGCGGCGACTCGGATCGCTCTCAGGCAATACACGCAAAACAATACATAAAAGGCTCAAAAAGTTTTTAAAAATCACGACAAATCTTGAAAAAATGTAGATATCAATATTCATATATTACATGTTCAAAACATATCATCTGACACACTAAACATAAAGAAAGCATAAATACACGTGTCGTCAGTAGAAACATATCAAAATACATGTATAATATAGTAAATTGTACAAAATACATTCATAAATATATCATAATGTAGTCATTCCCACATTGAATTGCGATGAAGCACAAAACATCGTAATTATCTCCGCGATAAGTGAATAAACCGGTACTAATACCCATACATCTCTAAAGTTGTGGACTGTGGTCTGTAGTCATAACCATATCCCACATCATAAAGTTGGCCGATGTCAAACTCAACCTCTGCACATAATTTTCAAGACTATAAGTCCCTCCATCAGCGCTATTATTGTCCCCATTATTATCATTAACACACCACCGTCATCATTATCATCACCATCTTCATCATCACTACTAGAACTGAATAAAATCCTCACATATTAACCATCATCTGCTTCTCTTATACCTCTTCTTTCATCACCACGACGAACACTTTCATTGAAGAGGAAGAACTTTGAAATGGCTTTTCAACTTTTTTAACACTCTTCCATGAGAAAATGCTTTTGATTGTTTTCTGTTTCGATGAGAACATGTAAGGATCAATTCCTTTAAAAATTAGAGAGATTTATTTAAAAATTTTACTCAAATCAAACTATAAGTCAACTAAATTAAAACATATCTACTAAATTAACATTAAAAGATTAAATTAATATTAGATCAACTAAATTAACTAAATTAAATTTACACTAAATTAAATTAAAACATATGTATTTAATTTAAATTAAATTAACTTTATATTAAATTAAGTAAATTAACTAAATTAACTAAATTAAATTAACTAGGTGAGAGAGATCGGATGGGTAGGTGAGACATGAGATTTAAATTAAAATAAGTGAAAGAAACTGAGAGAGAAAGAGAAAGAAAGACAGAGAAAAAGGCACAGAGACAGAGAAGAGATCGAGGTAAGAAAGAGAGACATGAAGAGAAGAGATTGAAGAGGGGGAGAGACTGGAGAGAGTGAGAGAGAGAGACAGAGAGAGCTTGAGAGAGAGCTGGAAGAGGAAGATAGGGGGAGACAGAGGGAGAGAGGGCAGAGGGAGAGAGGGCAGAAAGATCGGGAGAAAATGGGAGAGAGAGGAGAGAAGGAGAGAGATCAGGGGAGAGGGAGAGATCGAGGGGGAGAGAGGGAGAGAGACTGGAAAAGAAAGATCAGGAAAGAGGGGCTGAGTGAGAGAGGGAGAAAACGAAGAGAGGGAGAGAGACTGAAGAGTAAGATCGACAGTGACTGAGTGAGAAAGAGAGAGAAGAGAGAAAGCTCAAGTACCAAAAGGCGATCGGTGGTGGCCAACGGCGAATGGTGACAGAGCTCAGGTGGCGATCGGTGGCGGCCAGGCGAAGAGAGGAAGAAGAGCTCAGGTGATTTTTTTTCCTTTTTCTTCTTTTTCTCTCTTTTTACCCGACGAGATGGACTCACGGGTGCACAGTCCATGGTCGAATCGATCGTGTCTCGGAGTCAAATCGGTCGAATCGACCCGATTCATATTGTGTCTCAATCGATTCGATCGATTCGACTCTGACTCAGACCCAAGTCGGGTGAAACTGAGAGGGAAAGTTCGAATCGGGTCTCGGACTCGTCTTGTCACCTGTCGAGTCAGATACAACTCAGCCGAGTCATATTTGACTTGGCCGAGTCTTCGAACCCTGGTCCTTCAACATCACCATCTTCTCCACCATCACCTCCTCCTCGAACCCACCACACTCGTCTCCACCACCACTACCTCCTCTTCAAACCCACCACCAGCTCCTCCTCCACCATCACCTCCCCTTCACCTTCTCCACTACCTTCTTTCCACCAACGTCATCATCACTCTAACCCAATCCTTTTCAATCCTCCTCTTTACCGTCTCATTATCTCAACTAGTATGGGTTTTCTTGGGAGGAAGATAATTAGGGGAAAAGTTTGAGATTAATAACCATTTAACTAAAGAAAATTAAGTTATTGAGGCATTAAGTGGGTCAAGTGATACGCACGTAACCCATTTCGATGGAAACAGTGTGACGATCAAAGAGATCAATGTGCAAGTTTTAATAGTTCAAAGAGGTTTGTTGTAACAACCCTATAGCACGCGGGGGTTTTCCCTCAATTTATTTGCTGTTGGAGAAAATCTACAAGAATGTGCAATTTGCTTGATGAATAAGAGCATCCTCAAGGGACAAAATATACATAAAGCCAGTTGTTCGAGTCCTATGGAAGTTGTTTGTATCCAACCAAGGACACTTTGGCAGAGACATGCTATATTGATAATTGCAGAGTTCAAATTTGTTAAGTTCAAATTAGTTAAATAGGAGTAGTTCAAAGCTTTGCTTTTTATTTCTTTGATTGTGTGATGCTGGTATTGTACTGTCACCAAAGTTGTGTACCATGATTCATTTCATACTATAGCTCTAATTCAAAGTGATTGATCCCAAACATGTGATTAGAGTATCTCAAACTTAGGAATGTGGCAAGTCCAATCCATTTTTTTCCCAGCCATAGGGTTTATATGGGAATGTTTCTTAAATTGTGTTAGAATATAAAAATATGAGCTTTAACATAATTAAATATTTGGAACTTTTGGAGAAGTGGGAATGACTTTGATGGTATCTTAGAAGCAAAGGTTATAATCCAGCTGAGACAAAGTTTAAGCATCCTCAACGGACAACATATACATAAAACACTTGTTCGAGTCTCATGGAAAGTTGTTGTATCCAACTAAGAACACTTTGGGAAAGAGAGATGCTATATTGATAAACTGCATAGTCCAAATTTATTAAGTTCAAAAAGCTTTACCTTTTTATTTCTTTGATTATGTGATGCTTGTATTGTAGGGTTAAGAATGTTGTGTACCATGATTCATTTGATACTATTGCTCTAAGTCGACGTGACTGATCCCAAGCATGATTAAGAGTTTCTCAAACTTAGCAATGTGGCAACTCCAATCCTTTTGTTGCTAAGCCATAGAGTTTTTATAGGAATATTTCTCAAACTGTGTTAGAATATAAGAATATGAGCGTCTAACTTGATTAAATATTTGGAACTTTTGGAAAAGTGGGGATGACTTTGATAGTATCTGAGAAGAAACATTAGAATCCAGCCGAGACAGCTTAAGCCTCCTCAAGGACAACATATACATAAAGTTAGTTGTTCGAGTCTAACAGAAAGTTTTTCGATCCAACTAAGGACACTTTGGTAGAGAGAGATGCCATATTGATAATTGAAGAATTCAAATTCATCAAGTTCCAATTAGTTAAATAGTTCAAAAAGCTTTACATTTTTATTTCCATGATTATGTGATGCATGCATTGTAGGGTTGACTAAGTTGTGTACCGTGATTCCTTTGATACTATTGCTCTAAGTCAAAGTGATTGATCCCAAGCATGAATAGAGTGTCTCAAACTTAGGAAAGTGGCAACTCCAATCTTTTTTGTCTCAGCCAGAGTTTTTATAGGAATATTTCTTAAATTTTATTAGAAACTTAGAATATAAAAAAATGAGTTTTTACCCCAATTAAATATTTGAAACTATTGGAGAAGTGGGAATGGACTTTGATAGTATCTCAGAATCAAAGGTCAGAATCCAGCTGAAACAAAGTTTAAGCATCCTCAAGGGACAGCATACACATAAAGACAGTTGTTCTAGTCTCTTATGGAAAGTTGTTTGTATCCAACTAAGAACAATTTGGCAGAGAGATATGCTATATTGATAATTGTAACAGTTCAAATTCATTAAGTTCAAATTAGTTAAATAGGAGTAGTTCAAAGCTTTACTTTTTATGTCTTTGATTATGTGATGCTTGTATTGTAGGGTTAACAAAGCTGTGTACCATGATTCATTTGATACTATTGCTCTAAGTCAAAGTGTTTGATCCCAAGTATGATTAGAGTATCTCAAACTTAGGAATGTGGCAACTCCATGCTCAGCCATAGAGCTTTTATAGGAATATTTCTTATATTGTTTTAGAATATAAAAATATGAGCCTTTACCCCAATTAAATATTTGGGACTTTTGGAGAAGTGGGAATGACTTTGATGGTATCTGAGAAGCAAAGGTTAGAATCGAGCTCAGGCACAAAGTTTACGCAGATTAAAACAAATAACATTGCGCATAAACCCACATCTTTGCCAACAAAAAAGACACTTAATATGAAAGAGAATGTTGTATAAAAATATATCCTTTAATCCTCATTATACATCAGGAATCAGTGCAGTGTTACAGGTGTTAAGAATGGTATTAAACCGCTAAGTTTCAAGAGATTGTGGATTCAAACCCGAACAAGCTTAAGCTTTTCCTTAGAGTGATTATCCATTCTAGAATTACTGTGGTTATTTTCTAAATAGATGAAGTTATTTCACAAATCCAATAATTTGACAATAATACCATGGTACCCAATAAAGATTAAAGCATTTGAGAATCATCTTTTTGAAGAAATCACGAACTTGAGTTTTATTTTTCTTATTCTTCTTCACTAATATGCATGATTATCAGTATAGTTATCTACAGTTGCCAATCCGCACACACAAGCACACATGCATTAAACATCACCTTGGAGATATACAAATCAATATAGTTTATAAATGATGGGTGTTTTATGTGTAAAATCAATGCATTCATAAAGCTTTTATATTCATGCACAATGTGACAAGGCAACAATTGGTTGATCAGGATACTAATTCATGATCCAATTTTTTACTCTAGTTTGCAAGTTTCTTTCTACTCCTTATCAACATTGACATTCATGAATACTGTGTTGAAGATGTTTCTGGAAGGTCAAACTCTTTCCCCCAGGTAGAGGTATATATGCATCTTTGAGAAAATTAAGAAAACTACAGTTATTAGACCGCATACCTTGAGGCAAAGACGGGACGACAAGTCTTTGTCTAAGACACCAAGAGCAATCACTGGAAGTGACGTGAAGGCAACACTATAGAAGGATATGAACCAGTCATTATAAGCAGGCTGTGCTGAAAAAGATGTATGAGCCTCAAACAGAATAGGGTAAAACCGAACGTTATGTTCTTGTAGAAAAAGTAGCATATCTGTTCATAGAAAAAGCAAACCCAAATTTCAGCCACAACAATAAAGAATTTCTCTATAAAGCATACAACTTAAAAGACATAGTAAGACCAGGCACCCATTTTCACAACCAAATTAGTTCATTAAAGTTGTTTCAAAAGGGTGTGTTCACATATAAACAATCTGAACTAAATTTGAAACTTAAAGTCCGTTTTGTTATCAAATTTTCAATATAGAGAACCGAATCTAGCTGGACTGAATCAAACAAATGGATAGGAAAAACACAAATATTTACTTAGAAGTTTATTAAGCATTTCACAAAGATCAACAAAGGACTATACAATACAGATATAGAAACCAATACCAAAAATTGCAGACTTCTGAATAGCAAGTCAATTATAATTATAAAATCATCAAAAATCCACTGATCTTTGCAAACAAGGTCTAAAATAATGGTAGCAGAAAGTTATCTGATACTCCAAAAAAGCTTTATTGTGGTAAATGTGGGAAAAGAATCCTGTAAGGATCCATTTGATAGAGATCTGACAGTTTTCAGCGAGCTAACACCACTCTCCCTTAACTCTGCCCGTGATCAAGCAACCAACAGAAGAAATTAACCACACTTTAGGAAAAGTTACGTGAAGTGCCAGAGGCCAGAAGGGAAATTACATATTATGATTAGATGGAATCTGTAACAAGCTCCATATATACATGCACTTGAGTATGTCTACGGCGATGTAGTACTAGCTAGAGTGAGACGCTATATTCTGAGTGTAGTTCATAGCATCAGGAACAATGTATGAAACTCTAAGAGCATGCAGCAGATGGGTCATAATTACCGCTAGTACCATATTTCTGCACCTATTTCTATTTTGATGGCACCATGTAGAATAGCTTAGCTCTGCCACTTAATCCTATTTTCTGTCCGAAATAATGAACTATCCAGAGCTCGGCACATTATCATCATTTTATAAACCATCGTCAAGTAGTTAATCACAAAAAGCAACAGATGCATTTTAGTATTTTCAGAATTTTCATTATTCCTATACTTCTTCCAATTTTAAGTTTCTAATATGTGCTATATACTTTGATTGGCATCAGAGTTTCTCATCACACTACACTTTAGTTGGCACCCATTACATTTTGCATTCTCTTTTGCTACTTGATACATCCAGACATATTAAACCCCCTGATGTAAGTTTCTTCATTGTTTATCCAACCACCTTCTTCTATGATCTATTCTCAAACGGTAACAAATTCTGTTTTAACACCTTATTGCCTCATTCTTTTGCAACCATCCCTGGTAAGGACTATGGAGAACAGCTGCTTAGGTCGGTCATAAAAAGAAAATTTTCATCTCACTTAAAGATGAATCTTGTAAGAAGGTAATTAGGACAGACCAAATATAATCTATGGTTTTCCAAAACATACATCAATACTCCATTCAACCATAAGTTATCTTCTAATTCCTTCTTTTCAACTCTACCTCGACATCCGAAAATCATCACGATACAAATGACATGGTTTAAATTATTGCTTAGGGGGGGGGGGGGGGGGGGGGGGGTTCATGGCATCTACATTCAACAGCTAATGGAAATACCCTACTTTATTTCTCTTTCTCTAGTTTATCTAGCTTTCAGTTAAATTCCATTACTCTGTTTATATGCATCTTACTTAGTATATATCTCTAGTTATCCACTCCTCAAACCCACTGAATCTACTAGCCAAAAAAAAAAAACCAGTGAATCTAAAAATTTCCTCAAACTTTTCTGAAATAAATCTTTATTGGGACCACTAATATGAAAGATTAGGCATTAACATGGTTCAGCCAAAACTTGGCCTACGTCTATGAGGCGAGAACTTAAAGAGCTTATTAATAAACTTGATATAAAGAGATCTAACCTTCCTCTTGATCCCACAAGAGTATTCACATTCCCCTTGAATTTAGACCTGGATTACAAGACTATAACTTCTCCCTATACAGCTTCACATTGCTCCTCTCTTTCTTGGCTTCTTCTGATCTCCTTTCCTTGAGATTGATTTACAATGCTATGTTACAATTTTTATTTATAGGATTTTACAATACAACTTTTATTTGGACTATGATATGATCTTGGTCATTAGATACTTGAAGAATCTTGTTCAATCTTATTTGGAGTTGATCTCCTTGATCTAAAAAAATTCTAAATCCTTCAATCTTAAAAACAAACCCTCATTAAATAGAATCTGAATCCTCTTCTTACTCCTCCAGAAAAGAAAACTCGTAAGCGCCTGGAAAAGAAAACTGCTCCACCTTGATTTGCTTCTTCTGCTTCAAGTCATCGTCTTCTCCAACTCAATTGGATTTTTTGGACCATCATCTCCTCTTGAAAATAAGACAAAATCCTAACATATAAGCACCCTAATCTTTTGATGGAGTCTCTGGACCAGCTAGAGCAATTTACTCATTACTAGTGTCCTTTATTGGCAACACCAGTGCTTGTTAACCAATTTTCCCAAGGAACTGGTGGGGTTATGCGCATAGGTTTTTCTTCAAGTTTGGATTGAAATTATCCAAAAATATCAACAACTTGGAGAGCATCAAATTTTGTACAGGATGGTTGAGTAACAGAAACTTCAGCTGTCTGGGTTGGGAATGTTGAAGAGATGAATAACATTTGGCCCCTGGAACCTGTATGCGCTTGGAAAGCTTTACCCTCCAGTTGCAGTATTTATAAATCGTTTCCTTTGTCCTCTGATCCTCCTACAGTTTATTGGGTTATTGTGATTTTGAAGCCCTGTGAAGATCTCAAAATCTGGTAGCTCTATATGAGCTAAATAGACAAATTGTGTGAATTCCACTTGATGCAAAGTAAAAGGGATCCAGACTGTGTAATGCAAGTCTATGTAGAAAAGAGAACCATTTATCAGTTTCATGCAAGCTGAACGTATGGAACTGTGCAAGGAGAAATCAAGTACGAGGCTCAGCATATGTGCTCTTGAATAAACAATATGTCCTCGCACATCGAAATTGCTGCCCAACCTTAGGAAGGCACAATAAATGTGGCAATATTGAGGTCTCTCTCTCTCTCTCTCTCTCTCTCTCTCTCGCGAGAGAGAGAGAGAGAGAGAGAGAGAGAGAGAGAGAGAGAGAGACATTCAGGTATAAAATCAGCACATAACATTTAACTAACATAATAACAGAGAGGACCTTAGGTATTTTAGTTTCTTAGTCAAACTAAAATGCAGCAAGTTGGAAAAGTTTCTCACAGAGGGCATTAATTCTCTCTCTAAACTGCGGTAACATAAACAGGCAGGTGTGAGAGAGAGAGAGACATATTTATGTGTAAAAAGGTAGGAAACATTTAAATAATATAACAATAGAGCGGACCTTAAGTCCTTAACTATGTCAACAGTTTCACAGTCAGACTAAACTGCAGCAAGTTAGTGAAGTTCATTTGGATGTCTTCCTTGTAAGTAATACTTGAAGCTGATAGTAGAGGGGGGCCAAAAAAAAAAAAAATACCATAGCTGCAATACGTCTATAACACCAATGTCCGTGCACAAGCAGCAAACGCTCCAAAAAACGAAATTGAGCAATTGCAAAATCACTTGACATCACAGCCTGCAGGAACAAAGACCTTCAACGTGAATCTTAAGCCATTTAATTCAGGTAACATGAGGTTGTGTATTAAACAAAAATTAGTGTATAAGAAATTGCTCATGATCAGCATAATTTCATAACATTTCTGAAGATGGAGAAAAGTAAAAGGGTTTTCAATAAGTTAGCTTTGCCAGTTGAAACTGATTAGCATTTCTACCAAAAGCGTTTGCAATAAAACTACAACTGCAAGATATAAGTTCAAATATATAAATTTAAAATATCCAGTCAAGTTGCAAAACATAAATATGGAGGACCAAGGTCAATGATATTCAAGATTTGTCAACTTCTGAATTAGGTAAACTATTCGGAAAAAGACCTGAGAATTATGAAAATCTTAAATCTTCTGTCACAGTTCTTATTTCTTTGGCAATTAACCTTAAACCCTTTTTCTTGTGAAGGAAAAGGGTGAGTTGAACAAGTTAACTTAGCCAGTTGGAACTTGGAACACATTAACATTTCCCACAAAAAGAGTTTGCAATAAAAATACAACCGCAAAACTATAAGTTGAAATATATATATATATATATATATATATATATATATATATATATATATATATATATATATATATATATATATATATGAGAAAAATGTTCCTTAGCCTCAAACTGAGAGACTCGCTCAGCTGGCAGCGACGTGGCTAAATCTCAGCCACAGATCCTGGTCGCAGCGCTATCATGATCGCAGTGTTTTTGTGAGAACTGCTACTACAGTCGTAGTGTTTTTTTTGTGAACACTGCTACTATGGTCACAGTATTTTGTGAGGACTATTACCATAGTCGCAGTGCTAATTAGACTGAGAATATCTGAAATATTTTAGGACTACGATCAGGGTCGCACTGAGATACAGTTACCTGTGTGTGTGTGTGTGTGTGTGTGTGTGTGTGTGTTGCAAAAGATAAATATAGGTTCAAGATATCACTTTAGTCAATGATATTTGTAAATTTCTCAGCTTCTGAGTAAGATAAACTAATAGGTATGAAAATCCAAAAACTTTTGTCACTGGTCTTATTTCTTTGGTAATTAATCTTCATTTGTTTCATAATGTGCTTCATGTAAAGAAAGCATTTCTTCTTGGCAACTTGGAGGAGAAAGTATTTATAGGGGTGCACAAGAGGAGTCTGAAAAGCTATACAGCTAGCTTAAAGCTATCTATGGACTTGAGCAGATCCTAAAGCATGGTTTGGCCCCTTCAGTTCTACTACAAAAGAAATTATAGTTTGGCTGCAGTGTCAAGCAGATTATTCTGTGTTTTCAAGATTTTTTTTTTCCCCCCCCAATGGAAAGGTTATCCTCATGGTTTACATTTTGACATTATTGTTACAAGTGATGATGCAAAGAACACTGCAAACTTGAAGGCATTTTTACAATCCCAATTCCATAAAAACGATTGGGGCCATTAAGGATTGAGTATCGGTAGCTTGTGCTTGCGTAGGCATCAGACAACCTAGAGAAAATGTGTTGGATTTGTTGGATAAGGTAGATCTTTTAGTGACAGTATCAAAGAAACTACTCCAATAGATAGAAACTTAAAGGTAATGTGATTGATGACGGTATGATGGTGAAACATGGAAAATATCGACTGATATAGCATTTATTGCTACTGTTGTGAGTCACTGCATGAGTGTTTTGTGAAAGCCTCTTTGGGAAAGTTGAGGGTCAATCGCTCATGTTGTTAAATAAATTAGAAGCTCTCATGTTAAGGGCCTAACTCAATTGACATTTGTCATTTTCATGTGGACAAACTTGTCGCGATAGGTTTTTCAATATTAATTTGGATAGTTCACCATTAAACAGAAGATCAACTCCAAGTTATATGTATTGTACCTTTCTTGCCGGTATGAAACAAACAAAGCATTGTGGCTCAGTCCAGTGCATAAATAGACTAACAAGTGATGGTTTATACTAGCAGTGAATTAATATGCATTGATTATCTAGTGTATGAAATGGGTGAAATGGGTTTCTCCATTCAACGTCCAGTTTTGAAATAATTAAGTATTTCCACATATTGCTAATAACTTAGTTTCACTAGTTATACTTATGCAGGACGGAAAGGGAGAAAGCTAGGGTTCGTGGGATTTGGGGAAGAGACTAGGGTTTGTGGTGGTGTTGGGGAAAAACTAATCTAGGATTTTAAAAAAATTGGGAAAAAGATAAAGATTGATTCGGGCATTTCACTCAGGTGATCACTCACCCACTCTACACATCGCACAAAAAGATTTAGATTCAAATTTCACACCTAGTAGAATCTCTCTCCCACTCCATGTCTTACACACGAAGATTCCAACCCAATTAGGATTTCAGTCTCTCAAAAATTTAATAATCCATTGATCCTAAACAAAAAAAAATACAATATTTTATATGGAAAAGAGTACATGTGCACTACTCGTGCCTCACATAAAGAAAAATAAAATAATAATAAAAGAAAATAAAAAACTTAATATAAGAGAATAAAAATCACTAAAATAACTCTTTCTAAATGTCTTCATGTCCCCCATCATATACACATTAAAGTTGATGGTATCTTCATTCGTGAGAAGTTAGTTGATAGATTTCTTTCCACATAGACGTGGCTATTGAGATCAATTGGCCGATTTGTACAAAATTTTTGGAGTCATATAAACTATATATATAGGGTAAATTATGGAAAACTATCAGAGTTTGACACTTAACCCTCATGCAATAACTATGAAAATCGTCACTTTAGCCCCTGAAAGAAACTCCGTTATGTTTTCTGTCCAAATGGGTAATGTAAGTATCATGTGACGCATTTAATCTCCTTAATTATTGACTATTTTCTTTTATTGAAATGTTATTAAGCTCAATCTTTCCTCCTAATTATCTTCTTTCCAAGAAAAATCCTAATTAAATTGAGATGACGCTGATAGTAAATGAGAGGAGAGGAAGATTGGGTTAGGGTGATGATGGTGTTAGGGAAAAGGAGGTGGTGGAGGAGGAGAGGGGTCTTTCAAATTGGCAAAGGGATTTTGGGTTAGAATGGTGGTGGTGAAGGAGGTGAAGGGGTATGTTGTGGGCGTGCAGGAGGTGTCGGTGGTGGGCTTGAGGAGAAGGAAGATGAGGAGGTGATGGTAGAAGAAGAGATGGCAGTTGGTGGGATTGAGGAGAAGGAGATGGTGGTGTAGTTTTTAACAAAAATATAATTTGAATTGGTTTTATGTTAAAATGAATTAATGACTAAACCACAACATTGAGAGTTAAGGGATACAAAAGATTATTGGAGTTAACAAGGCAAGGGGAGAGGAGTTTTAGGGAGTAACATGATGGTCATGTGGCCCACCTTGATGGGAAACATAACAAAAGTTACTATCTGGGGTTAAAGTGATGATTTGCATAGTTCGGGGGATAAAGTGTCAAACGCCTAATAGAATAGGGGGGTTTCTACAATTTACCCTTATATATTTAACAAGGTTCTTTATACATATGCACCAGATATGGAGACTTTTATGAGACATCAAGGGTGAAAAAGTATATGTATATGGATATGGAAAATCCTAAAAAAGTTTAGGATATGGGTACATCGTGGATAAGGCAGTAAAAGAATTATGTATGTGGGTATGTTGATGTCCTTTGTTTCTAGAATGATATTGAAGGCTATGATAGTTAAATATAAGAATATATTGGATACTACAAAACATTTTCAGATTAGATACGTGAATAGTCATACTCCTTATTTCGGAACTGGACAAATTATATAAAAAATGCATTTAAAAATCAAATAGAATTGTGAACTTGTCATTCACGTATTTGATCTCTAACTTCTTAGCCTCAGATATATCTACGATATGTCTTTGATGCATCTAAGATACACCGAAATTTTTTTATAAATCTAGGATACATTGCAGTTTTAGGAGTCTAAAGGAGTATTCAATACATACACTTCAAGTATCGGATACATATCCAGTACAAGTATGTCTCCTTTATTGAAGTATTTGTATGTGCAACATAGAAGGGGGTGTTAGAGGTTGTGTATTTGTCTAGTGTGTTCCTCTAGATAGGGGTTCGCTTATGAGGGTTATTGTTTCTAAGTTTAGATGTTCGTGTTGGGGGGGGGGGGGGTGGCGGGGCCTAGAATTGGCTGCTAAGGGGAGGATCTTCCAAGTCCAATCCAGCCATAGGCCATCCAAATATAAAAGCCATACCTTTTATGTTGATCACATCATCTATAATGCCAAAAAAATCCAGCAATTTTACATTTTCTTAGCGTGTCACCAGTACAAAATGGACGATCAAAAGAACTAAATGATTAAATCTTGAATTTGAATGTTAAAACCAATGGCGTTCAAGGGTTTTAAAGTATTTATATCACAATCAAAGGTTTGGGTTCTAATTGGATTTCTCCAACCCCACAAATCTAAACAACATGCTAAACTTTTTGAGCATCCATTTATTGCCTACTTGTAGGGCTGGGAATTGGGCCAAACCCGGCCCAGTTCCAACCGTGTCCAACCCAAAGAGTTTGTTAACTTAATTCGGACTCGGGTCTAATTTTTTTGTCCGTTTTAGTAAACGGGACGGGTTCGGGTTTAGGGTTTCGGCCCGAGCCCGAATGAGGTAAAAAGTCTATAATCAACCCCATATGTTATTTCCCAATTCCCCAGCCCTCATTCCCTAATTCCCTAGCCCACACTGCATGCACAAAGGTCTCTTCCATGTTATCCCTCTTTTCGAATCCCGACATCGAGGCGTTGCCTCTTCCCATGTCATCTCTTCGTGCGGTTCCTCTTCATGTGATTCCTCTTCCCGAGTCCCGACATCAAGGCAATCGCTTCCTCTTCCCATATCAAGCAAGACATGCAAACTTTGATTATTATGTTCAATGAGATCAAGATCCAATCAAATTTGATTATTACAATAACCTTATGCGACATGTTAAAGTGATTATGAAATTTTTGCAAGTTATGTGTTCTTTCTTTAGTTAATTTTGGAAAGTTTGCTTCTTTTTACCAAGCCCGAATATGACCTGAGTCCAACCCATTTATTTTACATGCGGACTCCCTCTTTCAAATTGCAGTTTGATTGTTAAATGGGCCGGGCTTGGGCCTGACAAACATAAATGGGCTCGGACTCCAGTTTATAGGAGTCCGGCCCAAGCCCGGCCCGTTCACAGCCCTACCTACTTGGCATATGCAAGAGAACTCAAATTTATTTCAATTTTAGTTTTCAGACACTCTAAATCATGTAAACCAACTTGAACATGGTGGATTTCCATCTAAATTGCCTATATGTGAACTTAAATTTATTTTATGTTTGGTATTTAGGCACTCTAAATAATCTAGATTAACTTAAATGTGGTGGATTTCTATTTAAATTACCTCTCTTTAAATTTGAATGTAAAAGATATAGTTCCAAACTGACAAAGTTGGTAATACTATTCAGGCTACTATATTCCAAGGAAAAACCAAAAATACTTGGTGTTGGTATAAATTTCACATAAATCAAAAAAAAAAAATTTCTCATTCTACTACTAACAAAGTCTGTCTGTAAATAGCATTTGGATTGCCAGATTTCCAAGTCTTTAAAAAATACAAAGGGGTGGTATAAATTTCACATGAATAAAACCATAGTATAAGAGATATAAGAACCTGCATCCCCTCAGCTCCACTAATGCCGATGCCAATGTCAGCCTCTTGAAGCATGCCAACATCATTTGCCCCGTCACCAATTGCCAGTGTTGTTTTCCTTGTCTTCCTTTTCACCAATCTAGTAACCTGCAAACCTTCTAGGTTTCTATCAGATTATGTAAAGGTTAGTAGCAACATGAAACTCTCATTGCTCAGTAATAAACACACATTTACTTGTTAATAATCCATATAAGAGCACTCACCAGAGCTTTCTGTTTAGGAGAAGTACGACAACAGATAACAGATGCACAATCAGCTGCCAGATCAAGAAATGAGTTCTCCAGACTACTCAAAAGAGCAAAAGCCAGAGAGTTTCCATCAATAATAAGAGCATAGGGATTAGAACTTCCATTTGATAAACGAATTTCGGACCGTGCTTCACATAATTGGCTCGAGACGCATTCAAGTGAAGCCTAATGAAGTTTCAGCATTTTTAGAAATCTTACTGTTGTAAACAGAAAGAACCTTCTTGAGAACATTCTAAAATTTATATACCTTTTCAATAGATTTCTTGTCTCCTTTCTTCAGGACATCAACATCCAGTGTATCCAGTGTGATAACAATTTGTTTCATTCCTTTCCTTAATAAATGACATGCAAACCTGCAGGACTCTGTGAGTTAAAAACAAAAAGACAAACAGAATCGCAAGGTTTGGAGTTTGAAAAAAGATATTAGTGAACCCAACCCTATATTGACTGCCGTTTCCAGCTTATCACCAGTCAAAACCCAGATGTTGATTCCAGCTTGTGAAAGCTTGTCAATACATTCAGGAACCTAAATAAAGAGATGAGAATTAATAACAAACTGGTTTCCTTGCCTGTCCAGTAATGCATGTGTTAAAGAAAACAAAATCAAGAAATCCCATATATATGTACCAAGGTAAAATTGGAGTCATCTTGTACATGTAAAATGTGAAATTTTCATAAAATATAATACATAGTTTCATTTTGTAAATGATCACTGGTTTCAAAATTCAGTCTATCCTATCATTGTAATATGCAGAATTCAATAGATAAAATCAAAAAATATTAATAATAAGGTTTATTTTATGAAAAATACCTCAAAGTTTTCCCTATATTTAAGTTTTACCTCGTACTATTTTACACTCATGTTTAATACCTCACAGTGTCTTCTTCTCATGTTTAATTCCCTAATCTTTTTCCCCTTTTAATTCTAGAACTCAAATCAACCCTAATCCATCACATCTAACACAAGCCTTAAACAAAACTCTAATTCCCCCTCCCTTTTAGTTGTCGCCTCCAAATCAAATCTTAACTCATTATTACCCAAATGAAGTACTAGCCTTCAGATTATGATAGATAGAAGAACAAGATGGGTTAGAAGAGATGAAGTTGGTATAGACTTATTTTAGGTTTGAATTAATTTCTTAAATAAATTAGGGTGAAAAATTTTAATTATGGGACAGGTTTTGATGTCATGTACCGTCATATGATGACTTGTGTTAACGGAGGGAGTGAATATGATAACGGCAACAAGGTTTTGAGTGTCACTGATGATTCATGAAATATTGGGAGGTTATATGACTGAGTTAAAAGTTAAGAGAGGTTTTACTGAAATTTAGACATCAAATAAAGAAGTTGCATGGAAAGTTAAAAAATAGAATGGTGATGGTGGAGAAAGAAAATGTGGTGCGGAAAAGAGGAAGAAGAGGGAAGAAGAGGGTTTTATTTCATTACGGTCCGAATTTGGTAAAAACAAGATGATGAAGTTGGAGGAAGAAGAAGAAGAGGTCGAAATGGTCATTGAATTTCAATTGAAGCGAAATATGTGCAATTATTCTACAAGGTATTAATCTATAAAATTTATAAAAAAAAAACTTTAGTGTATTAAACTTGAGAAAAAAATAATCAGGGTATTAAACTTAAATTTGAGGAAACTTTGAGGTATTTCTCACAAAATAAGACTCATAATAATGATTCATATTGATCAACTTAAATGTGACTATTATATGCTAGCTAAAGAACATGACATGAGCACTATATTCCTTATATATATATATATATATATATATATATATATATATATATATATATATATATATATATATATATATATATATATATATATATATATATATATATCATGTAAGAAAATAATCACACTATTATCAATTTGACAACATTCTAATATATAAATTAAAATTTGCAGAGCTGCTAAGTCTTACTTTTAAGTATATAAAAATTTCCTATTAAATCCAATTATCTCTAATTTTTAAATTAATTAACAAAACTATCGAAGCATATACAACCCCTTGTTCTCAATTTGATTCCTTCTACGCAACCCTTTGTTCTCAAATTGAGATTTAGCCTTCTACAAATTGTAGCCTGTTATAAATCTCAAACCAAGACATGAAAAAAAAAGTGTATATCTTGTGATTAAAAAGAGTGAAGAATTCATAGTGGATCTATGGGAAAAGAAAGAAGCAAATTTTGAAGGGTAAATTTAGTTTAGCACCCCGGCTTTCTGTTGATCCTTGAAGAAACACTTCAATCAAGTTAACTCTTGTGTAGGCGCCTTGAAAATTTTAGTTTGCTCCTCAAGAAAGGAGCCAAATGAAAGTCTGAAGAGGATGTGAAACAAATTTACCCAAAAATAAATAAAAAATTATTCGATAAGTGATGCTTGTCTGAGGCTTAAAAATATTGTTTAAGTGCAAGAGCCTGAAAAAACATAGCCGCTTACATAGGCTTAATGTTTCATCAAACACATCAAAGAAGGCTGAAGGGAATAAGATGACATTGTCATAGAATATTTTCTTATAGTATATATCTTCTCAAGATAGGAAATAGGAAATGGAGGGGCATGACAGGAAATTCTTTCAATCTATGTAGAGAAAAAAAAAACATTTTTTAGGGAATGTAGAGAAAAAAATATATGAGGAATTAAAATAACTTCAGAGGAGCCAAGAAGAGAAAAGTCATGGCCTTTGTTAATAAAAATAGTCACTAAACCACAATGAAGTAATGAACTTTATCAAAGAAGAAGAGGCTTAATATTCCTGAATAACAAAAGAATGAAGAGTTTCAAGATACTAGCAGTGTTGCTTCATTGCTTTCTCCGTTCCACCTTGCCTGCCATAACAACCTGTTCCGGATTTTTCCATGCTTTGTTGTAGTATTCATCACAGACCGCCAGCGATGCTATCAAGCAAGCTAGAGGTTGGTTGCATTAGCATGAGTGCGAGGCTAGCTAAGTGAGATTGGTGTGGGTGAGAGAGAGAGAGAGAGAGAGAGAGAGAGAGAGAGTTTGGCTTTCAAATTCAGATAAGAAGATATGGTTGGGGGGGGGGGGGGGGGGGGGGGGGGGAAGAGAGGCAGAGAGTGTATATTCAGATTTCAAATGTAGGTGGCAATAATCTAGAGAGATAGGTAGATGAGAGTTTGGCGTTCAAATTCTGATGTGAGAGAGTTTTATAGAGAAACAAAACCCTCGAAGTAGATTGTATTGAATAATATAAGAGAAGGTATAAGATATATATAGAAGACAAGGTGGGTATAAAGTTATATAGGTAACAACCCAATAACCCAATACTAATAACTAACTAATCTTAACACTCCCCTTCAAGCTGAAGCATAGAGATCTAGCATGTCCAGCTTGTTACATAAGCTAGAAATACATAAGTTAGAAACACCTGAGGTGATGTAGCTTTGGTGAGGAGATCAGCTAACTGTTTGAAGACGGTGTGAACTAGAATATAACCACCTTTTTTGTCCAAGCATCTCTGACAAAATGACAGTCAATCTTAATATATTTGGTCCTTTCATGGAATACATGATTCTGGGCAATGTAGATAGCAGATTGATTATCACAACACATAGGCATGGGCCCAGGTTGTCTGAAACCATGCTCCATCAGTAAATTTTTTAACCATACCATCTCACATGCTGTATGAGCAATACTCAGCTTCTGCACGTAAGCGACACAACATCTTACTTTTTGCTCCTCTAAGTCACCAGATTTCCTCCAACAAAGGTGCAATATCCAGTGGTAGACTTCCTATCTTCTCGGTCACCGGCATAACCTGAATCAGAATATCCAAAAATGTACACATGCTCATGTTTCTTGTACACCAAACTTTTCCTGGACAACTTTTAATGTAAGTCAGGATCCTCATCGCAACTAACCAGTAAATCTCTCTGAGTTGATGCATGAATCTGCTCAGTACCCCCACAACAAAGGTAATATCTGGCCTAGTAACCGTGAGATATATCAACTTCCCAATCAATCTTCTATATCTTTTTGGATCATCAAGTATATGACTGTCATCAAATCATAAATCCACATTGGTTTCTATCGGAGTGGTAGCAGGTTTGCATCCCAAAACCCTTGCTTTCTCAAGAAGATTCAGAGCATACTTTCGCTGGGAAGAAGTACAATGTGCTTTTGTTATGCAATTTCAATTCCCAGAAAGTATTTTAGATGTCTCATGTCCTTCGTCACAAAATCACGCTTGAAATACATCTTAGTTTTTACTATCCCAGCTGAGTTACTCTCAATCAGTAAAATGTCATCAACATAGACAACCAGAACTACAATGCCAGAGCTTGTGCGCCGAATAAAGACAGAGTTATCCGAATGACATCAGCGAAAGCCAATACTACAAATGGTAAGACTGAACTTCTCAAACCACGCCCTTATACTCTGCTTGAGTTCATATATAGCCCTCTTTAGATGACAGACTTTAATCTCTCCCTGAGCAACATAACCTGGAGGTTACTCCATATACATTCCTCCTGAAGATCCCCATATAAGAAAGCATTCTTGACATCCAGCTGGAACAGTGGCCATGACAGGTTGACAGCAATAGAGAACAAAATTCTGATAGAGTTCATCCTGGCAACTAGCGAGAACGTCTCAAAATAGTCGATGTCATATGTCTGAGTATACCCCTTGGCCACGAGTGTGGCCTTATATCTATCCACAGAGCCATCCAGGCAGTACTTAAAGTAAATACCCAGCGACAACCAACAATCACCGCATCTGATAGTGCTGAAACCAACTCCCAAGTTCCTCTAAAAGTAAGAGCTTACATCTCCTCATCCATAACATGTTTCCAGGCAAGTACCAATAAAGCCTCTACATAAGACCTGGATATAGACTCAGAAGACAAAGAGAGCAAAATGGCGAAAAGTAAGATTTAGGTTATCATAAGAGACGAAATTAGAAATAGGGTGATCAATGCAAGACCGTGTACCTTTTCGAAGGGCAATAGGAACATCAAGGTCAGAGAGGAGAAGCTGATGGTGTAGTGGTAGGACCGTCTACCAGAGAAGGAATAGCCAGAATAGATTCAGAGGCAGGAACCTTTGGGTGATGAGTGTAGACATATCTGAAATCCTGCACTGGCTTTGATACAAGTGGATCTTTAGTTCTGCTGACGGTACTAGCAAAGAAACAGTAGAGGCAGGTATAAATAATGGCACAGAAGTGAGGGAGCTTGTGTAGAGAAATATGAAAGACTCAAAGAATGTAACATTAACGACACTAAATACTTCCTGGTTGAGGGATTATAACACCTGTATCCTTTTGAGTTCTAAAATACCCAACGAATACACACTTTACATATCTAAGAGAACTTATCTAGCCCAGAAGACAAGTCTTGAACAAAACAAGTGCATCCAAAAACACAGAGTCATGGAGAAGGAAATTTTGTTAGCATAGAGACAAGAAAACGGAGATTTATTATTGAGAACAAAAGAAGACATCATATTAATTAGACAGTAAGCACTTAACACAGCATCAGACCATAAATATTTCGAAACTCTCATATGTATCATTAGGGTTCTAGCAACATGCAAAATATGTTTATGTTTTCTTTTGGCAACTCCATTTTGTTGGGATGTATGAGAACAAGATGTCTGATGAATAATACTATTTTTGGAACCAAAAACAGATACATCCTTCTTTACATATTCCAGAGCATTGTCAGTACGAAGCATACGAATAGAAGTAGAAAACTGATTTTTTATTTCATTAAAGAAAGACTCAATTACACTAGACACTTCTACCTCTCTTTTAGGAGATACAACCACGTCATGCGAGAGAAATCATCAATAAAAAAATAAAAAATATCTAAAACCCTTAATAGAGGGCATAAGACTAGGACCCCACACATCAGAATGGACCAACTCAAAAGGAGAACTACTACGACTATTGACTCGACTCGGAAAGGTAGCATGATGATACTTATCTAACTCAGACTCACAACCTAAAGAAGAGATAGAGGACTCAATAGGAAATTAACTGGATCTTTTGTAACGAAGGATGACCCAAGCGCCAGTGCCACAGTAAAACCGGATCAGACTGACCTGTAACCAAGCCCGTAGGAGTCACTCAATCGTCCAAATAGTATATGCCTGCTCGCTCATACCCCGAACCAATCCCCTTCTCAGTCGATAGGTCCTGAAGCACACAATGAGAAGGGAAGAACATTATTTTGCAGTATTTTGTTTGGTAAGCTGGCTGATAGACAAGAGATTAACAAAAAAATGTGAAACATAAAGGACATCAGTAAGGGTCAAGAATGAAGTAGCCTGAACGACCCCATTGCCTAGTACAGGTGAATGAGTACCATCAAGAATTTTAACAGAAGGGTGGGCAGTGGACATATTTAGGGAAACAAACTTTTGTGTAATACTTGTCATGTAGGATGAGGCTCCAAAGTCTAACATCCAGGGCTTTTGAGGTGAGGCGGTATAAGTGTGCATACCTGAAGCAAATGCATGAGTTGCTGAAAGATTGGTACGAGAGAACTCTAGTTGTCAAAGTCGATCATACTCTTCCTGTGTCAGTACAACTGTGGAAGATGCAGGAATAGTGGAGGAAGTGGATGAATGGTCCTGAGGAGTGCTACGCAGAGCAGAAGAGTCAGACTCAGATAGTTGTGCCCACTCAGGTTGACCGAATTTCTCTCAACACTTCTCGGAGATGTGTTTACTGCGTCCACAGTGCTTGCTTGTCGAAGGCCTTTCTCAGAGGCACTCTGTCTGCCTTCATACAAGCCACGTCCACTTCCAATAAATCCACGTCCCCGTCCTCTAAAATCGTGGCCACGATCACGACCACAGCCACGTCCAGAAACCATGGCATACTGCTCAATAGAAGGTGTAGAGGAAATATCAGCCCCAGTAAATACTCGCATAACTCTCGAGAAAGTGGCAGTCAATGTGGGAATACTATCTCCTCCCAGCATCTAACCTCGCACTTGGGATGGTTAAAGCGGGGCTCAAGCCATATAAAAACTTTGACACTGTGAGATCCTGACGATACCTCCTCAGAGTTATCGTAGCAGTAACAGACGGCTAATGCATTTCTAACTCATCAATCAGACCTTTAACTTCACCATAGAACTCAGGCACAGATCTGTTTCCATCCTCTCATAGATCTCAAACACCCTCGAGGGATTATTCTCATTTTCATACATGACCTTCAGTGTATCCCACATATCTTTAGCAGTAAGCAGGAACATGACACTACCACTAATCTTCTCCTCTAGACTGTTAAGAAGTCATGTCATCACAGAATAATCTCTAATAAGCCAAGTCACATACGTGGGATCTGTATCAGCAGGAGGAAGCTGTAGGAGGTGAGCCAATTTGTTCTGAGCGCCAATGAATATACGAAACGTCTGCACCCATAAAAGGTAGTTGGAGTCATTCAACTTCACAGTAGTCCCCAATATTGTCTTGGGGACAGAAGTTTTAACTATCGGAGAGGATGTCATAGTGGAAGATGAACTTGTAGTCTCAGACATAATATTCAGTCAGAGAAATCGCAAAAAAAAGGAGAGCTAGTAGCAGCAGTAAACAACCAGTGATGAAGAAAAGCAGGTAACTTAGGTACCAGATAGTAGCATAAGCAGTAGACAGAGCAGATCTCACAAGAAAAGGCTTGTAAAGCATCCAAATAGCTAAATCAGATGTAAAAATCTAATTTTTAAACAGTTAATAGATCAGATCTCACCAAATAAGTCTTGTAGAGCATTAAAAGATCCAGATCAGCTCTAAAAAACTGCTTTTTGAGTTGTTGGAATACTTCTTTTGGACTCTTTGAAGGGTCAGCAGGTGGCGACACTTGATGGAAAGAACTTGAGGAAGTGGTTTTTTTTTAATTGGGAAACAGAATCAGAACTAAAAACAGAATAAGAATCAGAACCGGAACCAAGAGAATCAGAACCGGAACCAAGAGAATCAGAGCCAGAATCAAAATCAGAATCAGAAAAAGAATCAGAATCAGAACTAGAATCAGAATCAAAAACAAAACCAGAACCAGAATCAGAAAAAGAATCAGAACCAGAACCAGAAAAAGTACCGGAATCAGAATCAGAACCAGAATAGAATCAAAAACAGAACCAGAATCAGAATCAGAATCAGAAACAGATGGAGGTGGCGGCACCTTGGATCTGATGAAGAGATCTTTAAAGAAAAGGTAGCGGCACTTGAAGATTGTAGGTTGCGGCACTTTGGAGTTGATGGAGAGATGGCGGAACTTTGAGAGGAAGCTTTGAGGAGAAGGATTATAGATTTTTAGGGTTAGGGTTTCATCTTGCTCTGATTCCATGTAGAAAAACAAAACCCTCGAAGTAGATTGTATTGAATAACATAAGAGAAGGTACAAGATATATATAGAAGACAAGGTGAGTATATGGTTATATAGATAACAATCTAATAACCCAATACTAATAACTAACTAATCTTAACAAGTTTAAATTTCAAATTTTGATAAGACTGATTTGAAGAGAGTGTGTATTCAGATTTCAAATTTAGATGAGAATAGTTTGGAGAGAGAATGTGGAAGTTTGCGAATTAAACTGACAAATTGGAAGTATGAGAGAGAGGGAGAAGGGGTGTAACACCGATAGCCTCAAAGGCCGCCAAGTTGGGAGAAATTTTCTCCATTTCTTTTGTTTTCCCTAAAAAATAAGACAGTTTCTCTCTCTTCAATTTCTCCTCTTTTCTATTTTTGTTATTATAGAGAGAGAGAGAGAGAGAGAGAGAGAGAGAGAGAGAGAGAGAGAGATTCTTTGCTAGAGAGCCCCCTTTTGCTTAGGTATATAGAAAATTCTTATTGAGCTTTGAAGTTCTACATTTATTTTCTTTCCTTCTTTGATTTTATGTGATAATGTATACAAGTTTGAACTGTCACATGCGTAGCACAGTGTGTGTGTGTGTGTGTGTGTGTGTGTGTCATGTCGTGTTGTGTCCAGAAAAGATATGCAATTTGGATACTCATGTTTCAAGCTCATTTAGGCCATAAACTTGAAGCATGCAAATTACTCGAGTTTTTATCCACATGGACTTTGCGTGGTGTTGATCATAATAAACAGTTTGATTGTCATTTCATGTATTTGGTTAGGTAATGTAGTGGAACTTACCCCCTTCTGTAATCTGTCCTCAACAGCTGTCGCACCGATGAGGATCAGATCCCTCTCAATTTTCTCGGCAGCTGCCTCTACCATTGCATCATGGTCAGCACCAACAGCATTGTTTGCAATAGAGAATTCACCATGCCATATTCTGTATTCTTCCTCACTGAGACTGCGGTATGCAACAGCCATTGTTCGCAAACCAGACTCAGAATATTTATTAATGTGGATTTTGGTTGCAGCATTGAATGCTTGCGCTTCCTTGGCGAGTTTGTCAAAGATTACACTAAAGTCATGCAAATCAATGGAACTAGGTTGTCAACTGATTTCACAAATTGATATATTACACTATAAAAATTGAACTGAGAACAAACCTGTCGGCGCCCTTGCAAAGTAACATTAATTGGTCCTTTTCGGTCCTGACTATCACGGACATTCTCTTACGACCACTACTAAACTCTAATATATTGAGAAGTTTATACGTCCTGCGCATAGAATAAGGTCATTCAGTAACATGTATGTTTGTTTTAATGCGTGCGCGCGCGATATATACTAGGGTGTCCTTATGTACACACACATATAGTGAGTATACCATGCAAGTCATGGGAATACCTGTCAACCTTTCTGCCAGTATTTGGATCAAGCTCATGCAAAGAGATGCTTGTATGGGTTTTTTCATAAAATTCAAACCCAAGCTCCCTTGCAGCTATAACAAAAGCAGCCTCATCTGGGGACTCAGCTTCATACGAAATTTTACCAGACTTGTTGTTCAGCACAGGAACTGCAGTATGGCAGATTGCTAACACACGGAAGAATATTTGTATAACATCTGGATGAGGTGCCTTAACCCATTGCCCATGCATCAACCGGTCGTCCCTAAAGTTAAAGCCTTTGATTGATTTTCTTGAGGCTGCAGCATTTATATGTCCCTTTAAAGCACTTGGTGAATCTTGGAGTTCCAGTACACCATCACCTGTTCCTTTTACCACAGCATTATGCACTTCAGTAGATCCAGTGCCATAATCAACACCAGCTATGGAACATTTCAAGAACTCCATTGAATTGCATGTCAGTGTACCGGTCTTGTCTGATAATATAGTATTTACTTGACCAAGTTCCTCGTTCAAATTTGATGTGCGAGCACGAGCAGGCTGATCAAATTCCTCAGAGTACATTTCCTGGTCGTGGTTAATGAAAGTACTTTGTAAAACCTTTACAATTTCTATGGATATGTACAATGAAATTGGGATCAAGCAGCCATATAACATCAAGCCTGTTAAAAAGTGAAAAAGAGTAGCCAAACTTGCTCTTTTAGGATCGAAGAATATAGATGAATGATCTGGCCTTAGATACCATCTATTTAACTTCCCATCCCTAATATCTCCTTTAGTTTTGATTCCAAAGGCAATGGAGCCAGTGGACAAGAGTAGAACCACAGAAGTAAAAAGGACATAAATTATTTTGTCCATTCTCTTTTCAACAGTACTCCTCTTTGATGGAGGTTCCATTGCATTCTGCATGACTTTTGTGTCATGTCCAGTGAAAATCACCACACCATATATATGATGTGTGTTTCTGAGTTTAGAATCTCTCAAAAGAATATTTTGTGGTGAGAGAGGATATTGCATGCCATCAAGATATAGAGTCCCTATAAAAGAGTACAGCTTCTCATTTGGATCTTCACATTTGATCAATGCCTTGAACTTTTTTAGGGAATGCTCAGTGTTCAACCCTGAAGACATCTTCAAACACTGCTTGCGTTTCAAATTTGTTTCTCCATCAAGGTTCATTGTTTCAACATAACAAATCTCATCAGCATTGCTTGAAGAAAGCAAAAGCAGATCAGCAGGGAAAAACTCATCCTTTGCCACCTGAACTATATCTCCAACTCTAAGTTTTTTCCATTCTGTTTGGTGAAAAGCATGATCCCCATCATATACTTTGACCTTCCGATTGTTTATCTCTATATCCTGAAAAATTGTTGGCGATCAATTACAAATTGGAAAATATAATAGCTTCCATATTTCCAAAGATATTGATTAGAACAAACTAAACAAAGAGTTCTGTTTTACAAAAGAGAACCTTAGAGTCCTATAGACAGCATAATATCTAGTATTAATATTGTCCATTTGTAACTTGCAAACAATTTAATTATAAGAAAATTTGAAAAGAAAAAAAATAGAAATAACAAAGTTAATAAAATATACACGGTCTTGATCATTTTTTTATGGATAGGTTGAGTCTGCAAGAGATGTTTTCTTGGTGAGTTATATTCATTTAAGGACATATCCATGGAAATTTTCCACAGTTCCTATCCCGTATTTTGGTTCATAGGATAAAACTTTTAAGAAATGTTTCTAAGTTTTAAACATAATAGAGAATGAAATATTGCATACGTTAAAGCAATTGAGTGTCATGTTTGCTACACTATACTGGTATACTTGTGTCTGTCATAGAATGAAGTAATGCGAGAACAAATTCAGCTGCAGAATCATTTTAAGAAGCTAACACGAATTGGATTTGGTTACAACGACATCCGCTTTTGCAATGAACATGATGGACATCAAAATGTTTGCTGATGTAACTGGAATGAGCATTATATCTATCAAATCGAATGGAACAATACCAGTTAAAAGGATTCCTCATGAGGAAAAATAAAAATAAAAGCACTAAACCTAGACTATCATATTCAATTTTGGAGGTCTATTGATAAGTACAGTTTTGCTTCATGCTCAAAATTGTTTGTGTTGCTTGATTCTTAATCATGGCAGAGAGTGGTAATATTAGTTCAAAATGGAAGTCTCAGGGTATTGCTCTGTGAGCTCTATTTATCATTAAAGTTGTCTTAATAACAATGATGTGAAGGATCCAGCTATAAGCATACCTGGCAAGGTTTTGTTCCATAGAAAATCAAAATTTTCTTATGGTTGGTTCCTGACGATCGATTGTTACAGTTGCAGTAAGAAGAAAATTGATATTTTCAAATATATATATATATATATATATATATATATATATATATATATATATATATATATATATATATATATATATATATTAGTGATCAAAATAGACAATTGGCTAAGGTGAGAAGATGAGAAGGGAGCATAGGAACCGTCGGATTATCTTTTGGATGGTTGAGATTAGTTTTGGGTTGGTTAAGTTAGTTTTTGAGTTGATTAATTTAGTTATTGGGTTTTAATTCTATTTCCTCCAAATCTAGATGTGGATTTGGGAAAAGGAGGAGAATGCAACAGCAGGCCTGCTGACTTTATGAGGTGTGTGGGCTGAAACGTCGATGAGGATTCTGACAAATAACCTGAGTGTGCCAACATAATGAGAAGCATGGGTTGAAACTTCAAGGGAGGGTTCTGACAGATAACCTCAATGTGACAACTAGATGAAATACAAACACATCAAACTAAATTTGAAGCCGTGGGACTGACTGTGTCAGAGCCGGAGAAGTTGCTAAACCCTTCCTTTTTTTTGAGAAAATTGTAAACAAATTTATATTATATATGTTGAAAACTTGAATTAAACCAAGTGAATTTTGAGAAAACTTGAGCTGAATTTTAGGTGTGCTCCATTGCTATAAACGCTCGAGAGATGGTTGGAATGTGTTCTCTTTTCATTGGGGATGAATGTGGTATATTCATATGTTCAATTTCGTTTCTGAATGAATGAGATATTCAAGTCGAAAGTTGACCTAATTCAATAGCTAAAATGGGCAAAAAAAGAGTAAAAAAAAATCTTTAGTTCCACATTGAAAGTAGTGTGGAAAGTTGAGTGGTTTAAATATGAAAAGTTGGGAGTTAAGGGTGTGCCCTTAGGGTACTTAGAGTTTTCGCACGCATTTGGGGGGAGCCATGACCACACGCGCGCGTTGCCGCTGCCCACCTTGTCCCGGCGCAAGTGTGGGTCGCGAGTCTTGGGCCGCGAGATGCAGATGCACATAGCCCAGTCCTTTTTGGACTGGATCGTGCCCGTAAAGCAACCCTGCTTCAATTTTGAAGCGGGCGCAGGTTGCGAATACGAACACGCTTGTGCCCGATCCAAAACTCATGTCCTGTACTAATTGGTGAAACGGTTCTGTACAAACTGTTCCATTGGGGATATATACAAACCATTCTAACAGAACGGAGTGCAATCGTTCTGATAGAACAGTTGTAACTTCCCCTAAACAGTTGCGCTAAACCCTTGCAAGCACTCAGAACTACTATCCAGATTCTGCTATAAATAGAGCAGAATTTGACTCCATTTTAACCAATTTGGAAAAAACTTAAGTTTTTCAACTCTCTCCCCTCTGAATCCTCCAAATTTTTAGGCAAAATATCTATTTCAAAATTGTCTTAGTTCGAACTGTTCTTATAATCCAATAAAAGGTACGAGTCGTTTTTTTTTCAACTGCACGAGTATTTGCATTATGTTGTGCAAATATCGTGAAAGAGTGTTGTATCTTAGAAGACCAGCATCCATTATCTCGTAGGCACAGTAACAGGGGACGTAATTATCTAAGTAAATTCACTTTACACGTACCTTACTCCAAATTCTGTATATTTGAACTAACGTTCTTATTGCAAGAATATTGTTGAATTATTTATCTTGAATAAATAATTATTATATTATTATTAATATGAGACTGATTAATACCAGTCTGATTGGTATTTAACTAAGAAAGAGAATTGAAAGATGATTCTTAAATTAAGAAACATTCTATCGAACGGAAAACCTCCCACCTAATTTTCACCGACCTGACCAATTAGATCGGTCGTTCTTGATTGGTTATCAGATTACAACACATCTAAAGATAATTATTATTGAAGTTGCTAACTTCTACTCTGCTTGAATTACAGATAATACCTGATACTAATCAAGATAGCACCAATGGAGCACTGAATGTGTCGATCCAAAGTTGCATGCTCTTCCTCCTAATCTAAAATCGGAGAAGCCAAGAAAATTTTGGCACAGAGTTCTAGAGGTTGCAACAGAAGATGCTCATCTATTTGACTACTCTGCATCTGGCCAAGTTCCTATAAAAAGATCAATTGGAACCCGGAACTGATCAGGATTCTGTCCTTGCAGTCGATGCATAGACACAAGGTGACTTCCTTTGCTAAAATTATATTCTAAATGGACTGGATGACTCTCTCTACAACAAAGAAATTGAGGGCAAGCCTCGACAAGAAGTACGAAACTGAGGATGTCGTTACTAAGAAGTTTATTGCAAGATGATTTCCTGAGTACAAGATGGTGGCAATCAAGTGCAATAGTTTCAACTTATCCTGCACGAGATAGAGGCTGAAGGTATGATTCTACTTGAAACTTTTCAAGTTGCTACAATCGTGAAAAAACTCCCACCTGCGTGGAGAGATTTCAAGAACTACCTGAAGCACAAGCGCAAGGAGCTGAAGTTGGAGGATCTCATTGTGATGCTTAGAAATTGAGGACAACCGAACATCTGAGAAAAAGAGTAACAAGACTCCTATAAGGGCAAAGCAAATGCGATGGAAGACTCAAAGGAGAAAACATCTATATCCAAAGGCTTGAAAAAGACTATCCGGGGTACAAAAGCAAGGACCAAGAAGGCAAGACTAAACTTTTCAAGGAAACTTACTACAACTGCAACAAGAAAGGACACAAAGCGAATGTAGCAGTTGTCCTAAGAAGAACGAGCAGAACCAGCCACAGGTAAATATGACTGACTATGCATCGCAAAGCCTATCAACAGTAGTGTCGGAAGTGAATCTGACAAACAACAACAAAGATTGATGGGTAGACGCAGGGGCTACCCGGCACATCTGTTTCAAGAAAAATTTATTCGCTAAATTTCAAAAACTGAAGCATGATGAGAACTGTTCATAGGCAACTCAGCCGTCTCCAAGGTTGAGAGAAAGGGCAAGATCATACTGAAGTGGACATATGGAAAAGAACTCACATTAAACGATGTGTTGCATGTTTTGGATATCCGCAAGAACCTGATCTCCGAATCAATCCTTAGTAAGAAGAGTTTTAGAATGGTTTTTGAATCTGATAAATTAGTACTTACTAAGGGTGGGATATATGTGGGCAAGAGTTATCTTATTGATTGCCTTTTCAAGGCCAATGTTGCTATTATAGACAAAAAGTCTGTGTATTTGTACCCCAAACTCATAAATAAAGAAAAGTCTTTTGTTTATTTGCTTGAGTCTCTTATATTATGGCATGCTAGATTAGGACATGTAAATTACAAATCTTTACAGAACTTGTCTAATTTAGGATATATTCCTAAGCTCAACTTGAAAGAAATTCATAAGTGTGAGATATATGTTGAAACTAATTTCCTGAAAAACTCTTTTCACTCAATTGATCGAAATACTGAACCTTTAGGGTTAATTCATAGCGACTTGTGTGACCTGAAATTTGCACCAACAAGAGGGAAAAAATATTTTATTATTTTTATCGATGACTGTACAAGATATTGTTATGTGTATCTTATAAACAGTAAAGATTAAGTATATTTATAACATATGAAGTTGAGGTTAAGAATCAACTCAACAAGAATATTAAGATTCTAAAATTCGATCGAGGCGAAGAATATGAACCAAATGAATTCAATGAGTTATGTATTAATTTTGGTATAATCCACCAAACTACAGCACCATATACTCCTCAGTAGAATGGAACTGATGAACGAAAGAACAAAACTTTAAAAAAGATGGTCAATTACATACTCATAAGTTCTGCAGCAACACAAAATTAGAGGGGAAGCTCTGTTAATCACAAATCATATTCTACATAGGGTACCCCACAATAAACTTGATCTTATATCATTTGAGTTGTGACATGGAAGGCCTCATTCCTACCAATACCTCAAAATATGGGGGTGCCTTGCAAAAATACCAGCACCACTACCTAAAGAGACTTGGGATAAAAATTAATAGACTGTGCTTTCATAAGCTATGCCTTAAATAGTAGTGCATATAGATTTCTGATACATAAATCAGAAATACCTGATATTCATATGAATATGATTACCGAATCAAGAAATGTATTCTTTGAAAATGACTTTCGGTACAAATGAGAAAGTAAGACTTCTAGGAAAAGAACACATGAAACAGTATTCAGAGACGAAGGACCCAGTGAATCAACAGTTAATGCGAAAGTTGAACCAAGAAGGGTCAGAGATCAAGAATCTCAAAATTCTTTGGTTCAGACTTCGTAGCAGATGCACTTGAAAGTGAGCCTCAAACATTTAATGAGGCTATGTCTACTTTAGAAGTACAAATATGAAAAGAATTTATAAACAGCGAAATAAAATCCATCCTAAGCAACCATTCTTGGGAATTGGCAAACTTACCTCCTGGGAGTAAACAAATCAAAAATAAGTGAATTTTCAAAAAAAATTAAAACCCGATGGATCTATCGATAAGTATAAGGTTAGGTAAGTAGCCAAGGGTTATCGATAACAAAAAGACTTGATTACTTTGATGATAAGTCCATTCGAATGTTAATTGTGATTGCAGCATTGCACAATTTATATATCCATCAAATGGATTTCAAGACTGCATTCCTAAATGGCGAATTAAATGAAGAAATATACATGAAGCAACCTAAAGAATTTATAATCAAGGGCCAAGAATACAAAGTGTGTAGACTGGTCAAATCCTTATACGGGCTGAAACAAGCTCCAAAACAATGACATGAGAAGTTCAATAGTGTCATGATCAAAGATGGATTCACTATCAATGAATGTGACAAATGTATTTACACTAAAACAGTTGAAAATGTGTATCATTTTTGTCTCTATGTAGATGACATGTTGAAACTCAGGATTAATATTGGAGTTATTAAGTCCACTAAAAAGATGCTATCCAACAATTTTAACATGGAAGATCCGGGTGTTGCTGATGTAATTTTAGGAATTAAAATTGCTAGAACACCAGATGAAATCAGTTTATATCAGTTATATTACGTGGACAAGATATAGAAAGATTCAAGGAACAAGAGATAAAAGAAAATACAAATCATTTTCTCCCACACATCCACCTTCGCAAGAATACAGGAACTGAAAAATAACAGTTTGAGTGTTCTCAAATCATCGGAAGTCTAATGTATGAATTGCGATAGATCAGATATAGCTTACGTCGTAAGCAAATTACGCAAGTACACTAGTAATCCTAGTGATGATCATTGGACTGCCCTACTACGAGTAGTAGGCTACTTGAAGAACACTAAAGAATATGCCTTGAGATATGAGAAGTATCCACCTGTACTTGAAGGGTACAGTGATACAAATTAAATTGCAAATTCTGAGGAATCGAAATTAACTAGCGGATACATCTTTACTCTCAGAGGCATGGATGTATCTTGGAAATCCTCCAAACAAACTTGCATAGCCCGTTCCATAATGAAATCAGAATTTATAGTCTTGGACAAGACTGGAGAAGCAGAATAGCTTCGACATTTTTGAAGGATATACCACTATACCTTAAGTCATTGCCCGCCATATGCATTCACTGCAATAAGCAAGCAGCGATATCTAGGCACAAAACTTTGTATATAACGGTAAGTTTATACACAACCGTCGTAGACATAATACCGTTAGGCAGTTGCTCTGAGATAGAGTTATCTCTGTTGGCTTTGTGACGTCAAAAGATAACTTAGCATATCCGTTTACTAAAGATTTGAGTGGAAAGCCTATAAACTATGCAATGAAGGGAATGGGGCTAAAAGCCTAACCATACCGAGTCAGCTTAATGGAAACCTCAGTTAGCAACTGAAGATCACGCGGACTAAGTTCAAGAGGAAAACTAGTTATGATTGACTCTGCGAATGAGCACTTAGGGACTTGACTCCAACCCATTCTTATGGTGCAGCGAAGTGCTTTCAACAATTGGATTCTAGAATAAGCTTTAACGCTTTTAATGATGCATATAGCTTGTTATCAAAACAAGTGGGGTAAAATAGACTATTCTTAATGGGACGATCACATAGGGAGTGTAGAGCTGGGACCGGCTCTTTGGGAGTCTCTATGGAGATTGTGATTCCCTAAGCACACTCTCTGAAATCAAGAATGTCCAGGGCCAAAATGGACAAAACCGAGAACCAAAGTTGATTTTGTAAAGTTATTCTGTGGGGCATGTTAACTTGGCTTACACAAACAGCCGACAATTCAAGACCTAGTTCACTGATTAGCCAATAAGTCCGATAAGATTTTCGCTATGAAAGATTCAAGACTTAGTTCACCTATCCGGATGCAATTTCTTTCCTATAGTGCCTTTCACTATAGAGTCAAAATCAGAGTGTATTTATTTTCTTGAATCTCCATTCATTGTGGGAGATTGTTGGAAACATGAATTAAACTAAGTGAAATTTGAGAAAACTTGAGCTGAATTTTAGGCGTGATCTGTAGCTAGAAACGCACGGGATGGTTGGAATGTGTTCTTTTTCCATTGGAAATGAACGTGGTATATTCACATGTTCAATTCTATTTCCGAATGAATGAAATATTCAAGTCGAAAGCTGTCCTAATTCAATAGCTAAAATGAGAAAAAAAGAGTAAATAAAAATTTTTAGTCCCAAATTGAAAGTGGTATGAAAAGTTGGGTGGTTTAAATATGAAAAGTTGGGACATAAGGGTGTGCCTTTAGGGTACCTGAGTTTTCGCGCGCATTTGGAGGGGAAGTCATGCCCGCATGAGCGCCGCCGCGGCCCCCGCCCCGTCTCGGCGCGAGTGCAGGTCGCGGGTCGTGGGTCGTGGGCCACGAGATGCAAATGCAGATGCACATGGCTCAGTCCTTTTTGGGCTGGGTCGTGCCCGTAAAGCAACTTGCCCACTTCAATTTTGAAGTGGGCGCAGGTTGCGAATACGAACACGCTTGTGCCCGACCCAAAACTCATGGCCTGTACCAATGGGCGAAACAGTCATGTACAGCCATTCCGTTGGGCAACAGATATATCCAAACAGTTCCAACATAACGGTTGTAACTTCTTCCAAACGATTGCGCTAAACCATTGCAACCACTCAGAACTGCTATCCGAATTCTACTATAAATAGCGCAGAATTCGACTCCATTTTAACTAACTCGGAAAAAACTTAAGTTTTCCAACTCTCTCCCCTCTGAATCCTCGGCAAAATATCTATTTCAAATTTTTGTCTTAGTCTGAAATGTTCTTCAAATCCAGTAAAAGGTACGGGTCGATTTTTTATTCGACTGTACGAGTATTTGCATTGTATTTTGCAAATATCATGAAATAGTGTTATATCTTGGGAGACTAGCGTTCATTATCCTGTAGGCAACCTAACAGGAGACGTAATTGTCTTAAAGAGATTCGCTTTACGCGTACTTCACTCGATATTCTGTATATTTGAACTAATGTTCTTATTGCAGGAATTTTGTTAAATTATTTCTTGAATTAATAATTATTGTATTATTATTAATATGAAATTGATTAATACCAGTCTAATTGGTATTTAATTAAGAAAGAGAATTGAAAGGTGGTTCTTAAATTAAAGAACGTTCTATCAAATGAAAACCTCGTACCTAATTTTTATGGACCTGGCCAATTAGTTCGGCGTTCTTGATTGGTTATAAGATTACAACAATATATAATGCTAAAATAATATGCCTTAGAGATAAACTGCATAACTGTTTGTGGTTTGATTCTGAGCGGACTGTGGATGGTGAATATATTCGTTGGAACTTAATTTCAAACTGGAACCGCGATAGGTGGTGCAGATTAGATTAGATTTCTTAACACACTTGAATTTAGAACATGGAGTCATGAATTCATTAAAGGAGTTAATTAATTTGTGAAGAAAATAATAATTAGAAAAGGTTTCAATTAACCCTAATCTGAGGAGGCCTGAGTCTTGTTTATAGTTTCTGCCTCGGTTTCTTCACACAGCAGCATAAAGTCAAATGACCGCATTCAATTCAGAACCAAGGCATAAACAACAGAACAGAAGAGACAATTGAGTAGCAAATTACGTAGAAATAATGATGAATTTAGATCTGGATCAAGAGAAGAAAAAAAGGAAAGCAAACCTGCTGCTTCCTGCGCCAGTCCTCGAGGGCCTCCTTGGCCATGGTGGCCCCCACGACGACGAGGAGAGGGAGAAGGACGCTGACGGCGCGGTAGGGGGCGAGGGGGGTGAAAGACACGCAGGCGACGACGAGGAAGAAGAGATTCGCGACCCTGCGGAACTGCTCGAAGAGGGATTTGGGAACGAAGTTGGCGATGGTGTACTTGGTGGTCGAGATGGCATTGCCCGCGTAGCCGAGGGCCAATGCATCGGGAAACTCCGGATCGTTGCAGTGCACCACCCGGCTGTATCCGTCGCGTTCGCCGGAGGCCGAACGGCCCATGGTCATGGCCCTGGCACTGGAGAGGAAGAAGAACGACGACGATGACTGTCTTTCTTTCTTTCTGGTCTTTTGTCCTCTTCATTCGATTGATCACTGAAACCCCAGCCGTAGAGTGACATCACGATGTGGCAGCAACAATCGCGTCGAGATCATCATCGGAGAGAAAGGGGGTGAATTAATTTATTTTTGGTTTTTTTTTTTTTTTTTTTTTAGTGGTTTGTTTGGGTGTGGGGGTGCGGGGCTGCCCCTGTTATAAGGAAAGGGATATTCTCTCCCTTACTCGCTTGACTCCACAATGACAAAGTTGCTTTTAACTCGGGCTACGAGTGGGTTGGGTCTGGCGTAACACGAATGCGACCCTTTGGGGGCACACTCGGGTATATCCAGACCCGATTCGTTATGAATCTTGAGTCCCCGTTTTGCACGCATGAGTCCAGAATCTGGATATGTTTCGAGCTCAAATCTGAGTCAGGTTCGGATAATCCAAACCCACTTGTCGTCTCCCATATTTTGATTATTGTCGCTTGTGGATTGATATTATGACCTTTCCGAGATTATCTTAGCTATTTTGATGCGTCGAAATGAGAAGAGCACCTACTGTAATAACCTTCATTTAACTCCATCTATCTATATCATAATCAATTTCATCAAATCAATCTGTTTTGTTTCTAAATTTCAAAACATATTTGAGGCTCATCTAATTATATAGAGAATTAGTTCTTTTGCATTTTTAGTTCCATAGCTCGACCAAAGATAAAAAAGCATGTGATTGGGGTCTCGTTTAATTAGTGATACCATAATAATGGACTCATTTTGAATAGCCATTGTTTAGATGAGACTTTGTCTGTTGTGTCTGTTATTGTTAGAATAGATTTGACAACTAATCAATGTCACCGGTCTAATTGGTCAGGTCAGTGAATATCATGTGGGAGGTTTGCCGTTCAGCAGAACATTCCTTAATTACAGAACCATCTTTCAATAACCTTCCTTAGTTAAACACCAATTAGACTAGTATAAGTCAGTGTCAATATTCAGTAATATTTATGAGCATAAATATTTCACTATAACCCCTATATAAAGAACGTTAGTTCACTTATATAACAATTGGAGTGAGGTACGCATGTAGTGAATCTCTTTAAGACAGTTACGTCTCCCGCTTCGGTACTAACGGGTTACTAGACGCTAGTCTCTCAAAATACAATACTCCTTCACAGTATTTGGATAGCACTATCAAATCACCGTACGGTCGAACCGTAATCAGTACCTTCACAGGATTTCAATGCAGCAGGACAAAGACAAATTTCAAGGGAATATTTGTCTTAACTTTGAAGGATTATTCCCTGTAGAGAAAGGAGGGGAAAAGAATTATTGTCTTAGGAAGACAGAGATTCAGTACTTCAGATTTTTCCTCAGAATCTGACTCTTTTTTTCAGACCCGAGTGCTGTAAAAGGAAGAATAGAGGAGAATGAATTTCTGTTCAATGTGTTTCCATGGTGAGGAGCGCTAGTTATAACACACCTAGGAACCGTTTGGAGGCCAAATCCATCTTTTGGAGTCCGAGCAGTTGCAACGGTTCTGTCTGAACCGTTGCAACTGTTCGCTCTAGACAGGAACCGATGCAGCGGTTCCTTCCAATAGTTGCAGCGCAGTGAGGGGTAGTGGAGCGGGTCGAGACCCGCTTGTAGCATGAAACCCGTGTGGCCCGGTTCAAAAAGAACCGGGCCGGGTTGGATCCGCGCCCGCGCCCGAGCTCCGGCGCCCGCCCAGTAGCGGCGAGCGCGCATGTGTGGGCATGGTTTCCCCCAATCGCGCGCAAAAACTCCAAGTACCCAAAGGGCATGCTCTTTGTTTTCATTTTTCTCTATTTATACACTTCAATTGTTCATCTCATATCCAATGTGGGACTAAATACTTTTAGCTATCTTTAGTCCCTATTAGCTTTTGAATTAGGCAAACTTTAGACTTATATATCTCATTCATTCTAAAATGGAATTAAACATGTAAATATACCACGTTCATCCCCAATGGAAGGAGAACACACTCCAACCATTATCTGGTTGATTCTATCAACGAATCATGCCTTAATTCAGCTCAAAGATTCATGTTTTAATTCTTCATTTTCCCAACAATCTCCCACAATGAATGGAGATTCAAGGAATTGACACACAAAGAGACTGACTCTATAGTGAAAAGGTACTTTAGAAAAAAAACTACATCCGGATAGGTGAATTAGGTCTTAAACCTTCCATACCGAAAGCTTTACTGGACTTACTGGCTAATCAATGAACTAAGTCTTGAACTGTCAGCTGCTATTGTAAGCCAAGTCAACAAGCTTCACACAGTAACTTTTCAAAATCAACTTTGGTTCTCGGTTGTGTCCATTTTAGCCCTGGACAATTTTAGTTTCATAGAGTATCTTTTAAAAATACACCTAGAGGGGGGTAAATAGGTGTACTTGCTAATCTAATGACAAATGATGTGAAATTAAAAACTCAATTGCAACACACTATGTGTAACCAAAGAGTGTAGTCGAATTCCCCGTGACGGGCTCTGGACTATCTCCTCGAGATTCCTTTAAATTAAGAGTCGAGATACTATTAGAAGCTCTCTTGGCTCAACACAAGTATGGGCACACAAACAATACCAAGCATGTATGAGATATAAACAATATAAAGCAATGCAAGTTATAAGAGAGATAGAGTTTAGAAATAGTGGATCAAACACAAACATCAAGATATGTTTCGAGGTTCGAGCAACTGCTCTACGTCCCTGCCTTCACACAGAAGGATTTTCACTACGCCCACACAGGACCTCCCACAAAGGGAACCTCCACCAAGAAATTTACAATTACAAACTTGAAGTATACAACTCCTCTCTCCAACACAACCACCTCTACACAAGAGGCAAGGCACAAAGCCAAAACTTAATCACCTCTACACAAGAGGGATGAGCACAAAGCCAAAACAACAATCACCTCTACACAAGAGGGATAAGGCACAAAGCTAAACAACAACCACAATCACCTCTACACAAGAGGGATAACCACAAACCCAAAGTAAAGAAGAAATTACAATCTTGGTGATCACAATAGACCACAAACAACACTCGGTGATCACAATAGACCATAAATAATTTTCCTCACAAAATAAGATCTCATAGATGGGATTAGATATGATAGCTTAAGTGTGAGAAAACAAGGTGTTTGAAAATCAAAATCACAAAGAAAAATACTTGAGAAAAATACTAGATAGAGATAGAAATAAAGAACAAAACCAATTTCCCAAAGACTCTATTTTTCTTTAATTTTTTCAACCCTTGAAAACAAAATAAAAGATAAAACTTTTAAGCACAAAAACTCCTTTTAAAATTGTTACAAAACACTAAAATAATTGGAATGAAAGCTCTCTCAAAATCTTGTTGAAAATAGCCCCCAAAACCCCTTTATATAGGGTTAAGAAAAAACTAGCCGTTGGCAGCAGAAAAGGTCCAGATTGCCCTTCCGGTCGACCGGCCAGTCGACCGGTCCAACGGTCATATTTCTGACCGTTGGCGCTCCGGTCGATCGGGCACAGCCTGTCGGTCGACTGCCCGGTCGACCGGCAGTACCTGAGAGTGGGGTACTTTCAGTCGGTCGATCGCTCAGTTGACCGACCTTCTTGGCTGACCTTGTGCACGTATCTTGTGCACATCAGTCGACCGGCCGGTCGACTGACCTCTGGTCCGGTCAACGCCAGCTGGTTCTGGTAGCAATTATCAGATTTGAAACTTGGTCAATTTAACTCCAATAAAATCCCATAAATTCTCATAAATTTCACAAAAATAAGTTCTTGTTAGATATTTGAATAACAAATATGTGTGACCAAAAATCAACACATACTACAAACTATTTGAACTATTTTTATGATATAAAATATTTGGCCTTAAACAAAAACCGTATTTTTCGAAAACCAAATTTTGAAATGGAAATCCGATTTTCCCCAAACTTGTATAAATACAAAAACATGATATTGAAACACATTTGAAGCATATTGTATATGGATAGAATCCAATACACATATAAAAGATATATCTATATTTTTGACATAAAATCCAAATTAGGTTTTGTTAAATACAAAACTCTAAAACACATGAAATAGAATCATCAAAATAAGGTTTTCTAAATATATGAAGTATAGATGTATATAGATGAAATCCAATATACATTAAACCATGTAAACTTTTTTTATTCCATCTATTCATGAAAATCATATATATGTATATTTGAAATCCAAAACCGGTTAAACCGAAAACCAAACGTATTGAACTTGTGTGTGTGTGTGTGTGTGTGAACTTGAGCATATCAACACTAGTTTATCTTTACACGAGATCTAAACACAACTAAACTGAACACAAACTGAAGTCTTCTTGTAGATTTCCTTCTTCAAGCCGACTCGATCTAAACACGATCCAAAGAGTTTGACTCCATCCGAGTGCTAGATGCGATCTTGACGCGCGAGCTCTTGAATTTACATGTGTTAGCGCCAAAACTCCTGTTGACACTCGAAAAAGACAGAACTCCCACATTCATTTTCAGCCGGTCTGAACAACGTCTAACTTATCGACATCTACAAAAGATAATTCAAAGACAAGCTGATGACCAGAGATGAGACAACAACATGGACATTACTAATCCAGTAAAGCAGATAGTAAGCCAAAGTTACCTTTGAAGAGATCGAAGCAGGCCTAAGACTCTATACTTAGCCTGGTATAATCCCAAGATAGGCTTCATAGCTCTGCATGGAACTAACAGTTTCGCCTGAGTTTGGTTGGTAGTCTCGCTTTGAGGATAACTTTTAGCTTCGCCTGAAGCTTTCTGTTTAGCCCTGCCAAGGGCTGATTTAAGAGCTTCGCGCCAGGAGCTCTATCCCTAGCTGAGTCATAGCCCCGCTATGGGCTAAGTCTCAGCTTACGAGACTCTGAAGGCAACTTCACCTGAAACTATGAGCTAAGTCTTAGTTTCGCATGAGCTAGCTTCGCATGATCTAACTTCGCATGATCCAGCATCGCAGTGAGCTTTGCCAGGTCATCAAATTGACCGTTTCAAGGTCCCACGAGGGATTAATAGGTGAACCCCACTAATTTAGTGGGATTAACGCCACTTTAAGTGGGCGGTTACACGCGCCCACTTCGTCCCACATTAAGTGGAGACAAATCAGCCATAACGGCAGGAGGACGTTCGTACGAACCCTCCAGCTTCGCCAGAAGCTCGCAAATAGCTTCACGGCAAGGTCATTTGCCAGCGTCACGCGAAGCTAATAGCTGATTCAGCCTTGCTAAAATCAAGGGGGCGGTTCCACTGTTGGCTATAAATAGCCCCTTACCACAAAAATAGACGGACGGAGGGACAAGAAAAAAGAGGGAGGAAAATCGACTCGAAAAGAGCAGAATTCCCAGTAAAAGGGCTCTACTGATCTCCTGTTCTCCGATTCCCCGAACCAAGCGAGAAGGGAGTCTTATTAGGAGGTAGTCCGATCATCTGACCGGTCGTATCGTCAAAAGGATAAAGTAATCATGCGCTGATCAGATTCCTACCGGCACATTTCCCCAGAAATCTCAGAGGAGATCTACCTGTAATTTTCTTTCTGCAAAAAAATACTTGTAATTTCGCTCCTCGACCCCTTTTTTGTAAGTTTTCCCCTTGTTGAATTTATCAATGTAAAACAAGATGGCAACTCCTGCTGGGGAGATCAATCTTCTGGCGCAACAAGGAGACACTGTCGCAATACGACAGTCAGAATCCTGAACCCGTTATGTTCGAAAACTTGGTCATTCATTTCGATCAAGAAAAATTCGAAGAATTGCTCTCAGAGGATAGTCCAGTGCTCCACGCTCGGAAGCACAGGGATCTCGATGGCCATAGCTTCAGAGCGAACAGCTGGAAAAGCCTCGTCCCAACTCCTCTCAGCCTCAATTGAGGCTAAAAATACCTTGCGCAAGGCTAGCGAGGTTCCCTGCGAACCTAAAACTTTGCTTCCCAAGCAGATGTGGAGGCCAAAACAGGAAGCTCCGTGTGAAACTTCAGGCGAAGCTACACCACAACTTCACATATCACGCGAAGACACAGGCAAAACGCCTGTCCGGTTTGGCAGCTTCGCTGAGGCTATCAGCCGCGAGGCTAGGGCGGCAACTCTACCTTCGCCTAATCCAGGAACAGTAACTCCTTGCACCAACCTCGCTCCCACGAGCGAAGCTACTGATGGTATGGCGAACACAGCGCCAGTACCTCAGGGTATGCGCAGGATTCCCAGCCGCCAGGCTGAAACTGAAGCACCTAGCAGTGCTAACCACCTTCGCAATAAGATGGCAAACAAAGCACCACGGCGTGCTTCGCGCCCCGAATCCTCAAGTGTTAAGTTCCCTCTTCGCAGCGGAGCTAAGGGATCATCCCTGGGTGCTGATAGCGGTGCTTATGCAGCTTCAGCGCCGAAGGGTGCTACCAAAGTTCTCAGTCGCGAAGTTAGAACTAAAGCACTATCTAGTGCCAATCACCTCTGCGGTGATGCTTCGCTTCCAAAACCTGCGGATGCCAAGTTTGCCCCTCATAAAGCTATGAGCAAAAAGGTGATCAATGCGCAATCCGCCCATGTCTCTGCGCTGAGTCGCTTAAGCTCGACTAAATCCGACTTGCGAGAGTTCTTAACGAACAAACGGAAGTCGAAATTACTTCAGACTTCTCCCGCTTGTTGTGAACAAGTGGGATGTCAGTTGGTGACAGTCCATTCAGTCTATTACCGACTAGGACCAGTCCCTGCCACTCCTCCAAAAGACAGTCAATCTTTGATCGACTATCGGTGCGAGCTCCCGTGAAGCATCACGAAAGGAGTATATCGCGAAATCTACCAGATCTGCCCTCTGCATCCGTCAATATGATTGGAAGGGGATGGGAACCACGTAGAGGCAGGCGAGCGTCGCGTGGTGCTAACTCTCCTTCCTTCAGTTCTCCAGATCCGGACTATAGCCCTGATTTAGGCCAAGTCCTGGTAGAAGAAGAAGGTGTGTTCCGAAGCACCAGATCTAGGGTGACAATACCCTACAGTTATGAGCAGTCATCCTCCTCAACTGGAGTAAGACGTGGTTTGAATTTCGAAAAAAGAAGACGTGATTTTCTGCGTAATTTTGTGCCAAAAGGGAAACCGACAAATTACAATGATAAAACACGCAGGGGGTTAGGATACATGAAAAACCTTGATCTTGAGCATAATCTTCTAAGAATGGATAGTGAATATGCTATGATGGGTTCATTGCAACAAAAGGATGGAAATACTTCAAAAAGGCCTTGTAGATCAGATGGGGGAACCAAGCTTTCCTCATTACAGTCGCTGGCATAAATGCGCATTAGACTGCTTCTTTTTCACGTCGGAGAGATGGAATGCACAAATGTCCTGGGGCTCCTCAACTTAAGGAGGAAGCTGATGCTGCAAATGGGTTGCCTCACTCAACTAATCCGTCAGATCATGCTTCATTGATGGTTTTATTTCAAGTTCAGAGATTCTAGCAAGTAGAAGTCTCAACTATATCTTTATTACACCGGAAATGATCTAATGTGCAAAAATGTTGTCCTTTTGTTTTAAAGAGGAGGTTGATACTGTAATTTATGAGACTATATTGTAAGAAATACAATGTTGCGCAAATTATCCAGCTGAAGCAATCAAGGACAAGGGGGAAAAAAAACAACTGAAGCAAACAAGTACAAGAAAAGGACACATATGCCTCAAAACTGGGGTGTAAATTTGAACTTTTGAACATATTCTCCCAAAAATAGATTGTGCATATGCTATGCGGGGGTTTCATTGCAACAAAAGATGAAATCCTTCGACAAGAATTATTGATCAGACGGGGGAACCACAAGATTTACCCATTATAGTCTGGGGTATAAATACACATTAGACTATATATTATCCTTTTTACACCAGAAAAGATCCAACGTACAAAAGTGTTGACTCCTTGGCTTAAGGAGGAAGTTGATGTCGTAGATTGTTTGTCCCTCAACTAATCCATATACCCTTTTAATGGTTTTCTTCAAATGCAAAGATTCTAGCAAGCAGTAGACTCAGCGGGAAGTTCTTCCTTCATGTATGCGTCTTATTGTTATTGGTATGAACTCTTTAAAGTTTTAATGTTTTTTATCAGTGAAATCAGTATTACAAAGAAAAAATTAATATGCACCCAAATAGCAAGAGTAAATTACATTTAATTTCATAAAAAATGTTTTTATTTTTTTCATGAGACCAACCCTTCTGCCAGCAAATTGGACCAAAAAATAAGTAAACGAGTTTTATTTTTGTTTTCAGACCAGCTATTATTTGCATTCCTCAAAAAACAGTGCTCTATTTGCGCTACTCTTTATTAATCTTCAATACATTGTTGCCATTTTTAAAACTCTTAAAATACATCTTTGGCTAAATATCGTATTGGTGAACTGAGAATGCGTGAAACTTTTGCCTGATCATAGAAACTTACCATGGACACCGTTGGGAGAAACCCACCAGATGATTGCTGCACATCAGAGAATAATCACCAATTGGTAAGAACAAACAAAGAGAAAGAAAGTAAGAACAAACAAATTTAACGAGGTTCGGCAATTGCCTACGTCCTCGAGGCAGAAGTGGAGAGAGATCTTATTAATCAACAATTATAGGATACAATAGTTGGGGACAATACCCCTCTTTAGATAGCCAGAGAATCCTTGAAAAAAAAGAAACCAAAAGATCTGAAATCGGATCAGAAACGAAATCAGAATCAACTTCGGAAACTACCAGATCACATGTCTCGGTCGATCGGGCAGTCGATTGCTAGGCAAAACGCCTAAAATCCATGTTCTATTAAATCTCATTCGGTCGACCGGGCAGTCGACCGACAGTCTCCTTTCAATTTTGTCTTCTAAGTCGGTCGACTGGGCGGTCGACCGACATCACCTTCTCTTTTGTTGTGTGCACATCATGCATGTCCAATCGTCCTTGTCTACGGGTGCGTCTAGTCTTCTACCATACATCGTTGAACTCCGATCTTTATGCTATTTTTTCCGATGAGTTAAAAAACTCTGTCATCAAGATTTTACACTCTCTCCCCACAGACACAAGTAAGACTAATGAAAAGAAATTATTCTACTTTGCTTTAATTGAAAAATTAACTGCTAACACAGGTTACAGTAATGGGAGATTTGGTCATGTCATTTTGTTAAGACAATGAACAACTAAGCAAACAAATGATACATCAGGCGAATGTGCCTAATATGCAAGTCGATGACAATAAGACTAAATCATTATTGCAGATAATTCAATGATTTAGTAGAGAAAAATTATACCTAAATTTGTTGGATTTCTCAGTCATGTAAGTCTAGTTAAGCCCCATAGATTGGAACCCTAAGCAATTGGTAGAGCAAACCAATTAAGGGTAAATTGCACAAAATCACCCTTTACTATTGAGGGTGTTGCATGAATCCCCCCTATAGTACAAAAACCTGCACTTTGCCCCCCCACCCCCCCACCGAGGGTGATGTCGTCCACAACTCTGTTAATTTGGGTCACTTGCTAGTCACGTGACTCCTTAATCACCTCAGCTAGCTGAATTAATCAATAACCAGTAATTACTTTGACCCCTTCATTTATCCAAAACATCAATAAAATTATCATTCCTGCATTAAATTCGGGTTGTGGGTGGGGGGGGGGGGGGGGGGCAATAAAGAAAAGGGAAAAATCGCTATAATATCCCGCTTGTTAGCAGCAGCGCTAGAAGGCCAAAGAGTGATGGAAGAGGAGGAAGGGAAAACTTGTGCTTCCCCCATGTTTTAATTTGAAAATATTTCTTAATCTCTATCCCATGACGCATGGCATATCCATCCACACTTGTTCAGATACTCAGCTCCGACTCTTTGCCATTCATTCTTCACTAGCTTGTAATCATAGCCATGTTGTGCAGAATGAAGTATCAATGCATCTCAAAACTCCCTTGGATCTGCAAATTTCGTTCATTTTTCAATTCTAGAGTTTTCATATCCCTATGGACCCTATCTTTGATAAATTCTGGAAAGTTATCCGAGTCACCATCTGGATTCATACTCTGAATTACTGCTCTCACTCAAGCTATTAAGCTCGTTACTAGGTTCATACTCAGAGACAACCTCAATATCTTTAATGTCATCTAAAATTCTATGAACTGGCTCTCCATGCACTTCATTGCCAATCCCTTCTACCTGCTTTTTAACTTGTTTTGCCTTAGTTTCCTCCCTATGTGCTGCAACTTGTTCTTCCAAGTTATCCTCCACATCATCCTCAGTCCCCTCCCTATGTGTTGTAATTTGTTCTTCCAAGTTATTCTCCACATCAGCCTCAGTCCCCTCCCAAGGGTTGCAACTTGCTCTTCAACGTTATCCTCCACACCAGCCTCAGTCCCCTCCCTATGTGCTGCAACTTGTTCTTCCAAGTTATCCTCCATATCTTCTTCAGCTTCACATGCCACTATAAAGGCTTCATTTGCTGCTGCTTTAGATGCTACTGGTTCAAATACTACTTCAATTTCAACTGTTGCTGCTGCTACTTCTGCTTCAAATGTGACTGCTTTATCTCTACAGATTTTCTCATCATCAGTTTCAATGTCGTCCTTAGTACTATCCTAGTACTATCCCCAAATTCTGTAAAATAAAGTCACTTCAACCTCAGATTCTTTCTCATTTTCAGTTTGCTTCTCTGCACTCTTGTTCCTCTTATCAGATTTCTTCTTCTGGTCTCTTCCAATTTTCTTCCCAGGGTTTTTCTTGGACTCTTCTTAACTTTCTCTTGCTCCCCACCAAGTCTCCTAGAAATACCCTACCACTTCTGGTACATCTCCTTCCTATAGGTGCAACTATTAACTTCCTCTTGATGTTTTTCTAACATCCACCAATATCAGGAAGTGAATCCAAATTAATCATTTTCAGGCCTTTCTTGACTTTGAACATCATCTCAACTGATGCATCATCATATATGAGTCTAAGGGAAGTGTCTAACTCTTGCATATGCTCCCTGTAATAGATCTTCGCACTTTCCTCATAATCCAAGTCCCTCAACATCTCTCCTATATCACTCCATTTAGTGAACTTAGGTACTACATAGTCAACATAATTTAATGTCCCACCACTGTAAATGGGTTGAGGAATATACTGAAAAGTCCCACCATAATGTACCTCTAATTTGTACAGCTGATCCATATTATCCCTACAAAACAATAGCAAAGAAAGACATAACACTTATAAATGTGAACAATATCATAAAATATGTACAACTAATCCATATTAACCATTGACCATAGTCCCCCTCTCATCTCTCATTCTTTAGATGTTTTTTTCAACAACAAAACCTCAAATAAACTTACCCAAAAAATTCTAGTCCCAATTTTCAGAAACCCTAAAACCAAACAACAAATTTAACAAATCCCCATTTAGATATTTTCTGCTCCGAAAACCTAGAACCAAATATCTCACAAAAAAATCCCAAAATTTTTTATATGTATTTACCTTTTCTTTAACCAGTCGTTGCCTCCACGTCGGTGGTGGCCGTCGGTTGTTGCAGCAGGTCCATATGACAATTATTCCTCCTCCTCCTGGTCCGCCTTCGTGTCTTCAGGTCAGATCGATCAGAATTTCTCTCTCTTCCTGTGCTCTCTGTCCTTCTAGGGTTGTTGCTAACAAGCAGGATATTATAGCGATTTCCCCCTTTTTTTTCCTTTATTCTTCCCCCAACAACCCGCATTTAATGTGAGAAGGATTATTTCATTAATGTTTTGAATAAATTGAAGGGGTTAAAGTAATTACGGGTTATTGACTAATTCAGCTAGCTGAGGTGATTAAAAGGGTTACGTGACTAGTATGTGACCCAAACTAATAGAGTTGTGGATGGCGTCACCCCTAGGGGGCAAAGTGCAGAGTTTTGTATTACAGGGGGTTGCACAATACCCCCAATAGCACAGGGAGTTTTTGTGCAATTTACCCTAATATTTATGCTTACCCATAGAAAGTGATACACAATACTAGGGCAAGAAAACTTCCTAGAACCTAAAGTTTACCACATAAATCACAAGTGGAAGAGATTTATAAATTACAAAAGTGAATATGAAAATTAAATGATAGAGCATACTTAGTTTGAGATTAGAATTCGGCAAATTTTGAATTTACAGTTATATCTTGGATAAAGTTTGATGATGTAAATTTCAAGACTCAAATTTAACAAAGAAAAACTGGTTCGACATGAAATGTCTCTTCAATAGTAAACACAATACGTTAGAAGGCTTTATTGAATTCAAAAACTTAGATGAGTGCATATAAATATCGATGTTGCTATTGAAGAAAATAGAGAAATAAATCAATTATATGTACATTTGATTTTATAAATGCTAAATAATTGAAGCCGTACATGCTGAATATTATGTTATGTGAGAATTGGAGTGTGCGTTATTCTATAGGATAAGCAAGGATAATTTCATATGAAACAGATTTATTTCGAATAATTATCCTATAAAATTATTATGAATTATTGTACTACCTACACCTATTTTATCCAGGTTTTTAAAAAGAAAGTAACCTTTGTGCTCATTAAGTTCATTTCGGATGAGTTGAGCTTGGCATAGCATTTGAAATGCAAATACTATCGTCCCTAAGATTTAAAAATGGGCCGGTAGCGCTATCGTATATAGATCCATACTGTGATTTAATATCGATTAACTATCTAGAAATTAAATTTTAAATAATTTTGACATATTTAACCCTTGAGTTAAGTGTTAAAAAAATCAACTTTTTAAATTGGACAAATTTTTGAAATAATCTTTTCTTAAAAAAATATTTATAAATCAGACATCTCCCCAAAATAATTTCAAAAACTGACCTCTGATGCGCCACGTCAGCCAACGGTCGACTCGGTGCACCAGCGTCATGTGTCGCGTTGCTGGAAAATTTTCACAAAAGTCCGACCTTGACAAGACCGACTTTGAAATTCATGTTTTTAAAAAGTCCGGCTTTGTCGAGACTGGACTTCCTTAAAAAAAGACGAAAATGAGTGCGCTCTCTTGGCAAAAATTTTAAAAAAAAAACATGGAATAAAAGTTTGGCCTTACCAGACCGGACTTTTATTTCCTGTTTTTTTTTTTAATTTTGGCCAAGGGAGCTACTCTCTTGGCCAGAATTTTTAAAAGAACATGGAATAAAAGTCTGACTTTGGCAAGGTTGGTCTTTTATTCCATGTTTTTTTTAATTTTCGCCAAGAGATTATATTCACTTTTATTTTTTTTTAATTGGTTAAGGGGAAGGAAGTCCGGTCTTGCCAAGGCCGTACTTGAAAAATCTATGTTTTTTAAAATCCGGCCTTACTAAGGGCAGACTTTTGTGAAAACCTTCTAGCATCGCGATGCGTCATGCTGACGCCCTGAGTCGACCGTTAGCTGACGTGGCGCTTATGTGTCGCGTCAGAGGTCGTTTTTTGGAATTATTTTGGGGAGAGATCTGATTTTATAAATATTTTTTAAAATAAGATTATTTTAAAATTTTGTCTTTTTAAATTCAATGTAAAATTGATTAACACCCCCCCCCCAAAACCCACCATGACCGGGTTAAAAAAAAAAAAACTAGATGTATGAATATAACATGTTGAAATTTCTCAAAATTTGATTACTAGATAGTTATTGAGTATTAGGTTATATCTAGCAATATGGATTTTCCATTAGGGTTGCCCATTTTCAAATTTCAGAAGATGATATTTTCATTCCAACTACTATTGATATTAGCCTACTTCAAGTCATTTGGGAGAATTCTTATTATTAGCTTAGGAAATCCTTTATTCCTTAGATTTGGGAGAATATTTATTAGCCCAGGAATATTTTATTCCTTAGAATGAGCACCAAGTTTGAAGCTTATGATGATAATTAAGTTAAATGTGGAGCGCATTTACGATCATATTTCGTGGGATTTCTTGAGCTTGTGCCGAGAGAATATGGATTTGATGATAGTTTAGTTCCTTGGATTCTTAGTTGTGTGGCTAGGATTTCTTTTGTGATTTCTATCAATAGATCACATACTAAGTTTTTCAGTCCATAACCTGAAAACCTCATTTTTTTCCTTTTTTTTTCTTTTGGAAAAAAACCTTTTAAAACTATTTTAAACACATTTTGATTTTTTATATATTTTGAAAAAAATATATTTTCCCCCCAAATGCATCCCCCTTTCTATTTCTGACAAAGGCTGTTGATTGTTCTTTCAATACATAAATGATAAATGACCACTCTTGTGCACCCGCACCCAACCCATAGTTGATTGGGTTTCTTTTATACAAAAATAATAAAATCACATATTAATAGGATTATTCTTATATATACCCTCTAAATCTTTCATATTTTTAAAATTATCCCGCAAATTTTCATTTTTTTAAAAATTACCTTCTTAATTCTTTAATTTGATCAAATTTATTCTCATAGTCATTTAAAAAGCATCAAAAAAAACATTCTGTTAAGATTTTGTAAAATTCCTTTAATACCCCCACTTTCAAATTAATATCATTCTAATTAAATTTTTTTGTTTAAATATTCCCAAAAAAAAAAGAATTCTTGAATTCAATCTTTTCACCTCAAGCCATCTGCGAATTCATTTTCCCGATGGCCCCAGCATGAAATCGTCATCCTTGAAAGAAAAAGTAACGTCAGGCTTCCCTTTGCAAGGACCTAAAAGCCAGGATCAGAATCAAAAGAAGATGACATAATCAACTGAAATCAGCACAAAAAATTTAAGGAAGGATGGAATTGAAATGAAAAAAGGTGGCACCTTTGGTGACCTTGCCTTCCTTGAGATCGACCACGAAGATCTCCTCATTCACTCCCAACTTCTATAGAATTTTGACAACAGGAGCGATGTTGAGCTGGTAGACGAGGGCAACCTTGTTGAGGAGCTTCTTGCCTTCGTCGGTGGTGAGATGGAGCTTCATCTGTTCGAGGAGAGCAACAGATTTCAAAGAGCTCGACGAATCCGCCAGTTTTTATTGCTCAGAGAATTAATTGAGAGGAAAGAATAGAACTGGGCAATCGCGCTCGCGGAGCGGGAGAGAGGATGCAGGAAGAGAGAGAATAACATTGGAGTAAATTTGATAAAAGAATGATGGTGAAAATGTAATTATATTTTAAAATTGTTAGAAACATAACATCAGGGTAAATTTGACCAAATTAAAGAATTACGGGGTAATTTCAGAAATATAGAGATTTAAAAAGTAAATTAAAAAAATACAGGTACATATATATATATGAATAACCCTTAATAATATCTTATCTCTCTGCGACTCCTTCCTCATCCTCCCAAAAATGGCAGTAGTAGGAATGGGAATGGGAATGGGATCTTTTCTTCCAATTCCTACAAATACTACTACTAATTCTAGTTCTAGTAAAACTCAATACCACAGCTCTCTTCTCCGCCGCAGCCACAGCCACAGCCTGTGCCCCTGCACCTCTGTTGGGATTGTGATTGGGACTGGGACTCGGACTGAAATTAGGGTTAGGAGAAGAGCAGGAAGAAGAAGAAGATCAGTAATTGCTGCTGCCTCAAACCACAACGACGCTGTTCTCACACCCTTCTGCCAAAAAAGAGCCCTCAAGGTTAGTTGGTTCCTCTCTCCCTCTTCCTTTCTTAATTTCATGGAATACAACAATCAATGTCTACCAATTTGTTTCAACTCTTCAACCTTAATGGAGGCAACATATTGTGATGATAATGATAGTTTTCATTGATGAGGCTGACTTACATTGGTATCATGAGAGTAAAAAATTTTGATGGCAAGGGTGTAGGGGGAGAGAGAGAGGAGATGAAAGCTTGATGAAGCTTGTGCAATCCAACTTCAATTCTGACTTTGTTTTTGAAAAGGAGTCGTATCCAATTGGGGATTCCTAGGAGGTGAATTGCAGGATTTGGATTCTTTTTAGGATTTGGATTCCTTTTCTGATTTGGGGTCAAATCTAATTGGGGTTTCCTAAATCTCTGAGACTTTGTGGCTATAAATAAGGGCTAGAGCCCTCATGTATTGTATCCCTGAAAATCCCTCTGAAAATCTTCTTTGGAAATTCCTTGAAGAAGGAATAAGTTGTAATTAATTGTTGAATCAATAAAATCTCTCTCCCTTGCCCCGAGGACATAGGCACGTTGCCGAACCTCGTTAAATACTGTGTCGATCGCTTTTCTCTATTGTTTTCTGTTCTTGTCGTGTTGGGTACATCTCCGGCTGCATCTGTCTCCAGTTAGTGGATTTCTTAAAGAGGTTGTTGCCGAGAGCGCAGGCGCAACAATTGGTATTAGAGCCATGCCCCGAACTTAGTCGTGTGTGTAATATTCGACGATGTAGATCCCCCAATGGCGCAGTGGTCCTGCCCACTCCACTGGCGCAAAAAGGCACAATAGGCCCCTGTAAAGCTAATGTTGGGCTCTTGAGAAATTTGGTAGTGGTGCTTCTTTGCAATGGGCGCACACCTGTCACGCGGTCTGTCACGCGGTGTAGAGGAATGACCGACTGCAGTTGATACTTCACATAAGGCGTGCCGCCACCTCACGCAGTGAAGAGTTGGATCTCGATGGAGCATTTGATCTTCCAGTGTCAAGATAGTTGAGCTTGCAGGGAGACTCTTTGTTCGAGGGGGGGATTGTTGGGATTTGGGTCGAACAAATAGTCCCACGTCGGCTAGACGTGGGGATGTTCTTGGTTATATAAGGATTTGGGCAACTCCACCTTAGTCTTTTGGGATGGCGCCCCAAGTCCAACAAAGGGGATGGTTCAGTAAAATCAAACCAAACAAGTGCAGGTCACAGGTAGCATGCAGGTCAATCTAGTGCCTTAGTCAAAATTGATGAACAAAAGAAATAATAAAGAAGCAATTTTCTTATTAGCATATCAAGCTACTAGTGGCTATATATACATGCTTAATCCATTATGCGATCAGTTATATTTTAAGTTTCTTATGTATGCTCTTTCACAGATAATCTCTGGGCTTCAAAATTTTGACAAGGATAATGTTGCATCTGTCGTCATTGCTGCAGACAAGGTTTGTATTTATTCATCATATGAGTGGCTGAGATAAGTATATAATAACCATAGTGTCTTTATTGCATATAAATGTTTTATCTTTCTATGTTTGATGTCTTGACAGGCATCAGAATTCTTTGTTATCTTGACAGATTTGCCAAATGCTAATCCTTGTTAGTTTCAACCTTGTTAAATTAGCTGGCTATTACCGACTTGTCTGTAGACCTGAGGTCAACTGAGACTGAACTTATGACAGGATTATTAGGAATCAAGAGACTATTCCTAATTGATTTTAGGAGTCTTGGTATGAGTTTGTAAGTTGTCTATAAAAAAATGATTGAAACTTGTGAGAGGATTTGGTGGTTATTAGAGTTTAGACATTTGGTGTCTATTAGGATTTGGAGCCTTCCTTTGTGGAGGACACAGATAGGGATGGGAGAAGAGATTTGGAGGGGATTAATTTGTGCTCTTATGTTCTTCTTTGTCTTAGTGGGAGTTCTTGAGGTGTACCCTGTGGATGTAGATATGGTGTCAACCAAGTAAGATTTTTTGTTTTTGGTTTTCTTCTTTCTTTCTTCCTCTTTGTTATGTTAACTTGGTTGTTCCTCTTGCATGTTCAAGGGTGCTAGAACTTACTGTGTGCATGATTCCACTTTTCTAGCCATAGCAGCTAATAGCCCTGTTTTCTAGCCCAGTATTCTGAAACTTCTTTAACTTTTGTATCACAAATCCTCCTTGTGGTTCGATTATGTTTGCATCTAGGTGTTGGGTCCCTAATTCTATGTTTTAGCATGTGATGCCTTGACACTTGATTTTTCTTTGATGGACAGCAATGGCATCTTTGTAGGCAAATTTGTAAAGGTTTGTATGTCTTCATTTACTAAATAGTTAAAGAAGGATATTGTAACTTAATAGCATAGTAATTGTGATGTGGGACGGAGGGTGATTTTAGGGTTTGTGGTGGGATTTTGATGAAACTGGGGAAGAACAGGGATTTGGGGATTGAATATGATCACAGATAGCAATCCGGATTTTGGCTCACCGCCTGATTCGATTCAATCTATGAGACTAAACCAAACAACACAAATTTTCATAAGGGAACCAAATTTTTAATCAACTCATCATTATTCCTTTCAAAATACTTATGGCTATATCTAGCCTACAATACGTACACCATACGTGCAATTACTGATAAAATCAAATCTATCTAAATCAAATTCAAATAACTTTTAAATCTTGACCAAATCGACTAAATCTAAATTTAAATAAAAATCTTAAATCCTGCTAAATCTGGATCGTTCGATTCCACATCATTCTTCTTGGCTTGAAAACATTCATGCTTGATGAATATAGTGGCGGATACAAGGTAAGTACAACAGGGTCGAACCACATCACGAATCCTCAACAGGCCAAGGTGGTGGTCAGAAAATCAGTAATAATGTATCATGGCTAAACCAAGGTTGGGATCAGATGGCAGTAGCAGCGGCGGCGGCGGTTTGGAATGGAAAGACTGATAGCGGCAGCGATCGTGGAAGTCGGTGACGCTCGGAAGACGACGACGGGGCTGAGCAGATGAAGACGAGACAAGATCTGATCGGTGGCGGTGGAGTGGCGTGGCGAGGTAGCGATGAGCATGGATGACCGGCGGCGAGGTCGTCGAAGGAGTCTAGGGTGTTGTCGAGGGTGACTGAGGTCGACAAAAGGTGGGGTGGGTGATGGCAATGGCAGACGGCGAACACGACGACATGGTTGGCTGAGCCGTGGGATGGAGAACTCGAAGGTGTCAGTGGAAGGTGGTGATGGCGCTGATGCGACAATGAGGAGGAAGACAAGGATGAGGAGGCACAGATCTGGCGATGACCAATGATGGCGGAGGATGTTGTCGGCTTCGGCGACGAGATCAAAGGCTGTCGGTGTCAGTGGCGAGATCTGAAAATCAACGAGTGGACGAAGGCATCAACGACGAGGGCAGCGGTGTGGTTGGAGAAGTCCGACGACGTCGATTGGTGAAGATGAGGGAACTACGAGGATGGTGGACGGTGTCGGCTTGGCAAGGACTGATTTTCTTTCTTTTTTTTGAATTTTTCTTTTTTTCTTTTTTCTCTTTTTTTTTATTGTGGTGGGAATTGAAGAAAAACAGAGATTTGGGGATTGGATATGATCACAGATTGCAATCCGGATCTTGGCTTCACTGTCTGATTCAATTCAATTCATGAGATTAAATTAGACAACACAAATTTTCACAAGGGAACCAAAATTTTAATCAATTTATCATTATTCCTTTCAGAATTCATGACATCGCTATGTATAAACTACAATACATACACCATATGTGTAATTATCGATAAAATCAAATATACCTAAATTAAATTCAAATAACTTCTAAATCTTGACCAAACCTACTAAATCTAAATTCAAATAAAAATCCTAAATCTTGCTAAATCTGGACTGTTCGATTCCCCATCAAATTGCCTTTAGAACAGAAGGTGGAAAGGTTCCACCAGGTTTTCACTAAGAACAAATAATGAACCCAATCTCCTCGAATAAGGCAACTCAAAATCCCAAAGATGTCTCTCCAAAACTCTCATCATAATTATTTAGGTGTTTGTTGCGCTCACACACACAATCTCAATATATGTCATAAAGTCATCATATGAAAGTACTACAAAATCATCCTTCCATAATCTAAGAAAAGAGGACAAACAACAGTTTGATATCAATGCAATGAGCTTAATCCTATATAGCTTCCATCACTGCCCGTGCTGACTTTGTTGGTTGAGGTCTGATGTGTTCCCGCTCACCTTAGTTGCTAGCTGCCTTCACCCATCCTCTATGCTGTAGAATATAATATGCATTAAAACATTAAGGAATATATAAGTTCCTCTAGAGCACCTATTTTTCTTGTCGCTCTACGTACAAAAATAAGATGATGTGCAAACAATTTTCCACCTAGTCCTATCCTCTCTTACATCTTTGAAAGGCATTTCACGAGCGTGGGGGATATCTATTTTCAAGTGCCGCATAAGTAAGATCACAAATTGGTTTGCTATGCAAACAACAATGGCAAAGGTGATCGATGGTCTCAAGTTCCTCTTCCACACCTCTTGCATATTAGCTATTTTTAAGTTCTTTTGAAGAAGTTTTTTGTTTGTTTCTTGAAAGCCAACTCACCAAAGCACAACTCTTACTTTTTGGGGAATTTTTGATTTTCCAATTTTCTTAGAGCACTAACATGTTTTCCTCATTTAGAGTTAAGGAATTTAGAGGCCGATATAACTGGGAATTGCCTAGTCCTATCCCATCTCTAGTCTCACTCATCTTTTGCGCTTTTGAGTTTCACAATCTTTCTGGTATCTTGTTATTCATCTCGTACTTGGTAATGCAAAAACACATCATCCTTTGCCAATATCATTTTCTTTTTCTTCAATGCTACATTTGTTGATGGATCCCTCCTTATATAATCACCTTCAATCTTTGAGCGGTATATTGAAAATTGTCTGTTGGAACCTCTTCTGGGCCGTCTCGATTTGGATGTAGCAGTTGTTGAAGACATCAGTCTTCTCTTCTTCCTCTCAAATTTCAAGGATTGATGCTGGCAGATGCTCAGAAGAAAAAAAAAGAGAAAAAAGATAACTCTTAAACCCATTGATTTTCTTATAAATTTTGAGAAATTAACACTTCTATAAACCTATCGATTCGGTCACCAATGGTAGGAAAATAGGCATTAATTACTATTTGATTCAATAGAATATCGAGACAATTGGCAAAGAAAATTGAAGGACTTCTTCTAAGGGTCTGTTTGGATTTAAGGAATTGGTGTGAAACGAGGAAGTAGGAAGTAAGATTTATTCCTTTAGGAAAAAGGGAAATGAGTAGTAAATTTTCTGGTTTGGATGGTTGTTGGGAAGTGTGGTTTGGAAAATGTTTTGTCGTTTCGGTGTTTGGATGGTAATGAAAAGTGGAAATGGAAAAGTTGACCACAAAGTTGACCGTAAAATAATATTAAAATAAAAATTAATTAAGAAAAATAAAAAATAGATTGTAATTAGAATGCAAGTGAGATTTACATGACCAAAAAATTAACTGTTTTATGCTATAACTTATTATAAATGAGATTTACATGACCACAAAATTAACTGTAGCACTCTGGAAGTGAGAAAATGGTTGTGTAAAAGAGAGATGAAAAAGAGAAAAGGGGGTTTTCTTATTTTCCTTTTCCGGTGTTTGGATAGATAGGAAAATGAGTAATTATACTTCCCTACTTCCTCACTTCACTCCGATTCCTTACATCCAAACACGCCCTAAATTAAATTTCATTCAACTCTCTCTCTCTCACATTAGATTTCTCAAGATATATATAGGCTTGAAACACCCCTTCAAGTATGAGTATTTAAAAATCTAGAAGACTCATAAATGACATATAAATATTAAAAGTCACATTTATATGTCCGATAAAATATCAAAAGATTACATGCAGTTCAGTCTGAACACCTTTTGATATTCCGATGATAACTTTCTGTAGAGGGCTTTAATTAATATAAGACTAATTTTAAATGAAAATAGACTCGAAAATCTATCTAGCATATCAAACGGGGAGTCATTCCGAAATGGTAATGCTATTAGTTACTTGAATGCGCGGATATAGATTTTTTTTTTTCCATGAAATTAAATTGGTACATGTATTGACTCAAGTGAAGTTTTACATATTCTGAGAAATAGGTTCACTTTTGTTCTTCTACCAGGATTCACACCCTCTTCTCCCCTTTGTCAATTCTCCCATTTACCACTGTGCCAAACACAGCTTAATTGGATTGAACTTTCTCCCTATTTTCCCTACTCTCGCTATCTAGTTGATCGGTTAAACAGCCAGGTCAATGCACTGGATGACTGGTTAAACCTATTGCCAACCTGGTACTGTCTAGGCTATGGATTAACAGCCATGCCTCAACTGTTCACTTATCTGATGAATGTGACATGGTCCTTCACATATGTCAAGGAACTAATTATGTAGATGTAGGTTGAAGGTCAAGTTTGGTATCAATATATAATGTATTTCATTATTTGTGGTAGTATGAGTTAAAAGCCATTTGATGATTTTGTGCACCATTTAGGAAAGTTTTTTGCCTGTTGTGTGATCATGCATATGTTGTCATGTCTATAACCTGTGCCCATTGCATATTTGACGGTGGTAAAGCCTCTTGACGTGTGTGCAAATTCTGCTCATATCAAATGGATTTCCTTTGATGTATCCGTGCATCTTTTGTCCAAAAGAAAGAAAGAAAGTAATATATGTATCTTTTGAGAAAAAGGATGGGGCGTCATTGTGATACCGCGACCATATTACTATTTTTGAACCACCAAGTTTCTGTTGTTTATAGCATCATTTTGATGTGAAACGGGAGCCCCCTGTTGATGATCGAGCTTCACTTGGATCTTACTCTGCATTTGAACATGACTGGAGAGGCAGAAGTTGATGCTTGGAGAAGAGAGAGGTACTGGAAGACTGCTGGCGGCTGTAAAAAAGAGAGGAAAAGGAGGGTGGCAGCACTATTTTGATGAGAAAAATTTAGAAACTAGGGTTAAAGAGGAGAGATGATAAACAATAATTAGGGTTTCACAGCCCTAATTATGACACTCGGGGTTTCACACACCTAAGAAGGTTTATTTTAGGGTTTCACATACATAAAAGATTTAGAATTTCACACATTTAAATGTTTTAAAAAAAAAATTCTCCATGAGGAAACTCAATTTTTTTTCCAAATCATCTTCATTGTCTTATTTCTCAAGATTCATGCTTATTTATAGGCATACAAAGATTAAAGACTTGCCTCCACAACTGATGTGGTACAAAAAAACAAGACTAAAATATAAAGAGAAGTAAAGAACAATACTAAATGAGAGTAAACAAGACTAGACTCAATAAAAACCTACTAGACTAAAAAAAAAGTTAAAGACTCAATTCAAACTCGCATGGCCTTAATGTCCCCATCATTCTCCCAAGCGAGAGACTCAACCTGAGCTGATGTGAAACGGGAGCCCCTGTTTAGGATTGAGCTTCACCAACATGCCATTTTAAATCTTACTCTGCATCTGAACTTGATTGAAGAGACAACAGTTGATGCTTGGAGAAGAGATAGGTGCTGGAAGACCGTTGGTAGCTGCAGAACAGAGAGGAAAAGGAGGATGGCGGCTCTGTTTTGATGAGAAAAATTTAAAAACTAGGGCTAAAGAGAAGAGATGATAAATAGTTAGAGTTTCACACTCCTAATTATGACCCTTGGGGTTTTTCACACCTAAGAAGGTTTCTTGTAGGCTTTCAAACGCCTAAACGATAATTTTTGCTTTAGAATTTCACATCTCTAAATGCAAGGGAAATCCTTTATGAGGAAGCTCAATTTTTTTTTTTTTTTCAAATCATCTTCATTGCCTTATTTCTCAAGACTCGTGCTTATTTATAGGCTTACAAAAATTAAAGACTTGTCTCCACAACCGATGTGGGAAAAAAACAAGACTAAAATATAAAAGGAACAAAACTAAATGAGAGTAAAAAAAGACTAGACTCAATAAAAACTTACTAGACTAAAAAAAATACAGGCTCGATTCAAATTCTCGCATGGTCTTGATGTCCCCATCACATTCCCAACAGAAAGAATGAGGCCTTACACTACCCAACAAGTATATTATCATTTACATTCCACCTTAAGCTAGTAGCAAGCTCTTTTCTGAAAAAGCTAGTGACAAGCTCTAACAAACTTTGCAAAGTAACTAAAAAAATGTAATATATATTATTGATTTATAGTGATTGGGAAAAGAAAATTCCATAGGTGTAAGACAGATATGGCTATCCAACATCATCACTGCCTCCATCATATAATCTTAACAGTAAAAGCCAATGACCAAACTTTCTCTCACTTATGTGTACTTTATATCACTGAGTTGAGTTTCACTTGTCTGTACTTTACATCACTCATTGTATTGTTGGACATTAAGTGAAATATTATTGTCAACGCTTCGACAGTCTGCATATTACATCTTACATAATAAGTCATAAAATTGTCCGACAATTATCATCTATGTGACTGAATAGCTAATCACTTTTTGGAGTTGAGCATAGTTTTCTATAACTACTAGAACATGAAATTTATTTTTCCTTCCTAACCATGTTTTAGTAGCTGGTCTTTTTTTTCTCTTTACCTGTCTGTTCAAAATTTTTAGAGACACATCTCATATTCTTTAAATAGCAGGGAGGTGCAACTCATGTTGATATAGCTTGTGATCCGGAGTTGGTGAAGCTTGCTGTGAAGTTAACCTCTCTTCCGGTATATTCTGTGCTTTACAAACATTCTCGCATATCCTCATTTCTATGGATGTTCAATTTCATAAGAATATATTCCTAGTGTATATAGTTCTCTGTTTATATCATATAGAAGCCGTTATTGTATAATTATCAATTTTTGTGCTTAGTTGTACTGAATACTCTTTTCACCGGTAGACATGTATCTGCACATCTGAATTTTAATGTTGTTATTTTGAAGCATACTTTGTTAATATTGTGTGCTTGCAATAAGTCATTTAAATATTTTACTCTTGATCATGATATGAAAAGGAACTTTCGTATTCTACAAACATAAATTGATCTTATTACTGCACACCAGTACTGCCGTGAAGCCTGCATGGCGAATCCTTCTCTTAAAAGAAAGTTCAGAATTCAGACAATCGTCCAAGGTGATTCCAAAGGTTAAATTACATTTTACTTTAAAAAAGAGATGGTTTTCCAATTATTGAAGCAAGACCATAAATTCCAACCATAAAAATAATATAAAAGTACAACAAAGACAAGTTTTCAATTTATATTGGTAAATTTAACGTGGTCATATTCATTGTTTCTTGTATTATTTACTTGCTAAGGATAAATCAAAATTCAGCCATGTTCATCAGGTCTTGGGCATTCTTGTTTATTTCACCAAAAACTGAAAGAGAAAATCTCGTTATAATCAACTCTATATTCCTATGCAAAACCTTGGCAAAAAGACTCGCCTTAAACCGTTTAAGAGATCCATAAGCTTTGGTTTAGTCTTAAATACCCGCTTACAACCAATAAGAAGTTTGCCTGAAGGGAGTGGGACAAGGTCCAGCACATTCAATATGGCCTTCTGTCAATTTGGGTTTAAAAAGGCTTCTTTATAAATTATAAGATTGAAGCTCAACATAAAAATGAATGAAAGACAGAGACTAACAAACTCATCGGAGTAGTGTAGTATCAAATGAAAATACATAGCAGGTGGATGACAATTCCAGGGAAGAAGGATATTTTTTTTCCTGAAACCACTGGCAAAGATGGTTCAACGAGATCAACTGTAAGAGACAACCAAGAAGCAAAAGAAATGTGTTCCAGCTAAAGAAATGAATTCTTCTTACTAATCTTTATGTTACTCTTTTTTGGTAGTTCAAGTCCGTCCATCATTTTTTTTGGGAAAATGAGATGGACACCAGGAGACAGTCCTTCATCAAATATGCGTACAATTTGTAGATTAACACCCATTCATGCAACTATGCTCCATACATGATACACTATTTGGAGAGGCAGGGGATCTAAGAGTTATATCGGATATAAATGACACGTCCGCCCTCAATATAATATTTTCTCAGTATTATCCTAATCTACCTTCTGAAAAAAAATCTTATGGCCTTCCCTGGTGGATGTATGCATAGACGAACCACATGCAAGATGCCCAAGTAATTGAGAGAACCACCATGGATGCATCCATGGACTCACTGCAACCATGTAATCCAAATCATGAAGTAATATGCTTTTGCTGCAAAACGATTATAGGAGTTTAACTCACATAATAAACCAAGTCCTGGACTGTCATCTATCAGATGGACTCTTTCGTGACTTTATGTGAAACTTTTGGGAGTCTTGGTTTTCTAATCACGGAGGCAACCAATATACAACAAGCAATACATCAACTTTTCTTTAAGAATTTATAAAGAAATATTGCTCCTGCTCAGATGTTGACGTCATAGTAGAGAGGGTGGTGCAAATGAGCAATTCATGTCTTTACACATAACAGGTGGGAATGCCATGATTACCCAATTGCTTACCGACAATTAGATGGACAAGATTTATAGATGATCTTGTAAAACAACAAGAAAGTCTGGTTTAAGCACCAAAACTTAGTTACTTTACTTTTTCTTCAAAGTATTACTGATAGATATCATTTTTCTTCAAAGTATTGCTGATAGATATCACAACTGTGTTAGCATGCTGATAGTTCAAAAAAAAAAGGTGGAAACTTGAGGAGAATGAAGATGATAGACAAAAATATGTTAGTACGGTTTGTTTTAAGAGCTCCTTAGTGCATGTGTCACATTCCTTAATTACTACTCACTTTCACACCTTTGGTTAGGTTTGTGTCTCTTCTGTAGATCCAGTTGCATTCCTTCCTGCAGTGGACGCTGGTGCTCAGATGGTTAGAATTTCAGACCTGTTAAACATGATTGCTTGCATGTCCCTGCAGAATTCTTTGAAATAGTTGATAAAAAACTCACATTTGAGTAACATGCAGGTAGAAATTGGAAATTATGATTCCTTCTATGAGATGGGCAAGATATTCTCTTCAGAGCAGGTAGAGATGATTCCTTTAAGAAGTTTCTTGTCTTGGTCCTTCTGTTGATTTATTCCTTTAATCACATAAAAAAAGTAATATTTTTTTTTTTGCTTAATTTACCTTAATATCAAACACATCGTAGCTCTGGAAACATTATCTTTAACATCTACTAATATGCTATGTAATTTCAGTTTGAGAAACAAAAGTTTCTGAGCTAAGAAGTCCTTGGCTGAAATTCATACTTTATGCAGTTTCCCTGCAGAAGAAACATACAGATGTTGTAGGAAGACACTATCCAGAGTCTCCGAACACCCAGTGCAGAAGAAACATTCAGGAATACTGATTTGTTTTCACTTTGATTGTATAGTGTAACTTGGCCAGTATTCTTATCACATCTGGAAATAGTTGGCGCATCACCGTTGACATGATTTTCACCGGCTATGTGGATTTACAGTCATCCAAAAACAGCAGCATACCTACATTAGGGATCACCTAGGAAGTTGGGTGTTTGTTAGTCAATGCAAAAGCAGCAGATATATAATTAGGGGTCACTTGGAAAGTTGGTTTTCGTTAGTCAATGTAAAAGCAGCAGCTTACCTACATAAGAAATCACTTGGAAAGTTGTGCTTTTGATATTTGTGACGGCCTAGTGTAGATTCATGAATGTACCTCATAAGTCATAATCCTACACATAAAATATGTTTCTGGCATATCAAGGGTTTTTTTAATAAATTCTTGTCTATCTTCTACATTTGAAAGGACATAACATTCATCAAGTACTATTGTACAAGTATGCCTCTTATTTTGTAATTTTTTTCCCAATTACGAAGATGATAATGATGGACTATGCCAGCTGTTTCATTAAGGAGGTGAGAAAGAAGCAAAGACGTAAAAACTAAGGGGTGGAAAAGACCAAACCCAATAAAAAAGGTTGACTTGCCACCCTTACTCAAAACTATCTCCCCTCAACATCACAAACATCATCAATGTTTTAAAAACCTCGCTACAATGCTCGCTTAGATCCGCTGTGAAGCATTGCAGTGAGATCTTGCTTCATAACCTATACAGTAAAGCTCTAAACAATGAAGCTTCCCCTATTTTATGTGAAGCTTACGCTATTTGCTATCAGTTTACACTTTCACTCTTTTTTATTTAAAAGCGTGTGCTCTGCCTTGCATGTTTTTGCTCCACATTTTTCTTTGATGGTCTTGACCAATTTACTCCCTAGCACTTATATAGACAACCTCACTTTCATCACTTAGTATATATTTTTAGCCTTCATGGTAAGACATCTCTTGTGTGCTATTTCCTGATCATTAGCAACATCAATCACAGAGAAATTTTATTGCTTGGAAATCCTTGCTCTTATCCACCTGCGTATTTACTTTTTTCGCTTTACCATTTAAATTAGATAAAAATAGGTACATATTGAATCATCTTTGTAAATTTTAAATTATTTTTATGCTATATACTTATACAGACAATTTAGTTTTTATTATAAAAAATGAAGATTCTTGAAGCTTACGCTTTTCGCTTTTAATCTTATGCTTCACTGTGGAAGGAGCGAGCACTTCGTTTCACACTTTCGCTATTTCGAACATTGCCTCAACTATTCAAGAAAGATTATTTTTCAAGAATAATTTCTTTTAATTCTTTATTATGACATTGTTACCTATATAGATAAACTATCAATTTCCACTGTATAGTAGCATTCATTTGTTTCTTTCAGCAAAGGGGAAAATGAGAAACCTATCTTACCTTAGTTGTATCATCTTGTCTGGAAAACTTCAGATACTGAAGCTAACACAGGAGACAAAGAAGATTCTTCCATTTATCACGCTATCTGTCACTGTGCCCCACACATTAAGTCTCCCAGATCAGGTAGATTTTTCCATCTCAGCTAGAATATTATCTTTAGTGTCATCAGAAAGAGTCCTCACAGTTTATTGGGGCAATTACAGGTGAAGCTGGCAGAGTTACTAGAACAAGAAGGCGCTGACATTATCCAAACCGAAGGAGGAAAATGCTCTACTCCTTCAAAGCCTGGTATTCTTGGCCTGATTGAGAAGGTATGGCATTATTCTTGTTGTTAGATTAGTTGATTGGCTTCATAGATCTTTTATATGTATTTTGGAGGAGAAGAGGGGAAATGGTTCATAATTTTTTGCACCTTAAAAGATCATAAAACCAGAGTATGCTAATAAGAAGAATATTAATGTCTGGCTTGCACAATTAGGATTTGTTTGATGGATTTTTGATGCACTTGCATATAGACTATCATGTTACTGTTATTGGATCATCATCATGGTCATCATCATTCCACTGTTTTCTGAGAAATAGGAGAAGACAGTTGGGGCGCGTCCTCAAATTTGTTCCCGGATCCCATCCCTTACTTTTTCCAAGCTCCTCTTACTTTTCCAAGCTCCTCTTGCTGATATTATAGGATATTTTATCCAAGAGGATCTTGGTTGGTTAGAGGGGATAACCTAAGGGCCATTGAAGGTGAAATGCCACAGGTTCAAGGCATGAGGGTTAAAACCGGGGAATCTCCTCCCTGAAAAGGAGATGGGGTAGGATTTCTCACCTTTACCCTGAAAAAAGATCTTTCTAGATCTTTTGATTGCTATTTTGTGTGGACTATTTGGTAACTTTGATGGTAGAGTTCTCACTGAGAGTGGTCCCCCCCCCCCCCCCCCCCCACTTTTTTTTCCCCCCCTTTTTCTTAAAATTATCAATGGCCATAATAGCACAAATTCTTAGCATATTAAAGAAGTCACTTCTCTCTTCTTGTCTGTATAGTTTGTCAAATCATCATAATTTTTGGTGCAAATTATAAAACGTTTCCTCAAGAATAACTCTTGAAAGAGGCTGCATTTTGAAGTTTCAGAATTTTAAATATTGATGGAATACACTGTTTCTAGTTGAATCTCCTTGCTCAGTTTTTGGCTGCAAGTTTGAGGGCAAATCATAAAGGATCCACAGGGGGTGCTTTTGAACTCCAGTATTCAGACACATTTTGGAAAAACATGTGGTCTTACCAAAATAAGAATAACCGATGAGAAAAATATATGCTAGATGCGAATTACAATTCTAAGCATCTATTAACTGCAATGGCTTTATGTCACTTTTATACCCATCAGGAACACTTGATGTGAACTTGATCATTACTGGATTTTACAATCATATACAGCTGAGAACCCTCCCTGCAAGCTATGAAATATGACGAACCTGATATGATGCAGGGTGTAACCACAATGTTTGTTGTTCCGAATTTTGAGTGCAATCTCATGTATTTTGTCAACTATTTTCTGTGTTACTTTGATCCGTGTATATATGAATAATCTTATATTTTGCTTTAAATAGGCAACGCCAACTCTTGTAGCTGCATATTCTATTGCACGGGCTGTCAAGATCCCTGTGATGTGCTCTTCAGGATTAAGTGCTGTCACAGCTCCAATGGCTGTATCTGCAGGAGCAGCTGGTGTTGTATGTACCATGTCTCTTCCATTTCCAGATGTTCTTTTACACTTCAATATTCTTGCAACAATTTTCTCTTCTATATTAGAAGGAATAAGAGCATCTGCATCTAGCAATTCCAAGCTGAATAAACTCTTCTGCAACTTTATATAATTATTTGTCTCAAAGAAAGAAAATTATTCATTAAGATATTTTAAGATGTAGAATCTGTAATGCAGATTTGATCATGGGACCAAGGATATCTGGGCCACGCTCTGATGCACCAAAACAAAATATTAAAAAAACTACCTTTCAATTATTTTGGTCTAGATCATCTAAATACATGGATGAATCTCACAACTTGACATACATGACCTAAGAAATATATTTAACAAATATGCAAGATATTTATATGATAAAGAAATTGTAAATTCCAAAGCATGATTGGTCATTCAAACAGGTTTTGTGAATTTGACATATTTGTTCTGATCTTCATTCCCCCAAAGTTTTAGGTGTATGGATTGGTAAATAAGCAGTCATGCATTATAGTTAAAGACATGCTACAATTTGCACAGTAAGTTGTGTAAATTTTTATGGGTACCTCTCCTCTTTTGAATACAGGGTGTTGGTTCAGCAGTGAACAAACTCAACGATGTGGTTGCTATGATAGCAGAGGTCAGAAGCATTGCCAACTCGCTGGGCCTGACGACAAGAAGTCCTGTTGAAGATTCAAGACCTGTTAGGTTATAATATTTGGTGTATCAAATACATAAGCAGAAGCTAGTAGTTCATGTAAAGTTTTTCCAGATACAACAGATATGCAGGGGAATTTGGTGTGCAGATACAGTATGCACTAGAAAATGTAATGAGATACCTTTTGAGAATTTTCTTTGCATATAACCCATTGTTGATAAGCAATATATATGCGTATAAATTTTGATTATTGAATTGAGAAAGAGAAACAACATAAGGCTTTTCTTCATCGATGTGGCAGTGTAGTACACCAAAGGTAGGTCAGTATGTATGATGTATTGTTTTTTCTCCCTCAATAGTCTCTAGGGTAGGTCTTGAGTTGCTTTATGAAACCACGGTCTTGAACCTAACTTTAATTGGATATGGATATATAATATACCCTCAATTGACCAAACCTCATAAAGGCCGAGTATTCCCCTCCGATATTCTATAAACCGTAGCTTGCTGTTTGTTATCTTGATAAAACTTGCTTATTCAAGAATTTCCCTCCACTCAGAAACCTACTAGTTTAAATTAGACAAGGTTACCTTTTAGGATCTGTGAGAGGAATTTGCATAGTAGTCAAGGAACGGGCGTCTGATGGGCCAACTCCACTCAATGGCACCTCTATAAAAGGGCTCTAAAATAGAGAAGTATTCATTTACAATTCGAGAAATACAACCAAATGAAGACAATTGTCATACATACCCCAAAAAAAAAATTCATGTGTCAGCACACGATGGGAGCTGTAAGAGGGAGAGGAGAACATGCTTGCAGGAACCAGCCTCTGAGTCCTGTTTGATCAACATAATTGACAAGAAATTTGGTATATTTGGGAAGGCCCATCTCAAACATCATGATAATAACTGCAGTAATGTAGGATCTGAGAGTTCCAACTGGTGAACATTTGTTGATAAGTTGCAAAATCTTCATGGACAATGAGCGCACACAACGAAACAATCACTAGGCTAAGCTCATCAAGTGCTCATCCTATGGAACACAGGCAAAGGTTTCAATTTAAAGGCCATCATATAGGATGATAACAATCTGACACATACATTAGAAGAGAATAGTTTCATAATTTTAATATACATCAGATTGCCCTCCATATACACCTTCATTTGCTCTCTACCTATCCCAGCTACTGTACTCATCATCAGATTCCTCAGAAACCTCACCGGATTCCTGCAGTGAATTAATGACTGATTATAACACGCATGCATTGGAATTAAAAGGAAATGGGAAATATCAAACTTTAAAAAGCACGTGTGATCAAAAAGGGAAAGATCAAAGCTTAGTATGCAGGTCTCAGGGATACCTTTCTCTTGATATAGGTCACCATGGCCTTCTCATATTCTGCTCTTTTTTCTGTAGCTGTATCATAGTATTGGACCCTTTCCTAGAAAAGATGGTAGAAACAGAATTGAAGCCACTCAATTCACACAAAATACACGTGCATGTGGTGCACGCGCGCGCACACAGCCACTATGATAGACAGAGACAATAACAAAATCAAGTGTTTCGAAGTTCTTTTTGTCTATACATCAACTTGCTTAGATCTATTATTTTCTGCAAATTCCTGGTCCAACTATTTAGTCATGACCTAAATACTTAAAACCGTTGCATAATTTTTGTTAGGCATCAAACATTCTACACCGTTAAACTAAACAACTTGGTATTTACTCCGTCCAATTTGTGCCAAGTTGATGTATAGGCAAAATAAATTGAAAAAAAAAACAAGAAGATTTTGGGTTTCTAGACACTCCGAACGATACATAGATCCAACTTGAACGGAGTGGATCATCTTCATATGGTCGACTTTGAATGAGAATAATTTGCTTTCAAATCCTTTCCAAAACATCCAAATTATCTCCTGACAATATCTGTGAGAATAATTTGCTTCCAAATCCTTCCCAAAGCACCCAAATTATCTCCTAACAATATTTGTGTAATCTATCTCCTAACAATATGTGCGCGCGGTGTGGACATGTGTGATCTTTGATAGGATTCATTTTGTAAGCCTGAAGTAAAGCAAAATGACGGAAAATAAAAAGAGAACACTCCTTCTTAGACCTCCTAGCGAGGTGGATGTATCAGCTCCACGGGTCAACCGAAAGGAAAGTGAAGGGCCAACTACACCATTCATGGGATTGATTTGATTGATCTCCCTTTCGCACCGAGAAGGAAATGAAAAAATCAAATTTCCTCCAAGGATTGGTTCACTTTCACTCTGTTGTGAAGTATTACAGTAAGTCAGTAACTTTCAATGTAATCACTTCCATGACAGAAAGTAACTAGCGCTTTCTGATCCTGATGCTACTTGAGTCTGAATCAACTTAATTAATTGCAGTAGCTAGCTAGGACTGATCAGATGGATTAATTAACTGAGAGGTCTGCCTTCATTTGCTAGAATCAATGGAGAGAAAATGCAATTCATTAAGGCGATCGAGAAGATGAATATTGTGGTGGGTAATTCCCCGGGGAGTTATTCACACACAAATTGTAAAGATTAATGGATGAATTTCAGAGATTAAACCAGAGCTAACACACAGATTTACGTGAAAACCTGAAATGGAAAAACCACGGTACAAGAGAGAGGGTTCCACTATAATTCAGAGAAAATTACAATGGTAATAGTCTGATCTCACTCGTAAGGTTTTTTGGAGTTGATTGATTCCCCCTCGTTGGAGAGGGTCTACTATTTATATACGTTGGTGTCTGTTGGATAAGGTTAGAGAGAGTTCTCATCTATTTGAATATCTATCTTGTCTCAGCTGCTTATCTTGAAGGCGGTTGGAGCCAAACATCCTTATTTGAATTGGTAAAGCCCGTATTTGTTTTTATCCTGTAAGGTCTATTCAACTGCTAAGATGGTTGATCTGCTCCCGAGCTGTAACCATCAGATTCAAGCAAAGATTTGATTTGGAGACAGGGGTACTTGTAACCGACTCTATCTCTATCATTTGGCTGCTTGAACTGCCCGAAGTTTAGATGAGATTAGGACCCTTTTTCAGACATTCTGAGTATGAACACGTGTCACGCGGTCGTCCAAGGGCTATATGGACACTTGTCAGGGGGGGTCAGAAACTGACCACTACATATGCCCCCTCTACTTTCCTCTTTGGCAAGAGGTCTTGAACTCGCCCCAGGGAGTTATGTGCTCCCAGGGACTCCGAGAGAAAAGGAGGGAAGCAGACCCCTTGAGCCTGGACTCGGGTTGTCGACGTCGCTTTGATTTTTATCTTTTCGTGGTGTGCCTCTACAGGCTGACAGGGCCTTAAATGCACGTCCCATCTGCTGCTATGTTGGTCAAATAACCCTCGCTTTTTAAGGGGCGTGACGCCCGAAGTTGGCGCGGCGAATCAAGCGTGACGGCTCGGATCTGATCCTTGAGGACACATGTAGGCTTCCAATCAAGTGGTTACTCGCGTTTTGAGGGTTTAAAAGCATCTCTATTTCAAACCCTAGACATTATCCCCAAGTTCTTGAGTTTTTCAACGTCTCGTCTTCTTCGTCTTGTGATTTTTCTGTTATCAGATCTTCTTTACTCATCCTTCTTCAGATATGACAAAGGGAAGCAACTCTGGCGCTGTCAGCGTCGCAAGCAAAGGCAAGGCTGTGACAGAGAAGAAAGGGAAGAGATCCCAGTTTCACACTAGGGTCGACATGAATTTCAATACAAAGATCACGAAGCTCCACAGACAGGATGAGGTTGATGAGTACCTGGAGAAATACAGTGTCCAACTCTCCCCTGAGATTCAAGGTCGAATTCTGCCCTTAGGGTACAGAGTTCGCTCTTCCTCCTCCTAACGGTGGTGTTTACATGCATCCTTTGATTCTAGCTCTGAGGCTAAAACTGTCATTTATGAAGTTCATCTACAATATTCTGACCTACTATTGTGTCGCCCCCTCGCAGTTATCAGGGTGACCTGGCGCACTATGTTGGAGCTCGAGGCCCTCTGTGCCCCCAATGTCCGAAGGCATGCCCGTGTGAGGTTTTCAGCACCGCCTACGCGATGAGAAAGACCAGCCAAGACACGCTACTTCATTCCCCAGGGTGGCTGTGAGAAGATCATCATCAACATGGTGGATAGTGACCACGACATGCAGGATACCATGGTCCGAGTGACTGGTCCACGGGAGGCTGAGTCGGAGGATGGGCGCAGAGCCATCTCGATTACTTGGAACTTGAGCCCGATTGCTCGGAGAGGAGTGTCGCTCTCCACTGACATTGAAGCAAAGCTGCAGAACTGGCAGCTATCAACTACAACTACCGCAACTGGAGCTGGCTGTTGGACCCGAATAGGCCTCCCGTGCCCTATGTTATCCAGAGGATACATGCTCCGAGCATAAACAGTCGGTTGTCGAGTCTGAAAGGCCAATGGTCCCAGAGCGACTAGGCCCTGCTAAGAGGAAGAGGGCCCAAGCGCAGTCCATGCCACCTCAACTTCCCGAGGAGGTAGATCCAGAATATAGTTAGGTTTTCCTCTATGGTGTTGTTCTTCAATGCTTTTTTTTATTTTAAAAGAGGAGCATGATTGGCTTCAACGAGGAGATGATGGATCTGTTGGCGGCCGCGCCTGCCTGCCCTATCGTAGTCGCTACGCATCCCCTCGTGGCTGAAGATACCCGGGTCGAGCCCTCTGGGCTCTTGGACTCTGGAGCTCGGGGAGATTCGTGAGCCGCCGAAGCTCCCGAGGAGGGTGTGGATGCTTTCCTCGGGTCGGTGGATAGGAGGCGGAGATGCCAAAGGGGCGCCCCCTTAATCAAAGTCCTCTCCAAAGAGGAGGTTGTGATAGTGGCATCTCCATCAGCTCAGGTCGAAACTGGGCTCGAGCCTAGGCTCGAGGAGGCGGGAGCTGCTGAAGCTCCACTGGCGGAGGACAGCGCGAGGGGGTCTTACCCTGTTGGTCCTTTGAAGACTGCCGCTCGACCTCCGATGCTGACCTCAGGGCGGCCCACCGCGAGCCCCCTGTTCGGGTTATATCTCCGAAGGGGAGATGAAGAGGCAACCTAAGATATGGAGATTTTCTTGGAGGGCTGGAAGAACTCAAGACTCTACCCTTGAAGGATCAAAGGTGGCACTTGAAGAACAAGGTCTTCAGGGTAAGCATCACAACGCCTCCACCTGGATTTGTACTTTATTTGTCATCTAACGCCTGTTTTACTCTCAGAGCGTCATGCTTATCTCCGAATTGTTGGACGCTCATCAGGATGCCCTAAAGGAGGACACAATTGCTGAGCTGCTCCGGAGGATGGGAATCTCAGTGCCGCAGGAGAGGCGGCGATCGCCAAAATCGCTCGGTTCCAGGCAGACTTGGACATGAAGTTATGGTCCAGTAGAGTCGAGAGAGGGAGCTGGAGCGGCTTCGAAGTGAGTGTGTTTGGTTGTCGTAATTGGCCATAATTCGTAAGTCGTAATTGGTAAAGTCTTTTACAGTTGTAAATAAATTACATCCATGTAAGTTTTACGGTGTTTGGTTGATAATATAAAGTTATAAGTGGAAGTGTACTGTATTTTACGGTGTTTAGTTGTCGTAATGTGTAAATCGTAAGTGGAAAAGTTCACCACAAAATTGATTTTTGGTGATTTAAAAAGTTTTAATATTGCAAATAAATATTAAAAATGATAAATATTTAAAAATTTAATATTAATATAAAATAATAATACAAATTTGTATGACCACAAAATTAACTGTAACTGGGCTGTAAGTGAGTGGTAATTGGGTTGCAAGTGAGTGGCAGTTGAGTTGCGTAAGTGTTTTACGAATTACGGTCCAAACAAACACCGTAGCTGTAACTGGATTGTAAATCATTTACGAATTACGGCCTTTTACGCGAAACAAACAGCCCCTAAGAGTAAAATTCTCATAAAAATGGACGTGAGAAACACATGCCATCTTCCAAACGGCCAGCTGGCAGCATGGTGTTTTCTGAGATTTTTGTTAATAATTTATGAGGGTATTTAAGATTTCTAGAGTTAAAACATATTAGGAAAAAACTCGAAAAGTTAATTAGAGTATTTAGAAAATAAGTCTTATCAAAACCTACCGAAGGGAAGAGAGGTTTCTCTCGTTACTCATATTGAAACTTTATCCATCTGTATTCATCCGCGTGAGAGAGCAGCGTCGATCCTCTTCTTCCTCTCTTTTCTCTATTTTTTTCCCTCTCCTCTCATCTTTTTCTGAATGATCGATTGATTTCCACCAACAATGATGATATACTAGTTATTATCAAAATTGACTGTTTCCTTGACTGTTTCCTTGTATAGAAATATCAACCAAAGAGGGCAACATGAATTCTCTGTTTTCCTTCCTCCGTTAGCTCTCTTTTTTTTTGCTTCCTCTCACCTCCATTTTTCTCATGACTGACGCGTCGGTTGTTCATCGACCGCGACGATACATCAGTTATTAGGTACTGATCATTATGGCCTCTCTTCCTCTCTTAGAATCCATGCTCAGGGTTCGTGAGAAGGAGAGAAGATGAATTTTTTTTCTTAGTAGATCGAGACGATGCGACTCCAAAATCAAAAATTGGAATTCCTATAAGATCGATACAAGAATCACGCCCAAAACCCTTCAACATTCAATTTGAGAACATTTTTTTTCCTTTTGCTCTCAGATTTTATTCTTGCTGTTTTTGGCCTTGGAGGAGTATAGTTACGCATCCTTTTAATTTATTTTTTTCCCCTTCTTGTTTTTCCCTTTACTTTTTTTAATCCAAGGAGTTACTGGGTTACCATCAGCAGAGGCAGCGAATCCTTCAGCAATTATTGATAACTGGTAAGTATTGCTTCCCTTGTTTTTAATTTCCTTTCCCCTTTTTCTATTCAGTTCGATTATCAATTCCTAAATGCATGCCATGTGTGGTTCTTATTACTTCTTAATAAGTTCAATTCCACTTGTTATTCATTTATGCATTTATTCATTTGAAGGGATATCCAGGAATTGATGATTAGCGTGCAATTTTGGTTCATGAGGATAATATGGAGATTTTCACAATTGAAGAGAGAGAAACATGCAAACTGACCTTGTAAACCATTATGCCTTCCCCCAACAATTAATTTGGAACCTTTTAATCTTTCCTGACAATCAAGGGCAACTTTTATGTGCTGTCATAGAAAATAACAGTATTCAAATCAGTTTATTACAAAACGTTGCTGAATAATTAATGGAGATTGTGGTGGTGTTTTTCCGCCACAAGTGATTGGATGATTGATGTTCACCACAAGCGAGAAAGGAAGTGGAGTAGTGCACATAAATGAAACACATCAGAGAAAAGAGGGACACAGAGAATTTACGTGAAAATCCTTAATCGGGAAAAACCATGGAGAGAAGGAGGAGCTTCACTATAATTCTCAGTTTATAGGAATTACATGAATCTAGAGGGTATATAAAGTCCTCTAAGTTTTCAAAAAGATCCCAATAGGTCTCAAAGGGTCTTCTCTTCATTGGAGGAGAAGGTCCACTTATACTTGACTGAGCTGTCGACCTGGAGGTAGATGTGTACGGGCGAGATCTTCATAAATACGTGATTTGCACATGTCGACTTGTTGTAACGATCGTGATCACCAATACTGTTTGTTGGGATTGCATATAAAAAATCTGCAATCGTCCATAATTACCGCGCTGAGTGGTGGTGCACGTTATGAACGTTGAGGAAAATAAGGTTGCGTAACTGTCTGCGGAGATTAAGAGTGATCTGTTGCTGGAGCTGCTTGGTTCGGAGCTGAAGTAATCGGAATGGAGGAAACCTCAGAGTGGAGATGATTTTGAGGAGGTCAGGTATAGCATAGACTTCAGAGGAAAGTTCTAATATATCTCGGAGAGTTGGAAGGTGAGAGATATGTGTCATCATCTTGTACGGGGTCAGATTTTGACCACTACAGATTCTCCGCTCTTTCGCTTGTTGGAGCCTTTGGATAGGAAGTCAGAAGAGTGGAGTTGGTAGGAGACCTTTCAATGCCTTAAGTTCGTCTTGATGTTCGTGGGCAGACGAGGATCTGAATCATAAATGGGGATCTTCAGGATTTAATTGCAGATTGTACAATTGGCTGCCAGCTGTCACATCGATCGGCTAGATCTCTCTGGGGTCGGATCCTGTGCCTTTTCGAATCCAAGAGTCATAATGACTGGGAGGTAGGATTTCGTGTTTTGACGGCGACGGTTGATCTTCTGCTGATTCGGTTGACCGAAAATTTCAGTACGTGGACCAGCTTTTTTGGGGATTGAAAATTTAACTTTGGAGGCGATTCGGCTTCTCTTCTATCTATAAATAGAGTGGAACTCTTGGATAGAAATCACTTGTATCTTCTCTAAGGAACTCTTGCTTCAAAATTCCTCTTCTTTGCTCTGCTGGGTCTTTATGTGTTCTTTTTTTCTTCATCAGATGGAAGAAGAAAAGGGAGAGGATGAAGGTGGAGGAAATGATGGTCAGGCTCTCTCCATGCAAGAGTCTGGTTGGTGCGCCACATTAGTCATCGTGATAATCTTGTTACGACACATCAGTCATCATCACAGGATGCCGCCATCAGGGTGATAGGGAGGACTCCTGCTCTCACTGGATTGGGTGATTTGGTTCTGAGTCGCTCGATTTTTAGAGAGTGAGGTTCGACCTTTGGGCTTTGAACCTATATTCTTATAGGGCGTACGAGGAAGGAGGAGAGGGAGCTCATCGTCTGGGTGTGCTGGTGAATTGCTTCTCATGGTGGGGCTCAGATCTCCCCCTCGGAACACCTTGGAGGTCATGTGATACCGTCACCTTCTTGCATGTCTTGTCGGAGTCTGGGGCGTTGTCGTAGCTTTGGAGGGTTTCTTCGGGATCCTCGTCATTCTCCCTGAAATTCGCAGAGGATGGCGGTTCTGGTTTGGCTTGGAGACATGTTCCCGAAGGAGAGGAGAAGGCCCTTCACTTGGAGGAATCTGCTATTTTTGCGAAGGAACCTTTCGGAGCTTCTCTGGGGTCTCTAGACAGTGGTGTAAGTAATGAGGTCGTGCCTTTGGTGGGCGTTCCCCGGAGGACGGATCCTCGGAGGTGTAACTGGATGTAGCGGCATGATGGAGGGATCGAACCGGGATCATCTGTATTTTCTTTCAAAAAAAATGTAAACACAAAAGTGTGATGGAACTTTGTATTACCCTTGTTAGATGGAATCAAGTATGTATTTAAAGGAATGTATTCGAAATGGAAAGATTTTTCGAAATAAAACACATATTTCTTTGAAATGGAAATGATCGTATGGATCTTGCCTGGCTTGCTTTACCATTGGCTTTTTTGGAATCGATATGATCACGCCTTTTCGGGGTGCTGATCTCTATCACTTGTGTGGTTGGTTTGTCCTGAGAGTGATTTGGTAAGCACGCGACGTTGTTTCCGAGTGGGGATAGTCCTATCAGCGGTGCTTACAAACTTTTGACCTCCGAGTGGGAAATCCCAACAGTGGAGTTGGATTCACGGTTGCTTCCGAATGAGGAAAATTCTATCAGCGAAGTTGTGGTCCTAGGACTCTGAGAGGGAGAAATTTCTGCAGCAGAGTAGGGACTTTGAGCGGGGGTGAAACCCACAGCAGAGGGAGCCCATAGACTGGAGTCTGTGTTGCCATCTCCGTGTGAGAGAAATCCCATCAGCGGGAGGTGCAAACTTTCAGGGCAAGAAGGAAGATGCATCACACAAGCATGCAATAGAACATCTTATATTAAATGTTAAATGCAGCATAATGAAAGTAATGAAAAGTTAATACAAATTAAACAGAAAATTATGTATACTCAGCTTCTAATCACACTAAATTAGTACGTCAAGGGGATAATCCAAATAAAAAAACTCTTGTGTATATTCCATATGATAAGCGTAGTTTTAGACTGAACATACATAATCCATATAAATTAAACATATTGGGCTAAGAAAACTGTGTATACTCAGCTTCTAATCACACGAAACTAGTACGTCGAGGAATAATCCAAACAAGAAAACTCTTATGTATATACTATATGTCTCGTGTAGTTATAAGCTAAACATACATAATCCGTGTTATTCCCGGATGAGTAATTCATGCAAGCATATGCAAAAGTTGTGTTCGGATAATACCTAGATGATCATACCTTCTCAGAATGTTTGATTTCTTCAGCTTCTAATCACACAAAACTAGTACGTCAAGGGGGTAATTCAAAGAAAATGCTCATCTATATACCATATATCTCGTGCAATTAAAGACTTCCCGGAATACTTACTTGCAAATTTGGAAGGGGTTCTGAAGTGAGAGTGTGACTCATCGACAGATTGGATGTGTCGACTTTGAGCAGCGGTAAGACGCACAACAAGGTGATGATCCAAATCTCTGAGTGGGGGGAATCCCAATATCAGAGTTGGGCCTCCGAGTGGGGAATCCCAGCAGTGGAATTGGGTTCATGTTTGCTTTCGAGTGGGAGTTTGACCCATCAATGGAGCTGTGAACTTGGTAAGGAATATGGATCTGAAGTGCGGGTGTGACCTATCGACAGATTGGATGCATCGACTCCTAGCGGGGGTAAAACCCCACAGCAGAGTGACGATCCAGCTTGGATCAGGCATAGAAACTATCAGAGATTCATCTGCTCGTGGGTTCAAATGAGGGGAGTTGTAGGCTAGTATTTGTTCCGAGTGGGGGTGTGACCCATCAGCGGAACATCAAATAGGGGCTCTAAGGGGAAGAAATCCCTGTAGCAGAGTAGGGACTCCAAGCGGAGGTAGGACCCACAGCGAAGGTTTTTGACTCACGTAGGCTAGCCGAGAAAGGGCCCGTAGGCAGTTGCTTGCGTTGCCATCTTCGAGCGGGGGTAGAATCCATAACGGAGCGTGCAAGCATTGGACTCCGCGTGTGAGTAGGACCCATCAGCGAGCTGGATTCGTAGTCATCTCTGAGTGGGGGTAAGACTCGTCAGCGGAGCGGCAAACTTCAGTAGGACGCTGAGTAGGAAAATCCTAGCAGCAGAGTAGGTTGAAATAATTAGGAGCAAAATATAATTTTATTTGATAATAAAATAAAATACATGAAAATTAAAGTTTAGGAGAGATCACGGATAACATGCTGCCATGTTATTGAGGTAGGATCAGATCACTCGATTGCTTTGTATTGGGTGATCACGTGCTGTGGTTGAGTAGGGACGAAGCGCTCGGCTGTCCGGATCCGAAGGCTGCTTCGGATGTGAGGTCATATTCCTTGAGGAAGCCCTGACGAATGAACTCCTCCAGGTACCTTCGGAGGCTCCAACAATGGATAGTTTTGTGCCATTTACCATCTTGATAAAAGCAATACTCTTCTGCTAGGGAAGTGAGAGATCGTACTGGATGGGTCTTGGACGCTTAACCTAGGGTTGGTCCTTGATGGTGGTAAAGACTTCATTGATGGGAAGCCCGAGCAAATTAAATTACTCTATCGGCTTATAGGCTCGGAGTGGACTTGGTGAGAGGATCGGGAACGCTTGTCTCTTGTAGGCAAGTTACCCCAGTTCCAATTTGGGCATGGGCAGAGGTTTCGTGCGGAGATTTTGACTTTCCCCCGTCGTCACCACACTGTGCGTAGTGGTTGGAAGAAGTCTTCATTGCCTCCTCCAACTGAATGTACGGCTGAGCTCGGGATAGAACCTCGCTCATCCGAGTGACATTGTGCTTCAGGAGATATTTGTCAGGGTGAGAGACTTGTAGTCCGCCGATGAATGTGAGTGCAGAGATGTCATCACCGCAGTTGGGGACCTTGGCCAGTTGGCTTTGGAAGTAGTCGATGCAGAATTTGAAATTGTCGCTCTATCTCATCTTGACGGTGTGAAGGTGGTGGTTGTTCCTCTTAGCCTCCCGACGAGATGCGTACTGGATGAGGAACGCTTCAGACACCTTGAAATTGCGGAGAGAATGTGGTGACAAGGAGTAGAACCAATCTGAGGCCACACCTTTCAGACTGGAAGGGAAGGTGAGGCACATGAGCGGATTATTGCGGGAGTAGACTAACAGTTTGTCTCGAAAACGTCTGATGTGTTGGACCGGATCACTCACTTCGAAGTAGTAGTCGAAAGTTGGAGTCGAGAACTTTCTCAGGAACTCGCACTTCAAAATCTCTTTGGAGCAGGGGAAACCGGAGGCTTCGGCAGCAGAAGGTGTTGATCGGCTATTGAGCTGCAACCTAGCCTCCTTGATCCGTTTTTGGATCAACTCGTCGAGGATCCTGACGTTGGGAGATTCTCCGACTCCAGGCTCGCTTTTCGACTGCGTCGGTGCCTGCTCTGGAGGGCAGCGATTTGAGCATGAAGTTGTTCGATGAGCTATCTTAATGCCTCTTGTTGGCATTCTCGTGATCTAGAGTCGCCTGCTCCCGATCACGATCTCACTGGACTTGTTGCTCCTTCGTCTTCTCTTTCATGTCGGCGAGCATTTGAAGGAGCTGGTCTTTGTACTGCGATGGGGAGCTTGGATGTTGGCGGCTACCTCCTGAGGAGAGGAGGAACCAGTGTCTTCTATAGTATATGGCTGATCGATGGCTAGCGGGGGGACCGTGCCCCCAATGATGCTGATGACCTTACCTTTTGACGTGGCGCTGTTGAGGGTGACAATTTGCTTTTTTGGGGCCATCGGCGCTTTGAAAGAGGCTTTTTGAGGAACGTTTTGGTGGGATGAGAGGGAGATTTTGGACTCAGATCTCAATGAAAGCACCAGTTTGTGGTGGTGATTTTTCGCCACAAGTGATTGGACGATCGATCCTCACCACAAGCTTGAAATGAAGTGAGTAGTGCATGTAAATAGAACACAACACAGAAAAAAGGGACACAGAGAATTTACGTGAAAACCCTTGATCGGAAAAATTCACTAGGCTTCATTATAATTCCCATGTTACAGGAATTACAGGAATTAGAGGGTGTATTAAATTGAAACCTGAATAGAATAAGAATCAGAATTCAGAGTCCAAAAGTCCTCCAAGTTTTCAAAAGATCCTAAAATGTCTCAACGGGTCTTCTCTTCGTGGGAGGAGGAGGTCTACTTATACTCGACTGAGCTGTTGGCCTAAGGGCAGATGGGTACGGGTAAAATCTTAGTAACTGCACGATTTGCACATGTCGACTTGTTGTAACAGTCGTGATCACCATTGCTGGTTTGTTGGGATTGTATGTAGAGAAATCTGCCACTGTTCATAACTGTCTGCGCTGAGTGGTGTTGCACGTTATGAACGTGGAGGAAAATAAGGTTGTGTAACTGTCTGCGGAGATTAAGGGTGATTTATTGCTGGAGCTGCTTGGTTCAGAGCTGAAGTGAACCTCAGAGTGGAGATAATTTTGAGGAGGTCAGGTATAGCATGGACTTCGGAAGAGAGTTTTGATGTATCTCAGGGAGTTGGAAGGTAAGGGACACGTGTCGTCATCTTAGACGGGGTTAGATTTTGACCACTATAGAGATCTACTTCAATTCCATGGATTTCATTGGGCTCTGATTTATTATTGTCTTCTTATTTTTGTTATTGCTCATGTTATTATGTCAGGTAAATTTACTCAAGGTCTCTGTAGTTAAGTCATGCTTACCATTGAATCATTTGGCTTTAATACAAAGCTATGACCACTTTATGTGCTCTAAAAATCTCAACTGTTAGTTGCTATCCATTTAGCATATAATACTCGTACACCTACTTGTTTACTTCCCATGTTAACTTTACTTATTGCCTAATCCTGTCATATCCATCACTCACCTTTCCTAATACCTTATCTCTCTTTGAAAATTATCACCTAAGCGTAAACATCTATGATTTGAAGACAGACACAAGTGTCTTACTCCGACACGGACACATGGTGTCGAACATGGCAATTGTCCAACATCCACACACACATGGACATGGCTAAATATGTAAATTTCTCTTGAATATATGCATATTTGACTAAGAATGATATTTATTAGGCTAATATTAATGTAGGAAAGAACATAATTTCGTAGCATGATCTCCAAAATAGTTAACTTTTGTCAAAGACCCTAATATACTTCATCTTATCCATATTGTTTTGAGTTAAATGACAGTTTACACATTTGTTAAGTGTCGGACACAGGTAGACAAGTGTCGGACACGCCAATTTTTGGATGGGAGAAATGTCCTACATACCATTGGGTGAACATCAAATTTTTTCTTGCCAGGAAGGCTTGTGACTCATCACTCTTCGTAATATGAAGGCATATTAGTTACTATCTCTATTGTATAAGTCGAGCAGGTTGGATCAGAAGTTCCTAAAAAGAACTATATCTTGTTCGGTCTCCTATTCTAACAGACAATATAAGGAGTAGATGGACTAAGTACTCCCTGCCTCTTCACATAATGCAACTCTCTGGGTTCTGTTGTTTCATCATATGCATGTTGTACTTTAGTTAATAAACTTGTCGTACATTTAGACAAGTTGCCTCTTATGAGGATGCCATTATGATTTTTACTAGTAGCCAATTAAATCCCTGAACTTTAATCAAAACCATCACTCATCACTCTATACACTGATGTTGATAAAAAACTTTAACCACAAAATAAGCTCCTCCTGTAGAACTTCAAGGACACTGATGAGGTACCTTTTGGATATGATTTTGCCAACAATTGCCACATCTTTATTTACACACAAGATACTGTGCATATACATTGTCAAAAGAAATTTGTGGCAAATTCCAATCTATAAGCTAGAAAAAAATGTATGCATAAGTTGTGGGAAATTCAGAAAACCCTAGAATATAAGCGCAAACATTTTTATGGATACAATCACCATCTACTGCCATCCAAGTCTTTTCACATTCAAATGAGGTTAGCTATAAAATGCAAACATTTTTATAGAATGAAGGTTCCATAAAGTGTTCGACATAAGTTTCATACTCGAATGGCAATCAGCTTGACATCAGCCTTTTAAGGTGATGCCGAGTTCAAGGAAACTCTGCACAAGGATGGACTTGGCAGAAACCTAGGAGGCCAACTGATGGGTTGAAATTTTACCTGTGTATACAGATGCAACCAACATGCAAGAGTACAAATACATACTGGGAGTTCAAAGAGTCTAGAAGAAGGGAAGATGATAAGATATTTTATGAGAAATTTTGTTCACCTCCGAGCCGTGGTACATGCCAATAGCTGAAAGAGCCAAACAAAAATATATCATTTCTTTCATGGATACAGTATGAGAACTATTACGGTGCACTTACAACACAAAACATAAATTATATAAATACATATACCACAGGAGTTTTCTACGTGTCCGCCACCTACACCAAGTATCGCCATGTAAATCAGTGATTACTAATGGGAGAACATGTTAACAATTTGTGATTTTACATAAATTTAATCATATAGTTTGATATTACTTATCATTAATATACTCTTAATAGGGTACTAAACTGACCTTTCATGTTAACTGAAGACAAACAAGCAAACACATACAATAACCCGCATGCACACACGCCTGCATGCACACGCTTGTTTTACTTGTGATGTAATTTGTCATCTTAAATTGATCTTTCATGTTATTTGCAGTTTGTTTTGTTTGGGATGAGTTTGGAGGAAGAAATACTTTAGTATGGTCCATAAAGTGAAAGTTCACCTAGAGGGAGGGAGGGTGACTATGTGATATGCTAATCAAATGCGGAATTTAAAACTTTTACACTAATGAAACTAATGCACAATAGATAACTAAAGGGTGAAGTCGAATTCCCGGTGAAGGGCTCTAAAACTTCTCCGCAAGGTTCCTCTAGATTAAGAGTTGAGGTGCTTCAATAACTCTCTTGGTATAATACAAGTGTGAGCACATAAACAATATCAAGCATATATATATGAACAATAATTGCAATGCAAGATATAAATAAGAGTAGAGTTGAGTTGAGAGATAGCAAACGCAAATACGAGGATATGTTTCGAGGTTCGAGTCACTTGCTCAACGTTCCCGCTTTCACTGCGTGAAGGATTTTCACTATCACCACTTGGGAACTCCCCAAAGGAAACAACCTCAACACAAGAGGTGGGCACAAAGCCAACTTCTTTACACAGGAGGGAAGCACAAAGTAAAGACACAAAGCCAAAAAGAAAATAAGGGTACGACACTTAGTGAGCACAAAGATCACAAATAACACCTCTCACAATATAAGATCCTAAAGGATAGATTTTTGTAACAAATAGCTCAAGCTTGTGAGACAACAAAGATTTTGAAAATGAAGCACAAAAGAAAATACTTGAAAAACTTCTTGAAAGATATAGAAATTAAAAACTAAAAACTCGAATTTTTCAAAACTTGTTTTCTTTAATTTTTCAAAATTTTGAAAACACTTGAAATAAACACTTTAAAATCTCTTTAGATATAGAATTTGAGCTCTAAATCTTCTTCACGAAACTAGTGGATTTTCTCTTGAAAAGCTTGTGAAAAACTATTGAAAAATCTCGTCAAAAACTCATCCAAAATTCCTTATTTATAGGGCTAGAAAATACTAGCCGGTGGGGGACAAAACACAGGTCAGAGAGACTGGTCGGTCGACCAGGCGATCGACCGCCAACGGTCAAATTTTTGACCGTTGGGGGTTGTCGGTCGACCGGGTGTCGATTGCACCAACGCATATTATAACGCCCCGATCCCAAGGATACGGAGACGTTATGGCGACGTACGTACGCGAGGTGAAAACAACCTCACGCGTACGTTAAGCCTCAGTACAGTACAATGCCTCCATATAGATATGAGGTGCAGCATGAAAGCAGTACAAGAATACCTGCAGAAAGAGGTCAGCGATCATAACAGATATGAAAATAAGGATAAATAAGATAACAGAAATAAAACACTAAAATACCTATGAATAGTCCTGATGCGGAATCTCCCATGTGACTCCAAGGCACTCTCTGAAGCTATCGTAACTCGGATCTCCAATCTGGGCATGCAAACCCAAGGTCGTCAGAAAGCGACCTAGTGAGTGGTAAAATGAAGAAGGCAGGAATATACTATAATAATACAAGCACGATAATAAGATATAAGATATGATGTGATAACAATAATAAGCAGTAGACAAATAAAAATATGTAATCATCGGGTCATGTCTCTAAATAATATTGTCTAGTGGTGACGTAATAGATATGAATTTGCTAGTGGTGACGTAAAAGTAGTGAACGTGGTAGTGATGTAAATGAACATGCAGGTGGGCATATGCAATATGAACATGCTACTGTGTTGTGTCTAAATAGCATATAAGCAATGCAAAACAGAAGATATGTGATGCAAGGTGTACATGTGCATGAGTAGTATGCCACCATAGGTATCAGTAGTGTAGCAAAATCTACAGGTAACATGATAGCGGATACGATAACATGAACAGGAACAGTAACAAGTAAGTATACATGTATCAGGCAAGTCATGTGATTGACACAATAGTAGAAATCAGTACCACCTGATATTTTAATCAATCTCTTCCAGTGTCCCATACCACTGGCAGTTCATACTGGAGCCCGCACTCCAGTCGAACCCATCCGGACATGGCCTACGGGTACCATTATCCAAACGAGAGAGTGACCAAATAACAAGTGTTCCCAACGTCACTATTGTGTATACTGTTTTATTATGTTAATTGGAAACCCATGGTCGAGGAGTTCTTATCGGGTGGATGTATCCCGTGCATACCCGGGATCACGGCCTTAAACAGACCCCTGGCTGCTGAAACCAGGGCCAGCCCGCTAGAGCTGTAACATGTAACGGGAATCTCAATGAGCTAACACAATAACGGGATGCTCATGAGTAACAGACGGTAGCCAGCACTACCCCGTCCCCTGCAGTGGGACAAACAATGGATCCAAACATCCACCAGATATGATCTAGTCAACCGTCAAGTCTCCCCCATACCCAAGTTCTCTTTATGATCTGATATATCAAGTATACAATGTAACAAGAACCAACACAATACATGATACGGTAACATAATACCTGGACCAGAGCTCTGTTGATAGCATATAACAATATAACGGGAAACGGGAACAATACCATATAACGGGAAATAGGAACAATAGATGTGGGATTCCACATATCGCATATCAACAGCTCTCATGTCCAGTAACAGGAATATCCATATCAATAACAGGAAACAATCATATATCATGAATACAGTAACATGGAACAATAATACATGTAGCATGAACCGGGATCCATATGACAAGAACAGAGAAACTCTACATGCATGTGTGACAGTAATCAGTGTATTCCATTTAATGATGATAACATTAATACATGTAATATGCATGGTGATCCATATGACAAGAAGATAGAAACAACACATGCAGGTACACTTGTATGGTGAGCATATGTAGCAGTGCTGCCTATCCGTGAAGTGGTGTGTGTAGTGTGACGGGTCATATTATCGGTGCAACATGTATATGTAATAACAATGGTCATGTACGGTGAACTACAGTATCCGTGTAATGAAATCCGTGGCTCATTAGTACATGTCATACTAGTGGTCAGTGTATCATGAAATATCATGTCTAGTGAATTACCGTAGCCGTGTAAATATGATACCAATGCAGGAAATATAGTTATCTAACTGTTATATACTATATAAAATAATAGTGTCCGTGAATATGGTGAACTAGTGGCCCTAGTGTCAGTGGTTCATGAACATAACCTAATAGGCATCCAGTGTCACACTCTACATTTATTAGGTTTCAGACATATTCTAAGTACAGTGTTGTCTATAAGTTATTTTACCGGTATCATGTTTTATTTTAATAAAGCACCCAAGTTCCATCAATATGATAAAAAGACAATTTATAAAATAAAAACACTCACAACTAGCCATGAGAAGATAGCTCTCTTTCCCACGATCGCAACGGATCCAGAATCGTCCAAATCGGAGTCCGGATGCACCCGATATCGCCCGAATATGAAAAGGAATAAAATGGGGTTAAATATGTAATAAAAGTATTGAAATGCAAATAATAAATAATATCAGGGGGTTTTCTGTAAATATACCTGTAATGGATTTCGGATGCGGGTTTGGTGAGATAACAGATCGGGTGAAGATCCAAACTCAAACCCGTTACTTAAGTTATTGGGTATTGGGTAACGGGTCGGGTTTCGGGCTTATTGGGTTTAAGACTTAACCCAATAGAGGGTTAATGGGTTTGGGTTAGACCCAAACCCACAAAAGGAAAGAGGAGCAGCAGCAGCAGCTTGCTGCTGCCGCCCTCACCAGCCAGCCGGCCAGCCCAGCTGGCCGGCGGCGCCGGCCGGCCTGCGGCGGCGATCCCGGCCAAGAGAGAGAGAGTGAGGGAGAGAGAAAGAAAAGGGGAGAGAGGAAAAGAGAAGAAGCAGCAGCAGCAGGGGAAGAAAAGAAAGAAAGAAAGAAAAGAAAAGAAGAAGAGGAAGAAGGAGGGGAAGAGGGTGGCCGGCGGTGGCGGCGGGAGCGCGGCGGCCGGCGACGGCTGCGGGTCGCCCCCTCCCTATTGGTTGTCTGCAGAATAGAGAGAGGGAGAGTGGGTAACATAGAGAGAGAAAGGGAATTTTAGTGAGAGAGAGAAAGAAAGAGTTTGAAAGGGGGAAATTTTTTTAGAGATAGAGAGAGAGAAAGAATTTAAAGGGAGAGAAAGAGAAAGGCGGTTGGGAGTCGGTGGAATGAGAGGCGGTGGAGAAAGAAGATTGGAGAAGAAGGAATTGAAAAAGAATTGGAAAGAAAAATAATTTAATATTATTTTAATAGGGTCAAAAATTGACTAGCTCAGAACGGTGCCCAAAAATTACAGAAAATAGAGAATATTATCCTGAGACGTAATATGAAGACGGTTTGCAGAAATTCAATCTGATTTGCAAATTAAAAATCCCGGAAGATGTCACCGGCATTGGGGACATCGGTTTTGCCCGGATTTCGATAGATGCAGAAAATTCTCCAAAAATACCCGAACGAAGATAACACGATTCTAGGACACACGGTGAAAGCGAATTTTAAAAATTCTACTCCGTTTGTGAAATAAAAATCGGAAGGCTGGTTATCGGTATCGGTCGACACCGACAACGGAAATTCTCCAAAATAATCCAGAAAATTTTCAAAAAATCCTGAAAAATCTACAATATTAGGAAATAATTTTTGAAACTGAAATTGACTCAATCGGACTACTACGGAGGTCATACCAATTTTGTACGCCGTATCGCGTACCGATACGGTGATACGTACACTGGGGATCAGGGTGTTACATTTCTCCCCACCTTACAAAAAATTGCGTCCTCGCAATTTCCATTCAGGTGTGAGAACAATATTTCCAACCCCAAAGCCGAAATGTTACGGGTCCACGACACTTCCGCTGCGCACTCTGCTATCTCTAAGGAACGCGGGATGGAGAAGTATGATAGTAAACGTATAACTAACAGATTAGAAACAAGAAGATGAAAAGAAAGCAAGAAGGAAATCGGATATTTTGGTTGATAACTGGAAGGAAGGAAGGAATACAAACGAGTCAAGGAATGAATTGTCAAGTCATGGTATTCTTGTACTCGTTGCTGGAATCCCCAAATTCAGATACAGATCGGTTAATCTGAACCTGACTGTACTGTTGGTAAGAGCCCAAGTATTGACCTAGGTGGTTACCCACACCAGGTGTGAAACCTAGGCTCTGATACCACTATGTAACGCCCCGATCCCAAGGATACAGAGACGTTATGGCGACGTACGTACGCGAGGTGAAAACAACCTCACGCGTACATTAAGCCTCAGTACAGTACAATACCTCTATATAGATATGAGGTCCAGCATGAAAGCAGTACAAGAATACCTGCAGAAAGAGGTCAGCGATCATAACAGATATGAAAATAAGGATAAATAAGATAACAGAAATAAAACACTAAAATACCTATGAATAGTCCTGATGCGGAATCTCTCATGTGACTCCAAGGCACTCTCTGAAGCTATCGTAACTCGGATCTCCAATCTGGGCATGCAAACCCAGGGTCGTCAGAAAGCGACCTAGTGAGTGGTAAAATGAAGAAGGCAGGAATATACTATAATAATACAAGCACGATAATAAGATATAAGATATGATGTGATAACAATAATAAGCAGTAGACAAATAAAAATATGTAATCATCGGGTCATGTCTCTAAATAATATTGTCTAGTGGTGACGTAATAGATATGAATTTGCTAGTGGTGACGTAAAAGTAGTGAACGTGGTAGTGATGTAAATGAACATGCAGGTGGGCATATGCAATATGAACATGCTACTGTGTTGTGTCTAAATAGCATATAAGCAATGCAAAACAGAAGATATGTGATGCAAGGTGTACATGTGCATGAGTAGTATGCCACCATAGGTATCAGGTAGTGTAGCAAAATCTACAGGTAACATGATAGCGGATACGATAACATGAACAGGAACAGTAACAAGTAAGTATACATGTATCAGGCAAGTCATGTGATTGACACAATAGTAGAAATCAGTACCACCTGATATTTTAATCAATCTCTTCCAGTGTCCCATACCACTGGCAGTTCATACTGGAGCCCGCACTCCAGTCGAACCCATCCGGACATGGCCTACGGGTACCATTATCCAGACGAGAGAGTGACCAAATAACAAGTGTTCCCAACGTCACTATTGTGTATACTGTTTCATTATGTTAATTGGAAACCCATGGTCGAGGAGTTCTTATCGGGTGGATGTATCCCGTGCATACCCGGGATCACGGCCTTAAACAGACCCCTGGCTGCTGAGACCAGGGCCAGCCCGCTAGAGCTGTAACATGTAACGGGAATCTCAATGAGCTAACACAATAACGGGATGCTCATGAGTAACAGACGGTAGCCAGCACTACCCCGTCCCCTGCAGTGGGACAAACAATGGATCCAAACATCCACCCGATATGATCTAGTCAACCGTCAAGTCTCCCCCATACCCAAGTTCTCTTTATGATCTGATATATCAAGTATACAATGTAACAAGAACCAACACAATACATGATACGGTAACATGATACCTGGACCAGAGCTCTGTTGATAGCATATAACAATATAACGGGAAACGGGAACAATACCATATAACGGGAAACAGGAACAATAGATGTGGGATTCCACATATCGCATATCAACAGCTCTCATGTCCAGTAACAGGAATATCCATATCAATAACAGGAAACAATCATATATCATGAATACAGTAACATGGAACAATAATACATGTAGCATGAACCGGGATCCATATGACAAGAACAGAGAAACTCTACATGCATGTGTGACAGTAATCAGTGTATTCCATTTAATGATGATAACAGTAATACATGTAATATGCATGATGATCCATATGACAAGAAGATAGAAACAACACATGCAGGTACACTTGTATGGTGAGCATATGTAGCAGTGCTGCCTATCCGTGAAGTGGTGTGTGTAGTGTGACGGGTCATATTATCGGTGCAACATGTATATGTAATAACAATGGTCATGTACGGTGAACTACAGTATCCGTGTAATGAAATTCGTGGCTCATTAGTACATGTCATTCTAGTGGTCAGTGTATCATGAAATATCATGTCTAGTGAATTACCGTAGCCGTGTAAATATGATACCAATGCAGGAAATATAGTTATCTAACTGTTATATACTATATAAAATAATAGTGTCCGTGAATATGGTGAACTAGTGGCCTTAGTGTCAGTGGTTCATAAACATAACCTAATAGGCATCCAGTGTCACACTCTACGTTTATTAGGTATCAGACATATTCTAAGTACAGTGTTGTCTATAGGTTATTTTACCGGTATCATGTTTTATTTTAATAAAGCACCCAAGTTCCATCAATATGATAAAAAGACAATTTATAAAATAAAAACACTCACAACTAGCCATGAGAAGATAGCTCTCTTTCCCACGATCGCAACGGATCCAGAATCGTCCAAATCGGAGTCCGGATGCACCCGATATCGCCCGAATATGAAAAGGAATAAAATGGGGTTAAATATGTAATAAAAGTATTGAAATGCAAATAATAAATAATATCAGGGGTTTTTCTGTAAATATACCTGTAATGGGTTTCGGATGCGGGTTTGGTGAGATAACAGATCGGGTGAAGATCCAAACTCAAACCCGTTATTTAAGTTATTGGGTATTAGGTAACGGGTCGGGTTTCGGGCTTATTGGGTTTAAGACTTAACCCAATAGAGGGTTAATGGGTTTGGGTTAGACCCAAACCCACAAAAGGAAAGAGGAGCAGCAGCAGCAGCTTGCTGCTGCCGCCCTCACCAGCCAGCCGGCCAGCCCAGCTGGCCGGCGGCGATCCCGGCCAAGAGAGAGAGAGTGAGGGAGAGAGAAAGAAAAGGGGAGAGAGGAAAAGAGAAGAAGCAGCAGCAGGGGAAGAAAAGAAAGAACGAAAGAAAAGAAAAGAAGAAGAGGAAGAAGGAGGGGAAGAGGGTGGCCGGCGGGCGGCCGGCCGGCGGCGGCCTGCGGCCGGCGACGGCTGCGGGTCGCCCCCTCCCTATTGGTTGTCTGCAGAATAGAGAGAGGGAGAGTGGGTAACATAGAGAGAGAAAGGGAATTTTAGTGAGAGAGAAAGAAAGAGTTTGAAAGGGGGAAATTTTTTTAGAGATAGAGAGAGAAAGAATTTAAAGGTAGAGAAAGAGAAAGGCGGTTGGGAGTCGGTGGAATGAGAGGCGGTGGAGAAAGAAGCTTGGAGAAGAAGGAATTGAAAAAGAATTGGAAAGAAAAATAATTTAATATTATTTTAATAGGGTCAAAAATTGACTAGCTCAGAACGGTGCCCAAAAATTACAGAAAATAGAGAATATTATCCTGAGACGTAATATGAAGACGGTTTGCAGAAATTCAATTTGATTTGCAAATTAAAAATCCCGGAAGATGTCACCGGCATTGGGGGACATCGGTTTTGCCCGGATTTCGATAGATGCAGAAAATTCCCCAAAAATACTTGAACGAAGATAACACGATTCTAGGACACACGGTGAAAGCGAATTTTAAAAATTCTACTCCGTTTGTGAAATAAAAATCGGAAGGCTGGTTATCGGTATCGGTCGACACCGACAACGGAAATTCTCCAAAATAATCCAGAAAATTTTCAGAAAATCCTGAAAAATCTACAATATTAGGAAATAATTTTTGAAACTGAAATTGGCTCAATCGGACTACTACGGAGGTCATACCAATTTTGTACGCCGTATCGCGTACCGATACGGTGATACGTACACTGGGGATCAGGGTGTTACACATATCCAGTCGACCGAAAACAATAGAGAGCACTGAGCCACTCTACGGTCGACCGACATGCACAGCCATTTGGCCTGTGCACATCTGGTCGACCGGGCGGTAGGCCGTGCTCAACCCCAAAACTATATTAATATTATTTTTAAACATCTTTTTCAATCCAATTAAATTTTTATAAATCTCATAAATTCTACAAAAATAAGTTCATGGAAATACATTATAGCATAAATATGTGTGAAAAAATCACCACAAATTGTAAACATGTGAACTATTTTTGAGATAGAGAATTTCAATCTTAAAAAATAAAATCGTATTTTTCAAAAACTAAACTTTAAAATGGAAATATAGTTTTTCTAAAACTTGTATAAATCCAAAAACAAGTTATTGAAACTCAATTGAAGCTCAATATGTATGGATAGAATCCAATCCAAATGTAAAACCATATAGACTTGTTTTTGACAATATATATCAACATATATCATAAAAATAAGTTTTGATAAATACAAAACTTAAACTCATGAATACAAGGCATCAAAATAAGTTTGTTAAACACATTTGAAACATCAATGTATATGAATGAAATTCAATACATTATAAACTAATGTAAACTTGTTTTTGATGAAATCTATTCATAAAATCAAAAACGTATTCTAGTTAAATTTGAAACGGGTTAAACCGAAACTAAAACTCTTTTGTGTGTGTATAAGCTTGAGTAATCAACTAATCTATTTTATACACAAGATCTAAACTCACAAACTCTAAACTCAAGTCTTCTTGAAGGTCTTCTCCATGTAAACTTGATCAAAACTTGATTTCATCGAGTTAGACTTCTCCTTGAGTGCTTGATATGTTCTTTACGCTTGAGTTCTTGAATTAACATGTGTTAGCTTGAAGAAGTTAAACACCAACTAAGATCTTGATTGAATATCTGAAACTAATAAACACAAGATCATTAGTATTATAACTGCATGAGTTAATTATTATCAAAACTAGAGTGATAGGCCTTTCGGCCAACATAGAGATATCATGAAATTAAAATTTCTAGTTGAAGCATAAAATTTCAATATCATGATTCTAGAGAGTTTTAGGGTTCTATCCTTTTACAAACACTTGTCTAGAAAAATTCATTGATTGCTTGTTTGCAAAAACAAGTCAAAATCGGATACTTTGTGTTTTATTGCTACATCTCAGTGCACTCCTATGTCATATTATAGTATATGAAAATTTATATATGAAAAAATAAATTATTTTTGCACATATATAAACAGAAATAGGAATTGTTAGGCCAATCTAGATTCAGTTTCTGTATAGCTTAACCAAAGCTTTTCGTATGTTTTGGTAAGATTTTGCTAACGTTCTGTTTTGTGAATGGGAATTAGTATCCATATATTTCACCAATGTTTCCTAAGGAGTGTCCTGATTCCTAATGATTTTTCTCCTCTTTGTCCAAAACACATCCGTAAAAAGGTTATGGTGTTCCCAACATTTCAAGCAAAACATTATGCTTTATGCAAGTAAGAAACATGACTTAAGGAGGATACCATCTCCTATACACGTGGGGAAACATATCCTCTTTTTCTGGGATGCTATTCCACGCCCTTGTCAGACATATGACAAGGATGGTGAATTTTTATTGCAGTTTTATAACGTTATGATGTGCAAATTCATATCACAAAATCCTAATTTTGCAGACTCTCAAGATTTTGTTTTCCTTGCTGACCTAACTCCAAATCCATCCTCTTAGAATATATAATTATTGCCCTCAGCCCTCACCTTACTTACAAAGCTGTGGTCTTTAATATGGTTCAATTTTTACCACGCGCATTAAAAAATAAGGAGGGTTTAAAAACAAAAATACCGCTGCTAAAAAAAAACTCGGTTTTTGCTGATATACTTGGTGGTCGATTTGCGAGGGCGTGTTAAAATATATAATAATTACCCTAAGCCCTCACTGCAACTTCGAAGTTTTGGCGTAGTTGTAGGGACTTTAATACTCTCCAAATGTTTTATGTACTTAAATTTTCATTTCTGAATATTAATCCTACATATATTGTTTCTTAGTGCAAGTGCTTCTATTGTTGATATACCGAGAAGTCGAAGCTTCTTTAGTTATGTTAACAATAAAATTTTAGACTACAAAGTCAAGTACATTAAGAGTTAGCTATTCAACGTGAATAAAACTTGTTTCTGATTTGTTTTACATTGAGGGAGTCGGAACTGGGGTTTATTTATGTTTACTGTACTTTGAGATGACGAAGATAAAGCAATAATCTACGTCTGCATTCAGGTCCATATCTGTGATTTAGAAACGCATCCTAGCAGGATATTGTCTCATATACTTGTTGGAAATATATCCTCTTTTTTTGGGGATGCCAATCAACGTCTGCTTCGTGCATAAGCATACGACGAGGATGGTGAATTTCAGTTACAGCGTTATTAACTTTACAAAGTGCGTATTTTCATAGAACAAGATCCTACTTTTGTACTTTCTCAAGGTTTTGTTTCCCTTGCTGATCTAATTTCGAATCCACCCTTCTCTTCAGCAGTTTTATGTACTTGATTTTGATCTCTGAACACTAATCCTACACCTTTTCAGTGTATATGCCTCATATTGTTGCATATACTGGGAAGTAGAAGCTTCATTAGTTCTGCTAACATTAAAATTTTCAGACTACAAACTGGGTGCTTTGAACATTAGCTATTTAAAGTGAGTGAACCTTCAATATGTTTTGCTTCACATTGAGATTTGAGGGAGCCATGGGTGCGGTTTATTTATTTTTATAGTATTTTAAGCTAACTAAGATAAAGCAACAAGGTATTGTCTGCATTTAGGTCCATATGTGAGAAGCCTATCTCCTGGGCCCCTGGCACAATTTGCTTTTCCCTTGATTTATCTCTACTCATGCGTTGTGTACTTGCAGGTCCTCAAGTAGCTCCTCTGGAGCTGTGGTTTTTTGGATGTTAGGATAAAGCGATCAAACTTCTAACTAGCCATGTTAGCCACAAATACTGATGCTCTGTCCTCTGCTCCCTCTAGAGCTTTGTCAGACTCAGTGGCAGAGTGTGAACCAGAGGAAGAAGATGAAGATGGCTGGGTTGTTGTCAAGAAACAGAAAATCACCATTCTGGTTCCTCCACCTTCACCTCTACACCCACAAAGTAGGAGTCCAGAGAAGACTGAACCTAGCTCAGGCGCTCGGAAGAAAAGGCGGCATAGTCTTACCAAGGATAAACAGAAGGAACGTTCTGCAACACCACCTCCAGCTAATGATTCTCGAGCTGATGGAACTGTGATCAGCCCAAGAGCTCACAAACCTAGTTGCTATCCGGTTGATTCTCCTAAAAAGTTTGAACAACCATCCTTAGTCAAAGAAAATGGTAATGGAAAGGGGACTTGTGTACGCAGGAAATCAATAAATGTGACAAGGTCGCTGCCAATTGGGGCACTGAATGTTGTAAACCAGAGAGTGAGGGCACAGAATTTGGAGAGGAAACTGGAAGGGTTGGGTGGGCTGAGGAGGTGGTTGGTGTCAAAGGGTCTAGATCGATTTGTCAAAGTGTTTGAGAGGGAAAAGGTTGGGAAATATCAGTTGGTAAATCTCACAATGAGGATGCTCAAAGACATGGGCACCGATGCTGTTGGACCAAGGAGAAAACTCATCCATGCCATTGATTGTCTTTGCCAGCCTTACTATTTCAAGGCCTTGCAGTAACATCTTTATGATTGGTAAGCAATCTCTGCACATTGTGTTATTGGAAGTGTGGTTCTGATCAGTACTATTTTTTCCTGTTGTATGCTATTGTGATTGTTGTGGCGTTGCTCATGTATGTTGCTTATGTTTAAATACCTTAATGTTTTCATGACTACGCAATTTGCTTCCTTCTGTAAGCTTGCCGTTATGGATATCTTACAATATTTTCATGTAACCTACACATGGACAATTTTACCTTTCGAGTTTATTTTATAGACTTATTCAAACTAGTCTTCTAACTCCAACATCTTCAATTTTTCAGAGTAAACCCTAGTTCTAACCCAAAGAAAGCTAAAAAGAAACTTGAAGCACCAAAAAAAGCTAAAGGAAAGTTGTGGGGAAACGAAAAGAAGGAAGAAGGAAAAAATTGTAATCATCCATCTTATTCTTAGTCTATGTAGCATGGATACTTCGACGAAGGAGAAATACTCATGTCGGGTACTTTAAGCTAAAAGAAAAGTTTGAGAGATTTGGTATTTGCCTTTGTGTTCCTAACGACAACTAACATTTAGATTTAGGGGATTAGATCGATATGATCTCATATAAAGCCATTCATGTGTGTGTGTGCGCGCGCGCGCGCGCGTGTGTGTGAAGAGGAAGAAATGCAGTGATAAAGATAAATGGGCGCAGGCAGAGATTCCTCTAGATTAAGAGTTGAAGTGCCACTATGACTCTCTTGGTTGAATACAGGTGTGAGCAAATAAACCTAAACATATATTCAAATAAGCACAAATATATCAAGCATGTAAAGAAACGAACAATATAAGCATGCAAGATATAAAACACAAGTGAGAGAGAGAGAGAGAGATAAACAATCGTAAATACGGGGAAATTGTCTCGAGGTTCGAGTACACTTGCTTTACGTCCCCGCCTTCAACACTATGATGGATTTTCACTAAAATCTATCCCGCAAGATCACTCGGTGCCGTGACACCTACAACGAGCTCCTTCAAGAACTCTTAGACTCATAAGTCCCTCACTTGTTCCCGTAAGAACAACACACGCAAGCACACTAGCTTGCGGAGGCTGCATCTCTACATCGAGCTCCCACAAGAACTCTTCACAACACGAACCCACAAGTTTGTCTCCTCAAATATAATGATGAAAACTTGGTGACCTGTACACTTTGATCACCAAAAATACTCTCACAACAAATGATCCCTAGAGGATAAATATAGTAATGGAAAGCTCAAGTTTGTGTGAGAAAAACAAAATAGATTGAGTGGTGAAAAACTCAAAAAATCTCTTTTGAAACACTCTTTAAAAACTCTCCTTTTGATATGGAAGTTTTAGCTCAAAACATGTGGAGAAAAACTCTAAGAGAGATGGAAAAAACTGGCTCTAAAACTTCTCCAAAATTTTAACCAAAACTGGCCCAAAACCCCATTTTATAAGGCAGCAGAAAACTGGCCGTTAGATGCCAGATTGGCTTGTCGATTGACCGGCCAACGGTCATATTTATGACCGTTGGGGTTGCCGGTTGATCGCCCGATCAACAGCACCCAGATCAAAGACCTATCGGTCGGTTGACCGAGGCAAGAACCAGAGAGCACTGCTCTCTGACTGGTCGACCGCTCGGTCGACCGGGGCCAGATTCACAGAGTAAACTCTCTGAATCAGTCGACTGCCCGGTCAACCGACCCTCAATCCAGGCTATGTGCACGTTTCTGTGCACATCGATCGACCGATGTTTGGTTCGGTCGACCGCTAGAAGCCCAAGTCTGGTTTTTAAAGGGATTAAAACTTGGTCTTTTAATATCCTATAAAATCCCATAAAATCACATAAAATCCACAAAAATATGTTCATGTATATATTTGAAGAACAAATATGTGTGTCCAAAATTCAACGCATATTACAAACTTTTGAATCATTTTTGTGATATAGAAATTAAGCTTTAAACCAACACCCGTATTTTTCAATAACCAAACTTTTAAAATGAAAACCGGATTTTTCAAAACTTGTTCAAATACAAAAATAAGATATTAAAACTCATTTGAAGCATAGTGTGTATGGATATGATCCAATACACATATAAGATGAAATATCTATGTTTTTGACAATTAAGCTCAAAATAAGTTTTAACTTAAATAAAACTTAAAGACATGATATAGAAACATCAAATAAGTTTTTCTAAACATTTGAACGAACAATGTGTATGGATGAAATCTAAAACACATATAAACCAGATAAACTCATATTGATAAAATCTATTCATGAACCATAAAGATGTATATTTTGAAGCTAAAAACCAAAAACGGTATTTTCAAGAATCAAAACTATTTTATGAAAACACATATAAATTTTGTGTGTGTGTGTGTATAAACTTGAGTCATCCACAATTAATCTATATTTTACATTATAAAATCTTAACACTTACAAATATAGACTCAAGTCTTCTAGAAAATCTTCTCCATCTTGACTTGGTCCAAACCTTGATTCAAAGAGTAAGACTCTCTTGAATACATGATGCGATCTTGAAGCACGAGCTCTTGAATCAACACGTGCTAGCTTCAAAACTTGACTACGAATTTTTGATGAAGTTAAACACCGACTAAGATCTTGATCAATTATCTGAAACTATATAAACACAAGATCATTAGTACTATAACTATATGAGTTAATCATCTAAACTAGAGTGATAAGCTTTTGGGCCAACAAAGAGGAGGAGATGGGGAAGGAGAGAGGGTGGCGGTCATGCCTGACGGCGCCCATGTGGACGGAGGCTGAGCGATGGCCGGGCTTGCGATCACGAGGAAAGAGGAAGCAGAGAATAGAGGAGAGGAGGGAGGAGAAAGAAGAAGAAGAGAGGAGAGAAAGAATGAGGAAGAGGAGGAGGTGGTAGCCGAGTTAGTCACTACTATTGGTGGTAGCGCAACTGGCGGCATTGGGGGTAGAGGACTCATGAAAAGAGATGGTGACAACACGGGCAGTGTTAGGGTTCATGTATACCTGAATTGTTGAAAATTTGAATGAGCATAGTTCATGTATGGTGCCGACTCCGTTTGTGCATGTGAAATAGATATCTTAGAATAGTTTTTTTTTTCATTTTCTACAAAAGAAAAGTATCCCAAAAAAAAAATGTCGGTAAGGTACACGTTGTCGAAATCCTCTCGACATTAACGACATGAATTCCGTCAAGGATGTTTATGCAAAGCATACAAGGAAACAAGAGAAAAAATGATAATACATGTTTAAGGTTAATAAATAATATAAAGATGTATTGCTAGCATTATTTAAATTTATTAATTGATTAATATTTTTATCTAATTATTAGTTAATTAAGAGTTCTGTTTAAAATTTAATTACTTGAATTGTACACTTATGTCTTGCAAATCCCACATGCAACCACAATCAAACAATTTCAATTGAATTGTCATTTTACTTTACAGTTGTACCAAACACCGTAAGTTACTTTCCTACTTACACTTTCACATTACCAACTAAACACTTAAAAACATATTTGAGCAAAGCTTATTTGCAACTGTAAAAAGATTGTTCACTTACGACTTGCACTTGCACTTGCGGTCACTTGCAGGCAATCAAACATGCTCGTAGATGAATGTGGTCTCACTATCGCATCATGTTTATTATGTAATGATTATAGAATTGTGACGCCCCGATTCCGCGGGTACGGAGACGTCACTGCGACGTATATACGCAGGTCGGAACTACCCTCACGTATATACGCTAAGCATCAGTACAGGCAAGAATCAGAATACGGAAGTACAGTGATAATATATATTCCAACAGAAAAGTACAAGTACATGGTTATCACAGAAAGTGATACAATATTACAGGAATATTATATCACCAGAAAATATAAGAGTACAATACATGAAGAGATATATGAAAGCTGAGAGGTGCTCACGAGCAGCAAGAGGGGTCCCGGGAGTCAAACATGAGAGGAACTGGAAGGAAGAGCTACGGCGGCGTCCAAGCTTCTACTGCACTCTGACCACCACGGGAGGATCCGCTGCGCACTCTGATCAGCTACAGCCAAGCCACCATGGTCCGGGCTCTAGAATTTGGATATGAGAATATAGGGTTGTCACATGCAACCCTGCGAGTACATATAGTAAAGCCAAGTGGCGTGCATAACAGGTACATGTGTACAGGAAATGTGTATCGTGAATATAAGCACATATGAACATGAAATGAGACAGTAAGTAAAGTAACTACAGGAAAATCAGTTATATAAGCTCACATTACCGATCAGTGAGATTAGTATGTCGAAAGAATAATCCAAATAAGGAAACCCTCATATATATACCCTATACCTCACGTCACTGTAGTCTGAGTTTATATAATCTGACTTTACCTTCACAATAATATAATAATGAAACAGTATGAAAGCAATCAAGTAATCCAACAAGATAGCACATGTCTAAGTGGTGAGCAGTATAAACCAAGAGTATAGCTAGTCAGTTATCAGGAGCATGTTATTATTAAGTTATTAAGACTCATCTTATTTGTATACGTCGGTATGTGTCCCATCCCACATACCTCAGCATACAAACCAGAGACTAAGTTATTGAAAACTGATGGAGATCGACGAACCAAGTTTAGAATGGGTCTCGTACATGCCTGGGACAACGGTCAAGGAGTATCCAGTGCTGAGCCGGAATGTACCGCTACGTATCAGGACTTATTGTACGCCCGAACAGGAATAGGATGTCACTGCTCAGGAATAGGCCCAGGGGCTTATGGCACAACCGGCAGGTAGGGGAGTAGGGGTGCCAGTACACCCCACGGAAGCGTCTGGTGGCCTCCAGGTTGAATCCAAGTATATGGTCGCGCAACACTATAAGACCATCAAAAACATGGAGACTATATCGGTACTCATCAGTTTCCCCCATCCCGATATAAGTTGTCTAATTATAGAATTTGTCCAGTGATAATTTTCACAAGGTGTTCATAGTAATCCTATATTCATGGTTATCCTATTACGGGGATCAACAGGAGTATAGTAGCAGGAGTCTCCCTTTTTCAGGGGTTCAGGAATGCAGGAGTTCAGTTCAGGAGTACAAGAGTTCAGGAGTACCAAATGTCTGGTAACAATATGATAATCATGCCAAGTCCCCATAAAAGTGATAATCATGAATATGCAAAGAAATACAGGTGTCTGGTGTAGTAGTATCCAGTCAGGTGTCACAATATCAGGTCAAATATACTAGTACCAGGTGATAGCATGTCAAATGAGTGATAGCACGTCAACCGTCAAGTATAGCATGGTAAGTACCGGTGTCAGATATCAAGTGATAAGTATAGCATGGCAAGTATCGTGTCAGATTTCAAGTGATAAGTGTAGCATGGCATGTACCGGTGTCAGATATGAAGTGATAAGTATAGCATGACAAGTACCGGTGTCAGATATCAAGTGATAAGTATAGCATGGCAAGTACCGGTGTATATATATCAGGGTCAAGTAACTAATATGTCGATGAGGGTCGCAACATCAAATATCATGTATCAACTGGTCACATAACATGGTACAGAAGAATAGTATAAACAAACGTTTCAAACCCTTCACCACCATATTTATAACAATACTAAATTAGTCTATTAATTTAGCTATGCGGAGCCGAGTAAAGCGGGAGCAGATCTAGACATACCTGGTATAACACCGATCCAACAAAGTATAATAACGGTCGGAAGCTATTTATAAAACATGATAAATTTTAGAAATCATTTATATAACACATACCAACTTGCATAAAGAGACATCATATATTAAAAGCAAGATAATAATTATTAGACATGAAACGATGGTAATAAAGCATGAAATATCAAAAGAAATGTACTCGCCTAACACCGGAATGAAATACCGGTTAAAATTCGAGAAATCCGCGAACCCGTGCGAGCAAGCCACTAGCCCATAAATATATATTAAAATATATAAATATAAATATTTATATAAATATTATAGAGGAGAGAAAGTTGTAGGAAGGGGGGAGAGAGAGAGAGAGAGAGAGAGAGAGAATAGGGTATTTTTAGAAAGGAATTAGGAATTAAAAGGGAGGGGTATTGATTGTAAATATGGGGAAGCAATTTGGGAATGAGGGGATGGGTATTTAGGAATGTAGAAAAGTGGGTTTATTTTATGAAAAGAAAAGAAAGAAAGAAATAAAGAAGGAAAGAAGAAGAAAGAAAGAAAGAAAGTGGGGGGGAGGGCGCGCCTAGCCCGGGGGGGAGAGGTGGGGGGTTGGTATGTGTTGTGTTTTTGGTGGTTTGGAGTTGGTGGAGGTGTTTAGTGGTGGTAGTTGGTGGTGGTGGTGGTTATGGTGGTGGTGGTGGTTGTTGGAGGTGGTAGGGAGTTAGAGGAGGAGGAAAAGATGATGATTATGGGTTTGAAAGTGGAGGAGGAGGTGGTTTGGTGTGAAATTTTGGGGAAGAAGATAAAGTGGTGGTAGTGGGTTTGGATGAAATTGGAGGTGGTGGGTGGTTGGTGGAGGTTGAAGGAGGTGGAGGATTAGAGAGGGGGTGTGGGGGAGGTGGCGCCGGCGGCTAAGGAGGGGCGGCGGCGGCGGCTCCGGTGGTGGAGGCGGCGGCCATGGACATGGACAGGGAATGTTGGTTTTGTTTTGAAGGAGATGGAGTTGAAATGAAATGAAAAGGAGAAGATGAAGAAATGAGAAGGGAGAAGAAAAATAAACTTATAGGGAAAGAAGGGGAAATGAGTAGAGATAGGGGGAGGATGAGCTGCTATTGCAGCCCATAAGAAGTAGCAGGCGGCTGAGGCGGCGGGGAGCAGGGCATGGGGAAAGACAAAGGGGAAGAAAAGATAAGAAGGAAAAAGAAAGAAAATAAAGGAAAAGAGAAAAAAATAAGGAAAAAGAAAAGAAAATAGTAAAAAAATTATTATTAAATAATTAATTTATTAAAATATGTGGGAGTATAAAGTAGGGGAGTAGAGAAAGAAAAAGCAAGAAAAGAAAAAGTCGGTAAATAATATTATTATTTCTGTTTCAGAAACGTTCTGAAAAATTTTTCAAAATAGTAAATATTATTTTAAGATGCCCGGTGAAATCAGATTCGAGAAATTCAATGTACTTTTCAAATTAAAAATCTTGGAATCTTCCGGCGATACCGGCCGACACCAGAATCGGTCAAATTTTGATAAATTTAGAAAAATCTTTAAAAAATGTATATATATAGAAAATAAAATTCTAAGAAGTAATGTGAAAGCCGTTTTTGAAAATTCAATCCCGTTTGAAAACTAAAAATTCGAGAAACAGCGATGCTGACCGACACCGATTTTGGAGATTTTGTAAAGTAATTTTGAAAAATTTCAGAAAATCATGAAAAATCTAAAATATTAGAAAACAGTGTTTGAAACTGAAATCGGTCAAATCAGACTACCAGAAAGGTCAAATCGGGCTACAGGCTGGTATCGGGTTCTTGGTCTGGGTCAAGGATGACTCTGAGACTGAGAATTCAGATCTGATACCAAAAACATGAGAAATCACAACTTAAAAACAAATACTGGAAGAAAATTGAACAATACGGTCAAAAAAATCAGGACACGTATCTAGGTACATATCCCAGGAACGGGGTGCTACAATCTACCCACCTAATAAAAAATTTAGTCCTTGAAATTTCTATAAGGAGGGAGATGAACATGGAAGAGATTAGGATCAATGATGATAACATGATAAAGTGTGAAGGGTATGAAAGATTACCAACTCAGGACACAGATCTGGGTTGGTTGAAGAGATGACGGGAAGAGGCTGAAAGGAAAAGATAGAAGGGTCTCAGGATCCAAGGTAAAGATTGCAAGGAAGGAACAGATAACACCGCACTTGCGATTGGAATGTATATTCAAGACTCGTGCTCTCCAGCTGCAAATTAATACACCATCAATCTGCCAACTGGTTGTACTGAGGATGTTAGAACCTAGGCTCTGTACCACCCTGTGACGCCCCGATCCCACGGGTACGGAGACGTCACTGTGATGTATATACGCAGGTCAGAACTACCCTCACGTATATACGCTAAGCATCAGTACATGCAAGAACCAGAGTACGGAAGCACAGTGGTAATATACATTCCAACAGAAAAGTACAAGTACATGGTTATCACAGAAAGTGATACAATATTACAGGAATATTACATCACCAGAAAATACAAAAGTACAATACATGAAGAGATATATGAAAGCTGAGAGGTGCTCACGAGCAGCAAGAGGGGTCTCGGGAGTCAAACAGGAGAGGAATTGGAAGGAAGAGTTACGGCGGCGTCCAAGCTTCTACTGCACTCTGACCACCATGGGAGGATCCGCTGCGCACTTTGATCAGCTACAGCCAAGCCACCATGGTCCGGGCTCTAGAATCTGGACATGAGAATCCAAGGTTGTCAGATGCAACCCTGCGAGTGCATATAGTAAAGCCAAGTGGCGTGCATAACAGGTACATGTGTACAGGAAATGTGTATCGTGAATATAAGCACATATGAACATGAAATGAGACAGTAAGTAAAGTAACTACAGGAAAATCAGTTATATAAGCTCGCATTACCGATCAGTGAGATTAGTACGTCGAAGGAATAATCCAAATAAGGAAACCCTCATATATATACCATATACCTCACGTCACTGTAGTCTGAGTTTATATAATATGACTTTACCTTCACAATAATATAATAATGAAACAGTATGAAAGCAATAAAGTAATCCAACAAGATAGCACATGTCTAAGTGGTGAGCAGTATAAACTAAGAGTATAGCTAGTCAGATATCAGGAGCATGTTATTATTAAGTTATTAAGACTCATCTTTTTTGTATACATCGGTGTGTGTCCCATCCCAAATAACTCAGCATACAGACCAGAGAGTAAGTTTTTGGAAACTGATGGAGATCGACGAACCAAGTTTAGAATGGGTCTCGTACATGCCCGGGACAACGGTCAAGGAGTATCCGGTGCTGAGCCGGAACGTACCGCTAGGTATCGGGACTTATTGTACGCCCGAACAAGAATAGGATGTCACCTCTCCCACAGGAATAGGCCCAGGGGTTTATGGCACAACCGGCAGGCAGGGGAGTAGGGGTGCCAGTACACCCCACGGAAGCGCCTGGTTTCCTCCAGGTCGAATTCAAGTATATGGCCGCGTTACACTATAAGACCATCATAAATATAGAGATTATATCTGTACTCATTAGTTTTCCCCATCCCGGTGTAAGTTGTCTAATTATAGAATTTGTCCAGTGATAATGTCCACAAAGTGTTCATAGTAATCCTATATTCATGGATATCCTATTACGGGGATCAACAGGAGTGTAGTAGCAAGAGTCTCCCTTTTCTAAGGGTTTAGGAATACAGGAGTTCAGGAGTACAAGAGTTCAGGAGTACCAAATGTCTAGTAACAATATGATAATCATGCCAAGTCCCCATAAAAGTGATAATCATGAATATGCAAAGAAATACAGGTATCTGGTGTAGTAGTATCCAGTCAGGTGTCACAATATCAAGTCAAATATACTAGTACCAGGTGATAGCATGTCAAATGAGTGATAGCACGTCAACCGTCAAGTATAGCATGGTAAGTACCGGTGTCAGATATCAAGTGATAAGTGTAGCATGGCAAGTACCGGTGTCAGATATCAAGTGATAAGTATAGCATGACAAGTATCAGTGTATATATATCAGGGTCAGGTAACTAATATGTCGGTGAGGGTCACAACATCAAATATCAGGTATCAACCGGTCACATAACATGGTACAGGATAACAGTATAAACAAACGTTTCAAACTCTTCACCACTATATTTATAACAATACTAAATTAGTCTATTAATTTAGCTATGCGGAGCCGAGTAAAGCGGGAGCAGATCTAGACATACCTGGTATAATACCGGTCCAACAAAGTATAATAACGGTCGGAAGCTATTTATAAAATATGATAAATTTTAGAAATCATTTATATAATACATACCAACTTGCATAAAGAGACATCATATATTAAAAGCAAGATAATAATTATTAGACATGAAACGATGGTAATAAAGCATGAAATATCAAAAGAAATGTACTCGCCTAACACCAGAATGAAATACCGGTTAAAATCTGAGAAATCCGCGAACCCGTGCGAGCAAGCCACTAGCCCATAAATATATATTAAAATATATAAATATAAATATTTATATAAATATTAGAGAGGGAAGAGAGAGGAGAGAGAAAGTTGTAGGAAGGAGAGGGAGGGGGAGAGAGAGAGAGAGAGAGAAAATAGGTATTTTTAGAAAGGAATTAGGAATTAAAAAGGGAGGGGTATTGATTGTAAATATGGGAAAGTAATTTGAGAATGAGGGGATGGGTATTTTAGGAATGTAGAAAAGTGGGTTTATTTTATGAAAAGAAAGAAAGAAGAAAAGAAAAGAAAGAAAGAAATAAAGAAGGAAAGAAGAAGAGAGAAGGTGGAGGAAGGGATGGTCGGCAGCCCTGGGGCGGCGCCGCCGCCGCCGCCGGAGGTGGGGGCGGCGCGCCTAGCCGGGGAGAGAGAGGTGGGGGGTTGGTATGTGTTGGTGTTTTTGGTAGTTTGGAGTTGGTGGAGGAGTTTGGTGGTGGTAGTTGGTGGTGGTGGTGGTGGTTGTGGTGGTTGTTGGAGGTAGTGGGGAGTTAGAGGAGGAGGAAGAGATGATGATTGGGGGTTTGGAAGTGGAGGAGGTGGTGGTTTGGTGGGGAATTTTGGGGAAGAAGATGAAGTGGTGGTGGTGGGTTTGGATGAAATTGGAGGTGGTGGGTGGTTGGTGAAGGTTGAAGGAGGTGGAGGATTAGAGAGGGGGTGTGGGGGAGGTGGCGCCAGCGGCTAGGGAGGGGCGGCGGCGACGGCTCCGGTGGTGGAGGCGACGGCCATGGACATGGACAGGGAACGTTGGTTTTGTTATGAAGGAGATGGAGCTGAAATGAAATGAAAAGGAGAAGATGAAGAAATGAGAAGGGAGAAGAAAAATAAATTTATAGGGAAAGAAGGGGGAAATGAGTAGAGATAGGGGGAGGATGAGCTGTTGTTGCAGCCCATCAGAAGCAGCAGGCGGCTGAGGCGGCGAGGAGCAGGGCATGGGGAAAGTCAAAGGGGAAGAAAAGATAAGAAGGAAAAAGAAAGAAAATAAAGGAAAAGGGAAAAAATAAGGAAAAAGAAAAGAAAATAGTAAAAAAAATTATTATTAAATAATTAATTTATTAAAATATGTGGGAGTATAAAGTAGGGAGTAGAGAAGGAAAAAGTAAGAAAAGAAAAGGTCGGTAAATAATATTATTATTTTAATAGGGCAAAAATTTGACTGTTTCAGAAATGTTCTGAAAATTCTCAAAAATAGTAAATATTATTTTGAGATGCCTGGTGAAATTCAATTCGAGAAATTCAATGTAGTTTTCAAATTAAAAATTCTGGAATCTTCCGGCGATATCGGCCGACAGCAGAATCGGTCAAATTTTGATAAATTTATAAAAATCTCAAAAAAATGTATTTAGATAGAAAATTAAATTCTAAGAAGTAATGTGAAAGCTTTTTTGAAAATTCAATCTCATTTGAAAACTAAAAATCTGAGAATCAGACACCGATGCCCACTGACACCGATTTTGGAGATTTTGTAAAATAATTCTGAAAAATTTCAGAAAATCATGAAAATTTTAAAATAATAGAAAACAGTGTCTGAAACTGAAATTGGTCAAATAGGACTATCAGAAAGGTTAAATCGGGCTACAGGCTGGTATCGGGTTCCCGGTCCGGGTCAGGGATGACTCTGAGACTGAGAATCCAGATCCGATACTAAAAACATGAGAAATCACAACTTAAAAACAAATACTGGAAGAAAATTGAACAATACGGTCAAAAAAATTAGGACACGTATCTAGGTACGTATCCCGGGAACGGGGTGCTACACGAATACTGATAGATTTCATCATTATCATGATATAGGCTTCAATGCGATTGATGTTGTTTTATTAAGCTATAGAGCTAGAAATTCCCCAGCACTTTTCACACATGCGACCTTATTTTATCACTTGGCAGTGAATCAAGTGGCTCTAGAGAGTAACTGATCATTATTATGTTTGTCAACCAGACAAATTTTTGAATTAATCCTAATTTTAAAAATAATTAGAAAAATAAACCACCCACCAAAATAATAGTAAAAACTAACTCCCCTCTTCCACGTTGGTGCCACGTCGGCCAACGGTCGACTATGGACGCCAGCGTGGCAGGAGAAGGTGGCTCACAGAAGTCCGGCCTTGGCAAGGCCCGACTTCAGATTTTGTATTTAAAAAGTCAGGCCTTGGCAAAGCTGAACATTTTTAAGGCACTGCCGAAAGTCCGGCCTTGCCAACACCGAACTTCCATTACTTAACCAAAATACCAGATTCGCATGCCATTAACATGTGACAAGGTTCTGTTGAGGATGCGTTTACAGAGTCTGGCCTTGCTAAGGCCGAACTTTGGATGACAAGATTTAAAAAAAAAAACGAACCCTATAAAATAGGTCCTATCTCCCTCATTCTTCTAACTCGATCTCTCTCCCCTCTATCTCTCATCCTCCCTCTTCTTCCTAGGTCACCCCCAGGGGCGCCGCTTCTTTCTCTCCCAGGTCTCTCTCTCTCTCTCTCCCCCGTCCTCTCTCTCAGTCCTCTCTCTCTCCCCCTCCTTCTCTCCCGCTCTCTCCCTCTCTCCCGGCTCTCTCTCTCCCACTCTCTCCCGCTCTCTCACACATTTTTAGTTTTCTTTTTTATTTTTGTGTTAAATTAAAGTGATTTGAGTAGAAATTGTGTAGAATTTTTTTATTTTTTTGTAAATTTGTTAGATTAATTTGTGTATACTTTGTATTTAGATTAAAATTAGAGTAAATTAGAGTAAATTAGAGTAAATTTAGAGTAAATTGTGTGTTAAATTATTTGTTTGTAAAATTGTTTGTAAATTGATAAAATTGTTGTTTGTAATATTGTTAAAATTGTTGTTTGTTAAAGTTTTTGTAAAATTGTAATTGTTAGTTAATTAGTTGTTGTGATATTTTTTGTGAATTTGTTAAATTTTAGAAGCTCGAGCAAATTAATAATCCTTTTTCCATCCATTAGGTACAATGTCTAGTGATCCTGTCCTTCTTCTTTGTTGGTTTAATGGTAAACTAATAATAGATATGGATAATATCAAAAGCCATATCAATGGAATAGTAAAACCCATAGTTGTTAGAAAATCACTTACAAGGTGTGAATTGATAGAGAAAATTTATCGAATTATCAAAATTAATCCAAGCGAGCATCAGCTTCACTTGACATGCAAGTGGCCAGTATCACACGGGAATTATCAAGCAGTAGGGATATCAGACGATGATGACTATCATGTATGCTTGAATTGTGTTCGTCCAAGCACAATATAGAATTATACGTGAAAAAAGATATTGTTGATCCATCGAGTACCTGAAGATCATGGACAATTCACACGTATGCTCGATTTGGATAATGAATCAACAGGCTTCATGTCATCGGTTTATAACCCGTAAGTGTCCGTGAATTATATTATAGTGTATAAAACTCTTTCAACTAAGTGTTTAACCAACCGTAATTTTTGGACAGTTGTAACAACTTGACGCAAGGAGATGAAATGTGTCACAATATGGAGACATCATATACGGACTTTGGATATGATGCGTACATTCAATCGTATCCGGATACAACGAATCTCTCTCTAGTTAAGATGAATATTACACCATCGGTTGGAGGTAATAATGTGGTGGTAGAGCCCGAAGATGATGATGACCCTGATGCTGGTGAAAATATACCACATTAGAATAGCATACAAGTAGCAGCGCTAGGTCTTGAAGATGATGAATAAGAGGTTGAGGCTAGTTATGCCAACAATGAATATGTAGAACCTGAAGACCCACACCCCGATGAGTTGGAGGGTGATGGTTGGGTCCACTCTACATATGTGGAGAATATAAGGCTGAATTCAACTTGTCTATAGTAAGAACTGTGACCAAGGACTTGAAAGTGGAAAATATCTTTGAAACAAAAGTTAAATTATTAGAAGCAATTACCGAGTGGTCTATTATGCCTGGAGTGTCATTCACTCAAGTGAAGAGCAACAAAACGAACTACGCAGCAGTTTGTGCTTCCAAGGTAGTGGGAGACAATGCTTCTAGAGATGTGTGCTCATGAAGACTGCATGCCTCTATTCCAAAGAATTCAAGGGGAGACTTCATGATCAAAAAATATGTAGGAGAGCATATATGTAGCCAACCTTTACTAAATTCTAATCACCGCAAAGCAACCGCATCTTTTGTCTGCAATGTAATTCTTCCTATAGTGGCAAAAAAGCTTGATATGACTCCTGGTTATATTATAGATTATATTGAAGCTAGATACCACATCACTATCTCATATATAAGGCATGGAATGCTAGAACGAATGCACTGATGAAAATATTTGTAGATTGAGAATGATCATATGAATATTACCTCAATATTTGGAGGAACTGAAATCAAGCAATCTAGGCACTATAACTGCAACATATTTTGATCATATGTCTAATCGAATGGTTCGATTTCGCCGTGTATTTTGGGCTTTTGGACCGTCCATTGAAGGTTTCCCATACTGTCTTCCAATTCGTAGCATTGACGGTACATATTTGTAGGGAAAATACAAAGGATGTCTGCTAATTGCCACAGGGGTGGATGCGAATGGTGGATTGTACCCATTGGCCTTTGTAGTTGTAGAAGGGAAAACAGAATCATCCTGGCGATGGTTCATATCTCGTATTTATGGATTAATTCCCACTGTACTTCAAAATAGGAGAATCACTTTTATCTCCGTTCGGATGAAAAGGATATCAAATACATTTAGACGCGGTTGGCTTTCACCCTATAGTCATCGTTACTGTTTAAGACACATTAGAGCAAACTTTCAGAAGGAATTTACACACAAAGTCTTGCATAATTTATTGTTGGAGGTCAGTTGTGCAACGGATCCAGATGTTTACAAAACCAAAAGAGCGGAATTAAAAGTGGCGTGTGAAGATACGATACTTGGATTGAGAATAGTTTGAAAGATCAAGAACAACAACGGGCATTATCAAGGGACAGGGGCATCGATTATGCATGATGACTACAAATTCTTCAGAGAGCTTCAACGCTGTGTTGAAAGAAGCTCGTGCTTTGCCAATACAAGCGCTAATTGCAAGAATATTTTTCCGCTTAGTTAAATTCTTTCGGACATGGCGTGAAGAAGCAGAGCAATGAAATACGTCGTTGACACCGAAGAATGAGACAAAATTAAGATATCGCAAAAATATGGCGTGTGGTTATTCAAGGCAAAGATTCAGTCGCGCTGAATGGGAGGTGTCAACCCGAGAAGGATATACTTGCATTGTTACCTTAAGAGAAGGTGAACCATATTGTACTTGTAATTTACCTCAGCTCCAAAAATTGCCATGTGCACATGTTATTGCAGCATGTTCTAAGGAGAGTGTGCTAACATTAACACTTACTCTTTATGTGCATCGTGGTATTCTATGGATAACTACCGTAAGTCGTATGCTCCAATGTTTCATCCTGTTTCCGATCGTCAGTTTTGGCCAGAGTCCACAATGGACCAAATGATCTTCCCCCTGATGTTAGAAGGCCGCCAGGTCGCCCCCCTTCTGTTCGCATACGCGGTACTAAAAATGGAGAACGTGAGGTCATAGACGAAATAGGTGTAGAAATTGTAAGAAACTAGGTCATAACAAGGCTAGGTGTCCCAACTCACCGGCAATTCATCTTCCATTGGGCTAGTATGTGTATGTTATAGTTATATTTATACTGTTGATAGTGAGTTGTTAGGGTTAATATGTGTGTGGTTTATTTACATTTACATTCGCTTACAATTGTCTATAATTTTAGACTATTGATGTTTATATTTGATCTTTCTTCAGGTTTGGGACATATGGACCCAGGGCCAGTCAATTCTGATTTTCTACACTTACAGGTGGAGCATCGATCCGCTCATATAGACTTGAGCCGGGTATCATTTTATTTGCATTATGTTTGAATATTACATTGTGTCTTTTTAACATGCTAGTTGTATTCTCACTCATTTATTTGCAAATCTGCATGATCCTGTGATTATTAAGTTTTTGGATCATTCACGATCACTAAGGCATTGGGAGCTGACTGATGACTGTGTCTTTGAGTACGTCTCACGAGATGGGTTCTTGATTCCTTCCAGGTTACTTAGGTGAGACTTGATCGGCCATTTCTTACGGCTCTGATTGAGAGATGGAGGCCCGAGATATCCATGTTTCATCTTCGAGAGGAGGAGATGACTCTGACATTGCAGGATGTGACTGTGCTTCTCGGTCTACGCATAAATGTTCCACCTGTTACGGGAACGGATGAGAGAGATTAGGTTGAGGAGTGTGACAGATTGTTGGGAGTGGTGCCTCCCTCGACGATTATACACGGTGGATAGGTGAAGCTGACATGGTTGCGTGAGCAGTTTATTGTACCTCTGATTACAGATGTGGAAGCACAGCAGCATGCATGTGCTTATATCTTTCATATGATCGGCACTTAGTTGTTCCCAGATTACTCCAAGAACAAGGTATATCTCAGATGGTTACCTCTATTGGAGGACTTAGATATCTGTGGTGCTATGTCGTGGGGTAGCGCTATACTAGCTTATTTGTACAGATCTTTATACTCGGTTTCCATGATGCAGAGTTTCTTATTTAGCGAACACAGTGAACTTTTGCAGGTACTTCGAATATTCTATTACTATATGCTTTATACTATCTATAACATGTATAAAATTGATTTAACGCCTGCTTACATTGTTCAACAAGATATAGTGTTGGGAGAGACTCCATGTTGGTCGGTCAATCCTACTTGAGACTGTTCAGCTGCATGGTGAGTTACCATTTGGATGCAGGTAAAATTAAAAAAATTAAATTTATACAGATCTGTTTTTTTGGTTCAATAGTCTTTTGTTTTAATCGTATGGTGTTATGCGGGTGGAATGTAGACAGGACTTGGGTTGGGAATCCACAAAGGTACTTGCAATTTTACAGAAATAAGCTTGATATCCTAGACCGATCAGCAGTTGTATGGGAGCCATATCCTGACGAGGTGCTACAGACCTTACCTCCAATTTATTGGCATGGATCTCATATCTGGAGAGCCAGGATTTCATTGATTTGTTACGAGATTGTGGAGATGCATGTTCCCGACAGAGTGCTCCGTCAGTTCAGCCTTAATCAACATATCCTTGAGCCCGACGAGCAATTGCCTACAATGGACCGCAAGCATCGGATCGATTAGGCACACTTTCATGTGGCGCTTATTGACCAGTGGGCATATCGAGCCGATAGAGTTCAGAATCAAAGACATCCATTAATCGATCGATCTGAGTACATGAGGTGGTATTAGGAGATCACTCGCCGCTAGATTATTCGAAGTGTCGAACCGTCAGCCACTTACCAGCCTGTGGGGTATATGAGCGAGAGTTGGTAATATTTTTAACACTATTCTTATACAAGTTTTTAAGTGTTATATATTGATGTGTTTATATTAAAATACATGATGCAAACTGAGAGATATCACCATGGATACTATAGTGGCGGAGGCTTTGGAGAACGAGGGTCAGAGGGTCTCGATACTCCGTAGGATGCATATTTTCATCGAGAGGATGGTAGGGAGGAGTCGGTATGCACGCTAAGCACATCCGCCGCGACAACCGATTACATATACACGACATTCCAGACATCCACCGGACAAAGCAGGACCTTCTCAGCCCGTTGCTAGACGTACACAGAATCGAGGAATTGAGGAGGCGGGACCATCACATACACAGCCTGCCTCCCAGACTACCCTTGCACGTGGCCGTGGCCGAGGACGCCGTGGAATTAGGCGTGCATTATCTTGTTTGCATAATTGAAATATTTGTGTTAAATTGATATATGATATGATACATGATATGGGATTGATGGAAGTTTTAAATGATATATTAGTTTGTGTTGTTGATTTCAGTTTGTGTATCGATATGTTGTGGACTTGAGTTTGTGTATTGGAGTTTATGATATAGTTGGATTGAGTTTGAATATGTATTTTGATATATTGTGTATTGAGTTTGTGAATTGATATGTTGAATTGGATTAAGATTGTGGATCAGATATATTGAGATTGAGATGTGTTGAGATTGAATTGAGTTGAGATTGAAATGAGTTTGGACGTTTTTTGTATTGTACAGAAATCTGTGTTTGCAGTTTCTGGTGGTTGCTGTGTTTGCAGTTTCTGGGGTTTGTTGTAATTAGAAGTGCGGCCTTGCCAAGGCCGCACATCTAATTCTGTAATTTTCTGAAGGATAAAAGTCCGGTGTTGACAAGGCCGGACTTTTAACAACACAGTTTTTCAATTGAAAAACAGAAAAATAGTTTGGCCTTATCAAGGCCGGACTTCTCTAAAACAACTGCATATCGCCACGTTGGCGCCACAGTCGCCCGTTGGCCGACGTGGCGCCAACGTGACAGAGAGGTCTGTTCTTACAATTATTTTTTGTGGGAATTTATTTTTATAATTATTTTTAAAATAAAAATTAATTCAAAAATTTGTCCTTCCTGCTACTAATGTCAAATTTGATTCAAAATAGAGAAAGGAAACTTTTCTTATGAATTCGATACGAAATTAATAAAAGAACTGGATTCAATGAATATTAGGAGAAAGGAAATTTTTTTATGGTTTTTTTATCAAAAATTAGGATTTAAATTTGACCGGAATAGAATATGGGTTTAGTTTGAATTTGTTTGGGGGGGGGGGGGGGGGGGGGGGGTGGGGGGGGGGGGTGTTGGTTGTGGGGGTGGCAGTTAAGAATTGGATTTGCTTTGGGCAAATTCATTCTACATATACAGTTAAGATTAATTCTAGTCTTAGAAACAGATTATAAAAATATCAGATATTTAAAAGTTTAATTAGAGGAATTAACGATTAAGATTGCTCCAGACACAAAAGTTTTTACTTAAAAGTGAGTGAGTTCGCATTCTAGTTGGAAACGGTTAATTCTCAGCTTGTTCTTTCTTGATACTCATATAACAAATTAGCACACCTAACTAAACTTGGTCCGTTTCTTTGCAGTGACAAGAGGCTTGGTGTTCAAATCCTACTTGCACCAAGATATGGTCCAGAGGAGGGGGAGAAAAAAAAAAAAAAAGAAAAAAAAAGGTAAGTCTCGCACAAACATCATTACTAGCATCATTATTATTATTTCGCTACAGTCACCTAATTAGAAAAAGTCTCAGCGTCATAATTTGATTCATTACAGCCTCATCCACGTAAGCAAAAACTGATTCCTCTCAACCACCACTTATTTATATATTTTCATTTCCTATTTTACCCTTTCACATTACATCTGACGTTGCTCACCTCTCAATCTTGACCCTGACGCAGAGTAATTCGCGGGTCGACCTGTGCGATCAGGTAGTGATAGGGGTTGGAAGGGGGAGGGGAGCCTCTCCTCCTGGGGTCAGGGGCGCAGCCTTTGAAATTTTTTTTTTTTGGGGATCGATTTTTTTTCAGATCTCGTTTTGTTCATGCTCGCGATGAGTTCTGTGAAGATAGTCATTTTGTGAGGACTACGATCATTATCGCAGTTCTCACAAAACCTCAAAAAGGGGCATTTATGAGGACTGTGACCTTATTAAGACTCAAATATAAGATATTTTTGTGAATATTACGATCATGATCGCACTCCTAATAAAGAGGACTGTAATCATGATCGCAACCATATAAAACTAATAAACATGGTATTTTTGTGAGGACTGCGATCATTATGAATAGTGCATTTTATGAGTACTGCGATCATGATCACAATCCTTGAAAATAAGACTGCGATCATTTTGTGAGAACTGCGATCATAGTCGCAGTCCTGAGAAATAAGACATTTTTGTGAAGATTATGATCATAATCGCAGTCCTGCGATCATTTTGTGAGGAATGCGACGAAATAGGGCATTTTCAAAATGATCCCCTTTTTTTAAGCGATTACTTAGGGACATTTCGTCTTTCACCGTTAATAAACACCTCAGCGCTTGACACGTTGGCACACATCTTAGTTTTAAAAATAAAGTGACTGAAACGAACAAAATTATGATGCTGAGTTTTTTTTTTTTCCCCTCATTACGGTTCGACATAGGGGTTACAACGAAATGCCCTTATTATAATTATATTATTTAAGGCTGTCTAAGTCTGAACGTGATGAAAGAGTGGAGTGGAGACTGTTGGTTTCCGTGTTTAAAACTCACAAAACGTCAGTAATAAAAAGGGAAAATAATAATAATAACAAGAAGAATCAGCAGCAGCATGAAGGAAAATGTATAAACAGAAGAAACAAAATAAAACGAGTGCCTGGACGTACAGCAAATGAATTGAAAAACTTCAATTTTGACAAGGGTTAGTATCTAACTCTCACAATCTCACAATTTAACAGAAACAGGCTGGATAAACAAAGATCATGCAATTAGTACTTTTAGTAACCTTTTTACAAGTAGGGGTCGAGCTTTTTTTTTGGCACCATAATATAACATTAGGATAATCAATGAAGCTGCAAGCAGAGAACGAGAAGGAAAAAAAAAGGGGAGAGACAAGGAAGAACCATAACTGCAAAAAAACACATCAACTACAGCAACCTCTTCGTTGGGGCTAACTGGATATATAGCTACAGCCTTTGTTTGTTATAATAATAATAATAATAAGTTTAGAGCTCAGAGGATCAAACAGCAATCATAACTTTTAGAAAGACCGAGCATAATCTGAAGTATTATCCTAGAAACTCAGCTTAACATATCACATTATAGAGGAACCGTGTTAGAGACCCAGCCACGCGGGCATATTAAGACCTCAAACTCATCTCATCACAGGCATCAACCAAGAAAATCTGAACCAGCTATAGAGAAAGCCAATGATTTTAAGAGCAAGACCTCTTGAAATTAGCATACCAAGATATATATATATATATATATATATATATATATATATATATATATATATATGAGGATATTATTCATAAACTGGAACAATTAGCTTGTTTTTACAAAAAAGAACATCAGTAATCATACTTTAGGTGATTTTACATGCATCAATTATCAAAACGCAGACTGGACATTACAGCTGGATTGTCATGTCACAGTCTGCATGCTTGTATAAAGAACCAAATGCTTTCATTTGCCCTTTCCTTGTCATCACTTTGTGGATAAATCTCTGGGACGAACTCTGAAAGTCGATCATCCCCCTTTGCCCCCATTTGGATCAATTAGTGACAGCTTAATCGACAGCAGTTGCCTCCATATGCACAGCAGAGCAAAATTAGCAGACCATTGAGTATTTATATGGGGCTTGCTTTCAGTGCCTGCAATTTTGGTCTTAGCATCAGCTATCTTCTTTTTCTGGGATGTTACAAGCAAATCTAATAACCAACGACATCATTGCTTAATATTGACCCCTGCATTTTACTAAGGTCAAGGCATGACTCAGTTGCAACATATAGGGTAATAATTTGATGTCCTTTATTTGAAGGAAGCAAAATGAATGTGGAATAGGTAATAGTTTATAATCCAGGATTTGGAAAATAAGTATATGAGAACATCACAAATCTTTGATTACTATCTGCATTCTAAAGAGAATTTGCAGCATTAAGAAGAAAAAAGGTAAATCACATAATAGAGGCCTTCAATATAGTCTGTTTTAAATTAAAAAAACATTATAAAAATGCATCAAAGTTATATGTCCTGATTATCTTAAGCAGAAATTCCGTTTATATTTTTACGAGATGAAAGGTTACATGCATGGCGCATGTAACATAAAAATGTTGTTCCTCCAAGGCCCACCATCTTTTTCATCACTCCTTATTTCGTCCATTCATCGCTTCGTCCTTTTCAATTATCTTCTCAATCTGCCTCACCTCTTCAATTGTCTCTTTTCACTCTCTTCTTCATTTATTCCTTGAAACCCTTTCGAACAAAACCCGTTTGACTCTCTTACCCTCACATTTGAATCCCTATTTCACCAGGAATCCATTTGAATAAGGTGACGAAGTGATGGAACCCATTTGGTAGGATGAAAGAGAGAATTCACATGCCCAGTTCACCATTGAATCCATAGATAGAGGAATGGGTTATAAATTGAGATAAGAGGGGGCGATGGTTAGAGAGATTAAGAGAGAAATAGGCAAGGGAAGAGATTGACTGTAGAGATTAAAGGAGAGAAATATGTTTAAGATAGATGGATTGGAGATCATTTATATGATGTACTTTTTTCTATATAATTATTTTTTATAATGTGTTTTATAATACATAAGTTCTTCAAAAAAAGGTTAATCGAAAGGGATCTTTTGTAATTTACCCTAAAGAATACTGGTTCTCCATGTGTAGGGAAAAATTTTTCATTTTCGACTCTCCGTGGGTGGAAACACTTTCAATACGTACTAGTTTTATCATATAACTGGTAAGACAAGTCAAATTGACTTTTTGCAGTCCTTGGGGGTTTTAAATTCCCAGGTATTTAAATTATTTAATTGAAAAAGCTAAATAAATTCTATGATTTCCAGTTTCAATGAACCAGATCCATCACACTGGCACATATTATAATTTCAGCATACTGGAAATATATGTTAACAGATACGATCCGATCCGATCATAGTAAACCAACATTTCAGTTAAAAACTCTGCCTAGTTGACCATCCATAAGACCTATGCTTATATATAACCAAAGTAGAGCATAAGCAGACATAGATTCATTAACTGTTAAACCTTACTTTAATTATCTGTACACATAGGTTTTACATAAGGTTAATCAAACACGGATTTCTTAATTGAAAACAAAGATCTACTGTGATTAATCCTTACTTTACCTACTTGTACAATTTGGTTTTACATAAGATGGAGCACATACATAGATTTGCTAACACTACCAACCCCCCAACCCAACACACACACACACACACAACAAAAAAGAAAAAAAATGAGAATCTCTACGATTAAACCTTATTTAAGAATTTCATAAGTGTCATGGGGATGGATTTGGTGCCGAATCAAATTCCACGTCGAGAGTCACATCAATTAGAAGGCACACGAAAACAGCTTAATTTTACCACTAGTATATCAAGTGGGAAGCCTCTAGATCTAAATTAAACAGCTTGCCACTTGATTGTATAAGAAAAAGAAAGTGGCTTCGGTGCCAACTTCCAGGTGATAATTGACATACCTTGGTCTGTGAGGATGCGACAGTAGCCCTCCACTGAGGATTATTTGTACCTGTTGTTCTGTCCCTGACAAAAGTCACCACTCTTGATTGTGGAGGTCTGTCAGCTGCAACTGGAGGTGGCATATCTCTCATGATCCACAGCACAAAGCCAGAAGGAACAGATGAGCCTGGAAGAATTTTAATTATGGATAGTGAGGTTTATTTTTCCACCATAACATAGTGAAAGATGAGAGAATAAAACCACTGTACAAACTCTGCGGATAGATTTCATGAAAACCAGGAACTTGTGTGTGAATTTACTCATGCATCACGGGCTGGATAAATACAGAAAGCATGTGAAAGCCACATAGGGAGAAAGAAATGTATTCATGACAGAGAATATAAGAGCAAATTGTATCAGTTTATCTTTATGAAACATCAAGAGTGAAGAGTCAAGACATGAGCTTGACAGCTATACTGTCTGTAAAGTTCAGCGAATTAAATTTTAGTTTATTAAAAAAAGTTCTTATATATACCCTCCAAATCTTCCCTATTTATAAAATTACCTCGCAAATCGTCATATTTCTAAAATTGCCCCCCCAAATCTTAAATTTGACCATAATAAATGTCTCCATTGTCAGCTGTTGTTAAAAGTTTAACAGCTTTGAAATCAAATTACCCATTTACCTCTACTCCCCTCTCTGACTCTCTCGCAAACTCTCACTGTCGATCTCTTTCTCAAAAAAACCAAAAAAAAAAACACATTGTGCCCTAGATCCCCGCCGCTGGAAGTTTGGGATGTGGGCTCGCCGCTGGACGTGCCCAAGGGGCACTTGGCCGTGTACGCGGACGAGAAGAGGAGCAGATTCATTGTGCGCATCTCGTACTTGAGCCACCCTAAGTTCCAGTAGCTCTTGCGGCAGGCCGAGGAGGTGTTTGGCTACGATCACGACATGGGAATTACCATCCCTTGCGAGGAGGTCGTGTTCCCGCTTGCTGACGTTGATGCTCAGATGAATCAAGAAACCAATTTGGGCTATTTTCTTTATTTTTTTATTTTTTTCTTGGGTGTCTTTTAGTGTCTTTTTGAGGAGATAGTGAAGATAAGGTTCTATTATCCAAAAAGATAAGGAGATCAATAGTGATGCCAACTATAGGATCCAAGCCAGCTGGTTGAAATGGAGGAGTGCAACAGGAGTTTTATGCGACCGTTACATTCTGTTGTGGCTGAAGGGAAAGTTTTATTGGACTACTATTAAGCCAGTTTTGTTATATGGCACAAAATGTTAGGCTATAAAGAGAAATCATACCCAGAAGATGAGTGTAGCAGAGATGTGCATGCTTTATTGGATGTGTGGTAACACGAAGAGAGATAAGGTGAGAAATGAGAATATTCGCACTAAAATAAGTATAGCCCCTATAAAAGAGAAGATGAGAGAAAACCGCCTACGATTGTTTGGTCATGTGCGACGTAAACCTACAGATGCGCTAGTCCGACAAGTAGAGCGTATCAAATTAGGGCAAGTTAAAAAAGTGCAGGGAAGATCAAAGAAAACATGGATGGAGGTGATACGATAAGATATAGAGGCTAAAGGTCTTAATGAAGGCATATTGCTCGATATGAATGAGTGGAAAAGCTGATTCATGTGTCCGATCCGGCTAATTATCTTTTGGTTCATGTAGCCTACCCCAAATACTTGGGACAAATGGCTTAGTTGTTGTTTTAGGAGAGAGTGAAGGTTGGCTAATACCCTATGTAGCACGGACACGGACACGAGTGTCAGACACGACAGATATGGACACGGGACACGGCAAAATCCAAAAAAATACGAGGACACGGCAAGTAATATTTTTATTATTATTATATATAAATAAATTTTCTCCCCATGTTCCTAATTTTTCAATTTTCTCTTATACTTCCAAAGAGGTGCATTGTCTTCGGCTTTTCCAACGATACTTTTCGAAGTAGACATTTCTACACAACTCTACCTATGTGAGTAGAATAATGAATAATCAACTTGTCAAAAAAAATCAAATACGAATAATTAGTTTTATTAAAGGTAAGATGAAAAAAATAAAATATAAATAATTTACATCTATAGCTTCTATAAAGTAACAAACAAAACAAAAAATCTAACTAATATCTTACCTAATTCATGATGTGTGTAAATTCTACTAACATATTTACTTATGTCAGAATGATATTTTTTTCATGTTTATTGAAACGACGTGTGATTTTAGATATCTAATAAATAATCTTTAAATTTTATTTAATGCCGACACGGCATTGGACACGGCGCCGACACGTGATTTTTTGGCCCAAAAAACTCAGTAGTCGATTTGTTGTTGGTTTGATTTGAATAATATATAAAGTGGCGTGCGATTTTGTGCCGCCCTGTGAGTAGCTAATTTGATCAATGAAAAAGAAATTCATTCCCCTTTTTCTCTTAATTTACATCAAGATTGTCTCTCTGATGTTTGGTTCTGTTGTTTGGCAAAGTTTTTAATGGCGGCACATTAATGACGTGCAGGCAAGACAACATATTTTTTTTACTCAAAAGAAAAAACAACAGATTCAGATAGACTCTCGAGCAACATTTTTAAGCTAGTTATTAATGCTTGCTTTGTAATTTAAGACAGTTTTAAGTACGGATTAGGTCCTTGAGGAACTCGTCTTGGGCCAAGTATCAGCCAAATTTAAGGATTCATTTCAGTAAAAAGATAATTCATTTCAAAAGGATTCAAGCTTGATGCTTTTGGATTCATTTGGGAACGTGAAACCATTTGGGTTTGATGTTTAATTGCAATACACTAAATGACAAGGAACAGTGGTGAATCTTTTTGAAGAAATTTTGTTTAGAATACCCAAAAAAAGAAAAACATTGAGGTGGCGGAGGCGCGGGCAGAGGGGGTCGGCGGCAAAGGTGGCAGACACAGAGAGAGTGGAGAAAATGAGAAAAAGAGAAGACGAGAAGAGAGTGGAGGTGAGGATGATGGGTACTTAAAGGCGGTAGCAGAAGGGAAGTAGAGAAAAATTAGGTCGTTGGTGGTCTGTGGAATGTTGGTCTGTGAACCATTATGAGGGTAAATTTGAGATTTCACAAAATTTTAACAGATATGCTGAGAATATTTTTTTTAATTCTTTTTAACTGACGGTGGGTGTAATTTTAAAAATATGAAAGAATTTGGGGGTAATTATAGCAATATGAAGATTCGGGGGTTGATTTAATAGGGAAGATTTGGGGGGTATATATAAGAAAAACCCTTAAAAAAATTGTTGGCTCTTCACACTGTACGAGGCCTTGTATTTCAGCTTAGAGCATGTATGAAATATAATTCAATAAAGGAGCAGGGTGTAACATCAGAAAAATTGGATTGTGAAACAAAAATAGCTTGTCCAATGAAAGATATGCATGAACATCTCAGAAGAAATGAGATGAACTTTTAGTTCTTGCTGTAATCATGCTCTGGGCTGTTTAAACCACACGGAAAGTTTTTGGCTAAATTTCTGGAACAATTGGTTGGTCTGAGGCTTTGGTCTACCTGGCTTCACTAAATTAATCTGATCGAAAGAAGGGTAGTTTTAAGCGATGGAATCAGGATTCTGTGAGAAGCTTTTCCAGCATATCATAATCTGCCTAACATCTCATTGTCCACGTTGCCCATGGGTCAAATAACTTGCAACAACTTCAAAATGACTGTCCATCTCGAAGGCCATCAGGAAGAGTTAAATTTGAAAGAGGCATCTTGATTAAATGGTGCGAGAGTGGAACAGAATCACAAGGGTTTTGGGATTCAGGGGAAGAGATTGCAAGGACTATTTCCAACATAAAAAACGGTTATAGTCTTCGGGTTTGGCTGCAGTCCAACACTCAAAATAATAATAATTTAGGATCAGCTGCTATCCAAATTACCAAATAAAAATAATTTATAAATGACTGCAGTTCTCCAAAGCATATTACGTTGTCAGGTCCATAATAATGGTAACTTTTTTATGTTATTCCATGTTCAGCTGAGGTTAAAATTTATAAAGGCTACGTGAAATTCCATGTCTTGAGGAGGTGAAAGAAACTAGTTTCTCCACCGGAAAGACATATTCGCCTTTCCAAGGGGATCTTATGGCTTTATCACTAATCAAGATTGTAGAGGCTAGTGGCCTTGGCAGGGGGGCATGGTGGGTGCAAGAGGAAGGGGAGCCAAACAATCAGCCATCAAAATCACTGCCCAGGTATTGGAAGTAAAACAAAATGAGGTAGAAGAAGATAATATGGGAAAGAGGTGAAAAGTGACGGAAGATAATATGGGAAAAAGGTGAAAAGTGACGGAAAAAACAGTGGGCGGTAGCATTTCTCTTTTTTTTCCCTTACTTTTCTTTTCCAGATAAATAAGTTCACGTTGAATCATTGGCTACCCAGGCCCTAGGCACAATGGCTAGGGAATCACTCCATTTTAGGTGCTAAGCATTTATTACAATTATGCCAATCATGTTATTATATAATTGATTTATCCCTATTTATAACTTATTACATATAGTTTACTTTCCTCAGTTGATTCTACACTTGCAAGATTTAAAATGTCAGATATTGGGTTCATGATAGTTGGGAGATCCCATGTCTTATAAGAAATGTCACGTGACATGTCGAGACATGAAATTTATAGTAGACACCATAGTGGGTGAAAGATATATACCTCGTGTATACACAATTATTCACAAAAAGTTGAAAGATATATATCTTATATGTGTGTGTGTAAACATTGATAAATTTAAAGCAAATGGAGCATCCTTCTTGTCATATATCTCATATATAGCATGAACTAAATGTGACGGCATTAAACGAGGCATATTTGGTTTATGCAATGAAATAAATAATACATGAAGGACCAATACATAATGTATAAACTATAGAGTTATAGACATAAAGAATAAATAAATAAAATGAATGAATGATAACTTCACAATTACAGCTCAAATATAGAAGTTCAAGGTGATCTATGTGACAAGCAATATGTCATATCAAACCGGACATATAGCTGATTGACCGTAAAACACTATGATGTGTATCTACCATTCTACCTTCATGTTGCGGCATCAAGTGCTCAAAAATGACCTGTCAGTCAACATATTGGACATGGCAGCCAACATTTAAAATTGTTCACCCTTGTCACTCTTATCAGAAAGAATACTATTCAGACTTCCTCACTTCAGCGAATCAATCTTTGACTTCAACAACAAAGTAATAACCAAAATCATATCTGATATAGACCCTCTTAACGGTCAAGATATCATTTTCTAATATAACTTTCCCAAGAGTTTATTTTTTATTTAAAAAGGGAAAAGTGAGGCTGTGATATGGTCTTCAAAACAGACATAAGAGCCTAGGCTTGAGCATGAAAAAAAAAAACCCTTAACGTCCTGAGGAAATTGAGGTCTGCTTCTAGCCTTTTAAGCATTTTGGTATTAGTAACTGCTAGCGCAAGTGAACTATAATTTAGAAGATTGTCATCACTATGGGCATTGCCAATAGGACTCATATTCATGCACACGTGACAAATGGTCAAAATAAAATTAAGACACTTAGAAGGAAACAATTGTTGGAGCCTTTGACAATAAGGCCACATTTTCACATTCCTATATTCTGCAGAATTACAGAAGTATTTTATGCGAATTAATAGACATGGTATATGGATAAGTCTGTTTTAGAACACTTTGGCTTACTAAAGAACATGGCGCAAGACATATACAGTTTCAGTGACCAAGTGGATATAGCAAAGTGTTATATAGGACATCTCACAAGTCTTCTTGCAAGCAGTAATGCACGGGATAAAGAAAAACATTAAATAACTCAAGCAGGAGTGAATATTGGTAGATTTAAACATGACTTTTCTTTTTAAACAAAGACGGTAGCTTTATTTTGAACTTGGATCACCCATAACGCAAACAACATCTTTAAAACTATTTTTGTCATTACTATTTGCTATGATTATTGTTGTATTTGTTATTTTATTAACCTAAATTTTAATCCTATTATTTTCTTTTTTGAACAAAAGTTATAGTGGGTACTTAAAGACATCCCATAATCCAACCCCAACCTTTACCACCTGAGCCAGGCCTTGGGGCTAGCAACACATGCATTTAAGTGTTTAGAAGACATATCATATATTGCGATTCAAACCTAATAAGCTCATAGATATTATCACATAGCAATCTAATTCAAACATAAAGTGATTAGATACATATCCCAAGAAAATTTTGTTTAGTCTCACGATTCAAATATAGGTTTGGAAACTTGAACAAAATCTAACTCGGTGCTAACCTTTCATCATGCAAGTGAATCTTTTGATAACAACATTTTCATCATCATATATTGTTAATAATAATAGAAAAGGAAGGGAAAGTTTCTAGAACTATCATTATGGTTAGTAAGTATAAAAAAATCATAAGCTACAGGTTAAAAAATCTAATCCAAGTTCCACATGAAAGTTCAGATTTAGATCTTGAAAATCATATATGATAGTTTATTAAGTATTGTATGGATCCTAAAAATAGATTGGTTATTGGATCTTGATAAGAATCCAAACATGATAACACGATAACCCAGATAAATTAAATATTTTTATGATTTTTCTAAACATGATTTATATCTCTTTGGTTATAATCTGTCTAATATTTCTAGAAAAACCAAATCAAGGAAAACAACAAAAAGAAGTAAACTTTTCGGATTTGGATAATCCAAACCCCATATTTTCATATTTGATTAAGAAAACCTTCAATATTCTTTTAATTCTTAATAAACATTATCTCATATTTGAGTAGTCAAATATTTGATTTTTATAACAAAAAACCAAAATAAAAATTCAATAAAATTTATTAGGTTTGGATGTTCATGTGAATCCTGGCTTTTCTTGGGCTTGAGTTCATGAGTGAATCCTACGAGTTGATAATAGATCACATGTGGTCTGTAGAATTTGACCTTAGTCTTGAATTGTTGACACCCATACTAAAAGTATAAATACAAAATTAAAGGAAGGTTAGAAAGAAAAGCAAAGGTTTTAGTCCTTTAGACCATGTTCTAAAAGGTAATATATACTAAAAGAAATTAATTTAACTAAGACCATGTTTTAAGCTATTATGAATAGAGTTAATTATTTGGTAACATTTCAATTCTCAAAATGGATGATATATGTTGTTATGTCTGTCAGAAGATACTTAGAAGAAAAAACATTTAGAATTTAATTTGCATTTAAAAAGTAGAGGCTAATTAAAGAAAATAGTTTTAAGATTGAGGGAGATGGAGACAATTTTATCTCAGAAAGTTTTCATGGAAAGGCACATTCTGCAAAGGGGAGAGAGAGGTTGAATTTTCAGAATTTTGTGTGGGGGGGGGAGTTTTTTTCATTAGAATTGAATTAAAAAGTGTGGGTGATGACCAGATGGGTGACAGAGTGAGATGATGGGATCCTTTTGTCTTTTCTTTTTTTTCTTTTTTTTTTTTGAATTTGAAAGTGGAGACTGTCATGATTAGTTAGGACGAAAGAGCAAGGTGAGAGGAGGCAGGCTGACGTGGACAGCCTCAAAGGCTCCCAAACATGAAAGAACTCATTTTTTCTTTAATTTCTCTCTTTTCAAGAATGGTCTTTGCTTAGTCATATGTAATAGATACATGCTTCGTGCTTCAGAGTATAATGTGATTCCTATCCACAATCATATTCTTTGCATCTCTGTCTAAATCTTGCTTGGTCAACAGGAATATGGAGACAGGTTCCTTGGTTGCATAAAACTTAAACAGCATAACCAATAGGTGGTCTCCATATCTTTCAATTGGTTAATATTCCACTGCATGTTCCTCACCCGAACATGGTTACCCTGGTCAGAATTTTATTTCAATTCATAGAGTTGACATCAGGTCCACTGCCAAAGCTTGGATCATTCTTTATTGAAGCTTGTTAGTTTTTGAGTTATTGCTAGGAAACCAATCCCATTTTGACAAATGACTAAAAGTTGATTTTTATGACATTAGTTGCATGAGCCCTGAAATTTTTTATAGTTAATTCTTCATTTGTGGTCTATACAAATAAATACATTCAAATAATTGATACCTGTTAATGAACCTTAAGTATGGAGCCAAATACACTTTGAATTAGGAGTCTTGCACACCGTGAAGGTATGAAATCACAGTAACGCTAGATGACATGAACTAGTTGTTTGTGTACATCCTCAGCCTTTAGTGTGCTTATATCTACTGACGCTAGATGACATGAACTTGGTTCATATGTGAACATCATTTGCATTTACCAATCAATTTATCAGATGCATTAGGACTTCAATAATGGTTCACGATATTACAGTTAAAGAACGGTATGTTTGTTCTGGTTCTAGATCCTGACATCAAGCATTGCATGCATGATGCTTTTCTCTCTTTTTCTTTTGTTGGATATATGACAAAAAATAAAAATTTGCCATATTCATCATAATTTAACACCCACCATACAAATTTCTAAGGAGACCACCATCCTAGCACTACTAGCTTGAGATGCTTAACTGCAGAGTTATTAAACTGTAGTGGTGCGACACTGCTACAACATTGAACGTTATGAAATATGAATGCAGGCATTTTGACCGTTACATCCTCTACCTGTAATGCCCTGAGAGAGTGCTTCACAGAAGGTCACTTATCCAAGTACTATAATAGCCTTAACTATGTAGTTTTCACAGTGATGTGTCCCTAAAAAATGCAAGTAAAGTATTCATCTTAAGTCAGTGGAGGTACCACACACCTTTCTACCAAAACATCCAATGTGGGATCTTTCTCTTTTTGGGTTGTGAACTAATAATAGGGATCACTCTGCTATTACTTTTATTTTAGTCTCTTTATTTGTTTCTTTGTTTTTAGTCCCACATCAGTTGTGATGGAGAACTTCTACTTGTGTGGGTCTACATAAGACCAAGATTTGTATTTAAATAAGCACACTATGATTATGAATGATTTGAAAAGCTAATTGCTTTAGTATTGGTTCTAATCCCATGGGTTGAATCAACAGCGGTGAAGCCAAGATCCGTATTGTGATCAGTGATAATATTTTTTTCTTTAAATTTATTTATTTTCCCCTTTTTTGTTCTTCCCCAAATCCCTATTCTTCCCCAATCCACCAAATCCCCACCACAAACCCTAAAATCCCTTCCGTCCCACATCATTTTGGTATCAGAGCTAAAATTTCTCCTCTTTCGTTTCCTCTTCCACAAAATCTTCTTTACCTCACACAAATCTCAAAACCTAGATCTGCTTTTCTCCACCTTTCCTTCTTCTTCATTTATTTTTTTTAAAAAAAATCCAAAACCATTTTTTTAAAAAAAGAGAAAAAAGGAAAGGAAAGGAAAAGAAAATCTAGAAAAAGGAAAAAAGGAATATTATTCCTCCATCTGCCTCCTCTCTCATCTCAAACACTCGCCACCATCACTCCACACCAATGCCATTGCTGTGCTCCCTCGCTGCCATCACACCGGCCCTCCGACGTCACCACCACACACCACCGCCGCCGACCAGAGCAGTCAGTGTTCTAAAAATCGGATTAATCGGCCGATTAATCCTAATTATTGGCATACCGTGATATTACATTCAGCGCTCTGATTATGCGCTCAGCGCTTAATCGAGTCCAAAATGATTAATTGGGAGCTTAATCAGGTCCAATACGATTAAGCACCCGATTAATCTGTTATTTATTAAATAGTAGATGAATTATGTTATTTTATTATTGTATATAATGCATAAAGTGATACTTATGTTTTATTGTTTTTGATTATTTTTCAAATTAACTTATTTAGCAATTTTTCTCCATCGTTACTTAAAGCTCATTATTTTGATTGATAAATTGACTAATTTTTTCATTTATCTTATTTTGCAGGTAAGTTCTTTGATTTATATTTATATTGTAAAATTTGAAATCTTGAATTACTAATACGAAGAGATAAGTTCTCTTACTTCTTCTTTTTTACTATTTATTCATATTGTCTTGTTGTTTATCATATCATGGTTTATAACTTCACATCTAGATATTTTTCTTGTATAATATTTAGGCATTTTCAACAATTAGCAATGTATATTTATATGTAGCTGCATATGATATAATTAAATATATTAAAATATTCAATTTTAATTAATCTCTGATTAATCATTATTCAGTGTTGGACCGCATGAATAATGAAATCGATGTTTAGAACACTGAGAGCAGCCCGCATCGTCATCGTCTTTCTCCTTGAAACTCTCGCCGCCACCGACTTCACCCACGAACTCCCCCACCGACCACGTCGTTGTTGTCATCTTCTGTTGTCGACTCCAGCACCTTCGTCAGCCACCATGACGACCCTATGCCAGTTCCAGGTCATCATCTTCTTCATCCAGTGTCTGCCTCCGACATCAGTGACTCGCTCCTCTGCCTCGACCTCGTCAGCAACTTACTGTCGTCGATCCTCCATCGCAAAGCCCCATCCACCCTCAATCCACCTTGCTGGTGACAAAAAAGCATGACAACCTATCTCCCTCGTTATCACATTGATCATCATTGACTGATCTTCCCCGCAGATCTCCCCCCATCACAGATCTGAGTCGTCAGATCCACATTTTCATCGGCTTTGAGCTAATTTATTGATTGATTAATTCAAGTGCTATTGGACTGCGACAATTTGTAGTTGATTTTTGTTTGCTTCCCTCGAGTGATTGCTTCATTATTTGTCACTTTTCATCATTTTATGATTACATTTTTCTCACATTTAGGGCTTAAATCTTTAGAAAATTTTTTTCATTTTAGTGCATGCATGTAGTTTCGTCTGAGTATAGGATTATCTATTACAGCTGTCTGATTGTATGACTTGCATTTGTATTCAACATGAGTTATCAGTATAGGACTTGCACTAGAGGTGACTATGAGAGTAGTGGTGCTCATGATTGACGTGCTAGGAAAGATGAAATAGCGCAGATTTAAACTAGAAGATCCTAAATTTGACGGTTATTGTGATCCAATGATTGGATAGCCGATATGGAGTGCTAATTTGATTGGAAGCTTTTCGGACACAGCTAGACTCCTATTTGCTAGGAGGAAACCATATGGTCAGCTAATAGTTATTAGACCTGGATAGAGAGGGATTGCATGGGACGTAGAGTTGTCAAAGAGTCTTGAAAAGAAATGAAGGAAAAGCTTAGGAAAAATATCTTCTCGAATATTATAGGAACCGTCTCTTAGACCAGTTACACAACCTCCATCAAAGTAATATATATATATCCAAGATTACATAGCCAAATTTGAAGATTTAACCATTTGTTGTGATGTGAGCATCATTATCATACTATAACTAGGTTTGTTTGAAATTTAAGATCCAAAATAACGCGTGCTATGATCACTAGCTCTTATGATTTAGACACCGTTGAAGAGGCTTTTGATATTGCCTTAAAGATAGACTTGACTCTCACAAGGTTAGTCAATACCAAGGCTCGGTGTTCTAAGTGTGAGAGATAATGGGCACTATGATTATCAGTGCCCCTCAAAGAGTCAACCTGTTAGTATTGTACTTAGTGATGATGTTGATGACTCAAAGGTTATTGAGGATGTTCACGTTCCTTCTAAGATTACTAGTATAATTGAAGATGTATCAGTTGGTTCCGACACACTGATTATTGATGAGTATCATGCTTCTTATGAGAATACTACTGAAGTAGTGGATGTGATAGTTGAGTTTAGTACAACATTAAATATTGATACCCATATTCATGATACTAGTGATTCTGTGCCTGAATTAGTGGAGTTTAGTGGCTCTAGTCAAATTTCTAAGTATTCATTTGTCACACCTTTGATAGAGGATGAGATTGATCATGAGAGAGTTGATTAGTGTCGTTACATCTAGTGGGCCATCTGAGTTCTCTCGAGCTGATTATGATTTTATGATTGTTCCTTCCGAATCATCTTCTAGTGAGTCATCAAAGTTTCCTGCTATGATCCAACAAGTAATTTCTAGTGTTTCTTCTTTTACTGGTTATTTGGAGTTCGTGCCTGAGTCTGGTATAGCTCTATTAGCGGGGTTAAATATGTGTCTCGGCATCTCACAGATATATCATTTTTCTATCTTCAAGTGCCTATTGCATTGCATTTGCCTTGCATATAATGATATCACTATACTGATAGCAATTTACAATGAAATCTACAAATTTGTTGCATATCCATATAGTATTTTACAAGAATTGCAGTTGATAATAAGGTGATTGAGTCACCCTGACGGCGTGAGAAAGTTGCACGCTTGGCGACAGGCTCTGGTTGGATTCTGAAAAGGAGTGATTCCATTACTTACAAGTTGGATATCCCATGGGATCTTGGTATCGATCTAGCTTTCATCAGAGATAATTTACCTCGGCATGCTGCATGCGTCTTGCTCGAGCTGTCGATTGTATCCGAGCAACGAAAACCAGTTTTGCCTCCACCACCGTGGTTCAAACATAATGAATCAGTGAGATTCCCCGACCACCACTGTATACTGATTGAGGATTCGTCATGTGGTTCAGTTCCACCTAGTCATAATTGCTATTTGTTACTTACCACTGCATTCACCGGAGATGAATGTTTTCAAGCCGGAGAGAATTGATGGGGATCACTCTATTGCTTTTATTTTAGTCTCTCTATCTATTTCTTTGTTTTGTCCCACATCGATTGTGATGGGGAACTTCTAGTTATGTGGGGCCTTATAAGGCCAAGATTTGTATTGAAATGGGTAGACTATTATTATGAATGATTTAAAAAGCTAATTGCTTTGGTATTGACTCTAATCCATGGGTTGAATCAACGGCGGTGAAGCAAAAATCCAGATTGCGATCCGTGATCATATCTTTTCTTTAAATTTTATTATTTTTTTCCTTTTTTGTTCTTCCCTAAATCCATGTTCTTCCTCAATTCCACCAAATCCCCACCACAAACCCTAAAATCCCTTTCATCCAACATCAACTAACTCTTCTGTCAACCAATAAATTGTTTCGTAGACTTAGCATGTTGTTATTAATAACTTAACAAGAAACCTTCACCCACCTGGTTATTAATAACTTAACAAGAAACCTTCACCCACCTGCGTGGGTGCTCATGGTAGTAGATTCTATGCATCCATTTATGTGTATGCACCTTTTTCTTAGACACACACACACACACACACACACACACACACACAGAGAGAGGGGGGGGGGGGGGGGGGGTAGGAGTCAAGAATCAAGATGACTCCCAACCAAGTGAGTGCACCAATGTTTTTCTGGCCAAAACTGGGCAGGCAATTAAGAGCTCAGCAACCTTATTTATTATCAGTTAAAGCATTTAAGAGCATGATTTACCTATTGTTATCTCTTAGAAGTTAAACATGAATGCAAGTCATTTCTCTGGAACTCAAATCCAAGACAAGTTCATCAGATGAAGTGTCATATATGCCTTGATGTGCTACAGCATTGTGTTAATTTATGGATCATAATTTCATATCAGCTGATGGAGGCATCCAAGCCTAGCAGACCAGCAATTGGGAAAAGTGTATTTTCAGCACTTTTGAAGACTCAGTAAGTTATTTATTAATCATGTTACATGCAGGATTTATCATGCAAAAGGCATCTGCAAGAGAAAGGATTACCTATAAAGTAATACAAAAATATGAAAACCGAGCAGATTTTCTTGTTTGAATGATCTGAATGCCAGTGGTAAAGCACCTGTAGATATACACAACTATATAAACACAAGATAGGAAATTGCAAATTTCACTCCAATCTCCTATAGCTTAATTCGATAGCATAAAACATTAAAATTACTAGAACATACAGGGATATTGGTAACAAGAGCCAATATTGAACATGATGTGAAGCATACAAGAGTTACAGCAGCCAAACTTGCAACCTGCAGGTAGTAGCAAATACAAGTTACATTAGATATCTACCACACCCCCATGATGGTCAGACTAAAAATATTATTCGACATAAATGATAAAATATAGAAAAAGAAGTTCAATGAGAGAGAGAGAGAGTTAACAAATCAATACCTTCCACATTTCTGTTGAAGCCATTTCAGAACGTACTTTTCTCATTTTTGAGAATAGCAAAAATCCTTAACATTGGCAAGAAAAACAACATATATTAACGTCTTAAAATCTTAGATAATAAGCAAACTAAGGAAACTGCTTCCTAAAGCTAGATGTCAACATTAAAACATGTGTGTTGTTTGTGGTGGGGGTGGTTTTTTTTTTGTTTTTTGTGGGTGGGGGAGGGGGGGTTTGTGGAGCAAGTTACATGCAAAATGTGTCCTACAGTGAGTAATGAGCAAGCACATGTACAACTTCAATCATGAATTAGGCCCTAATGCTAGGATAATCATTAGCAAATACAAAATAGTAGTAACTGAGAAGGAAAAACTTTGACACAGAAAGTCAAAGCAATTGAAACACAATTTTGCATCTAAAAATAATAGAACGGATATTGTAATGCAACGTTGTTGTGTTTTAGGAAGTCTAGAACTTATGACGGTAAAGGAGGGAAAGCTAGATTGCTTTATGTATTTTAACCTACCAGTTCAAAACTGTCAGATCTAATGCTTTAAATGGTTCGCAAGCAAAATACCTGTCCCCAAGTAATCTTAAGGATTTTCATTTTCCATTCATGCACAAAAAGAATATCTGGCAAAAGTCAGACCAGAAGTTACTGGGTTGTCCTGTCAAGTTCTGATAACATTGTCTTAAACTTTTCAACGCCATTTAATTTGCATGCTTTCTAACACCCCAAGCAAGGATTTCTTTGGACGTCAACAATTCCGCGCTACTCCCATTCAGGCCATAACATTACCGGAGGAGTATGTCACACCCAGTATAAAGCAAATAGTTCCAGACGAGATGCTTGGTATATAATAGTTCCCAATACTTCCCATAAACTCAAGAATTAATCGTAGCTAGCATTTTTGGGAGAAATCATGGAAAAGCTCTATAGTTATGTGTGCTTCCTCATGGGATAAAAACTCAAAACGCGATATAGAAGGTGACCGACCACATTATTGTGTTATGACATTTCTCAAAAGTTACCCATTCTAGTACAATAATTCAAACATGCTTTACTATAGAATTCTTTTTACCATGATTCCTCGCTATGAAATGCCAGCTATGATAAATTCTTGAGTTCAAGGAACACCATTACCAGACACCTTTCTAGAGCACATCCAAGCAAAACTATTTGCTTGGCTCTCCCAACAATAACAATACTTACTAAGTTTTGCAGCACAGACATGTTAATGTGTAATAACGCACAGGATGTCATAAAGAGAGATGTGGATACACCACCACAACATACGGAATAAATTTGACTTATTGAATAAAAGTTAATGTTCCAGAATCATAATATAAATCAAAGAATGTCTGTGAAATGACAAATAATCTAACAAATGAAGATAAACTAATCATTATCATCTTCTCCACCACCACTGCCATCATCATCACTTAAGCCTCTTCCCATCAAAATTGGGGTCAGATGTAAAGTCAAAAAAGAAGACGAAGAGCAGCAGCAGCAGCAGCAGCAGCTTTGTCAACCCTCTATTGGTATTACATAAATATGAAACACTGGAGTGAAGTGTCTTCAGTCTTGGAACCTTTAATAAACTTGACTGCGGACGTAACTATATTTACAAAAGTACAATCCAATCTATATATTTCTATGAATGTGACAAGCTGTCCACATAATCAAATGCTTCCTAGTACAGTAAAATAAATTTGGACATTTATTCAATATAATCTAGCTTGACATACTACTCAAACGGATGGTGATATCGTCACAGTACTATGACTTAAAGTGCCAATGAAGTGTCTGGGAAGTGTTCCAAGAGTTCAAGTGTCCATGTAACATGTAAACAAATCTAAAGTTAGTGTCCTGGTGACACTGCCTTCAATGAATTAATGCCACACTCCTCATGAGGAGATGAGGGTCTTTTAGAAAGTACATCAAGTAAGAGCCTATGCCATAAAACCTTGAAGGCCAGTGCATGAACAAGTAAATATAGATTTTCTCCTTATGTAGTTTAAGCTCATGCAACCAACAAGCAATGCTTCAAAATCCTTTAAACTGGAAAGCGTTTTAGACGACAATGGAACAATTAAATTTGCTAAAGGGTCACAAATTCATTTCAAGGGAAATAGAAAAATAAAAAGAGGGAAATGGGATAATTCTTATCCTACTTAGCAGGGAAAACAAAGACTTCAATCTTGACAGAGAGTTCAACCTAAGATACGTACACGCTTTTCTCTACTAGAGGTTGGCTGCCTTTCTGTGTCGACACAAAACTATTTATGGCAGACTCTTACTTGAACATATAAAAGTTTCACCATACTTCTAAAGAAATATACGGAAAATAACCTACTTGTGCCATAAGCAAGTAAATATAAACTTGATTTCAAAATATTTGTTTTAAGATTCCAGGTACGAATATAAACTCATACACGTACAAATATATGTCAAAGTATATATGCGAAACAAGGTCAAATACAGCCTTGTCCTTGAACGGACATCAAATATTTTTATACCTGATCGGCATGTTGTGCTTGTGTCAGAAAACTAGTCCTTGTCCACAAATCATTGTAAAATTCTGCTGCAATGTATTTTTCTATGTTTAATTTCCTTATTTGAGGACATTCAAATATTGGGAATTAAACACAGCTCAAATTCCAATTACTAGTCAAAGAAGTCAAAATCATCTTGTTAGGCTTTAGAGAATAGACGGCATAAATCGTAGATTGGGATTGCCTCTCTTAATATAGATGAGAAATAAATTGAAAAATACCCTTACATACTCTAAGGCTACCCCTCAAGCTGGACTACAGATATCAATCATTCCCAGCTTGTTATAAAGACTAGTAAAATATCTCAAACAAAGTTTTTCTAAACAAGAAAAACTAAGAAACAAATAAATATTGAAAACAAATATTGGATTGCTAACACTGATGCCAAACTACTGAATCATTGGTGTGGCTATTGAAGTTGCCAATCAAATCAAGTTGAACATGAATAATTAGGATCTTAGAGTCAGTAGAAGGAGATTTTAAAAGATCCCAAAACTCCAGTGAAACTAGAGGTTTTGAGAGATCCCCAAACTCACTAAAAGTGAAGATTTTGGAGATCCTCTAACTCAGTAGGAGGAGAGATTTTGAGAGATCTTCAAACTCAGTAATAATAGATACCCACAGTACATGAAAACAACAGCAATAGCATTATGCCAGAATCAATCGACATCAGCAGAAATTAACTAAAGCAACAGAAGTAGCCGACAATACATCTAATGAGTCAACAGCAGCAGCAATTAATGGCAAAAGACAATAGAGGAGGTGACAATTAACGATGGCTAGGGTTTTGAAGCACGGAGGTGCTAGGATTTTGAAACTTAAAGGCGGCTAGTTTTTTTTTTATGGAGGAGATGAACATTACCCATAACTGTGTTACTATTCACTGTGAACAATACCCACAGTTACCATTCACGATGAACAATACCGTCGCGGTATTGTTCACATGAAGAGTAAACTTATTCTTTTCTTCTTCTTCTTTTTTTTGCAGATTTGAATAGGTGAAGGCTAAGGTTTTGAAGAAGAAGGTGAAGAAGGTGATGGTGGTTGCTGGAGGTGCAGTTGGTGATGGAAGAGGTATCACTCTTATACCATGTTAGGTATTAGAGAATAGACGGCATAAACTCTATATTTGAGTTGCCTCTCTTAATATAGATGAGGAATAGAAAGGAAAATACAAGAATACCCTTACAGAGTCTAATACATCTTAGAAACCAACAAGTTCATGCAGGATACAAATGTAACTTGGGTATCCGTTATCTAAGAATATCGCTTTGATGTACAAACATATGAGAACTTTTTTCAACTGTATAATTTATGTATAAAAGCCGTTAATGTCCTAATTATATGCATGTGAAAGAGGGACAATTTAAACACAGAAAATTAAACATTAGATATTAACAATATACTAATATTCATAAGGTTGACTCCTTATTAGTTTCTCTTTGTTCTTCTCCATTTCCCCTTTATTCACCCCCATTGCCATTTAGCTTAATCATTCAGTACTGATATTTTTTTTTAAAAGTACCAGAAAGGAGTCTTGTGATGCTAGACATTGCCCAAAGTTTAGTGACAATGAAAAATAAAATGCACATGACTAACAACTTACTAAAAATGATCAAATAAGATTGAAGCTTTACAATGTTTTGACAAACAGAAGAACCAAATTACAATGTTATATGGAATAGCAGTTGAAAAGAAATTAAGAAAAACTGAGCCTCATTCAACTAAAAACTATTCATTTCTCCCAGCCTCCTCATGTAATAGAACATCAGAAACACCTGACAACAAGCCTTTTCTTCTCTTGCACTACTCTATTATGCTTCAAAGATAATTCACATGAAAAATAGACTTCAAAGGTTAAGATGGTGACTTCAATCAACTCGAAGAGGATAAATAATAGACTTCAAATGGTAAATTGGTGATTTCAATCAATTGAAAGAAAACAAAATGACTCAAAGTTAAGATTCAATCAATTCAAAGGAAAAAATGCTTCATACACAATAATAGGTCCTTAAGCAAGAAAACTAACACCAATAAAATACTACTTCCTGCCAGATTAAGTTGTAGACACCTTTTGGTTCGAGCCATGAGTGCAAGAAGCCTTCTGAGAGGAGACTTCAGATGCATTGGAAGAATAGAATTAATCAGATATGCAGGAGCCAGGAAGTGAACGTGACGGGATGGTGATGCCGTTATCTTGCACTTGTTTGAATGATGGCAATACCACAGACACGGAACACTAGAGATTGTCATCATCTATCTACAACATGTAATTCTAACCCTTCAAAGGGGACAGCAGTTTGATAGTTAAACTAATGTATATTTTACTAATGAACACCCAAAATATAAAAGATGAAAGTGTTTCTTAATATTACAATTTTCATTGTTCTTACATTCTATTTACTTCTACTTTATATAATTTCAATAGCCGATTGTACAATCTACTGCCTAACAAAATTTTGGAAAATGGAAAAGGAATTGTTTCAAACCCACATAGTTACACACTAGTCCCAAATCCCAATAAAATAGCCATCTAATTTCTTTTTCAGCACTAGCACATTAACCAATACATAACAATCTACTATAACTTCATCAGTTTTTCTTAACTTTTAAAGATGATTTTACATCCCAAGTTTACCTTCCTGCATATTACATGCATGCATAGACAAATGATCTAGTATTGGTTTCACTTCCAGAGTATGCTGATAGCAGTTTCAAAACTTATTTTTTTATTTAACTTGATAGAAAAAAGATGTTAGAGATAGTATAACAACGAGTCCTTCATGTATTTTGTATCAGATCACAAAGTCAGCATGTTTCCTCAATTGAATATTTACTACTTGAGCGAGCATGTAAAGTCTGTAGATAAGTTGTATTATTCCCAGCAAGTGAACCAATTAGACTATTTATGGATTCTCCTTTACTTCGTTATGTATTAACAAGAATAGTTCCTCCTAAAACCACAGTACAACTCAGAATTGAAGTACAAATCCAACCAAATTAAAAGACAAGGTCCTCATTGATACTCATTCAGTCACTAGTACAAAGCTAACATAAAGCAATATGAAGGTGTGCAAAGGAGTTCGACTAATGTTTTGCTCATCTATAGCATAATAAGTTTAATATCATATACAAGTAGTATAAGGAAATAGAATTCAGAGAATTTGTTTTTCATGCATCCTAAAAGCTAGAAAATCAGCAGTAATAAATCTGCTTAACAGAAACTTTTAATCACTGATCAAAAACCAACAACCATAACTATCCCAAGTACAAGCATCTCACCATAACATGCCAAAGCACCACCCAGAAGAAGCATAACTACAGAGAAAATATCTTGATAAACCTGCGTAATGCATTTTTGTAAGACATAAGATGGGAAGATGAGCAAAATAGAGTTCAAATGTTTAGATAGGATATTTTACGATAATTAGTATGGAGCAAAAAAAAAACCCGATCATTCAAATTCTGAAGCTTGAAAATTCAAAAATTGCAGTGAGTTATGTGGATCTTACTACCACATCAGACATGCTTTAAATAGTTAAATAGAGGATAATGGAGGACACTCATAGGTCTAGTATTGATAAATTGGCCAATCTCAGCCATTATGCTACTGTTTTTCATATGCTTTCATTAAAAATGCCAAATTGAATGCTTCCACCTACACGAATTTTCTCACATCAGAACATGCCAGAAATAATCAAGATCTCCATGATAACTAATTAACTAAACCATAATTGTTATTACTAATCGAGTTGTTTTGAGTGCTACATGAATATTTCCATTTGGCTCTCAAGTATTGTTCATGATACCAACAATGCAGATGTCAGAGCAGAAAAGAGCACAAGATTGATGCAAAGAGCATCCAAATTCAATCAAAATAATTTTTCAAGCTCAAGATGAAGATTCAAAGGTCTAATTATATAATTCTTTTTCTAGGACTATTGTGTAAGAGGCGAGTTGAAGTAGAGGTGAATGGCACTTAAGCTCAAATGCATTTAACTCAATAAGCCTCTTTAGTACCTTAGAATTGAGCCTAAACCCTCGAAGGCTCAAACATATATTAATGGTTAATCATATTGTAGGGTTTATAAGAAGGACCATATAACTTGATAGGTAAGTTCTTAATATGATATAAACATACAGACTCTTCCAGGCTCAACCAGTTCATACTTATGTTCAGTTAGCCATTTCACCTCTACATGTGGTAACAAGTTCCACTTCTACCATATGCATAAGTTCTCACAATGCTATTCTCAACCATGTACTTAAAAAATGGATAAGAAAAAAGGTCAAAATATTAGGATATAAACCCAACAACCCAGAACCACTCAAGCCTCAAATACCTCAGATTCAACACTAGATTGACACCAATTCAACAAGGTCCCACCTTGGTCCAGGTTCTGTCCTGAACAACCCCATGGAATTGGCAACATAAGCTTCCAAACTACCCAAACGCAATAGCTAATCAAATGAAGTGGCTATAGAGTCAGGTGTAATCAAGAAGCCTCAATCAGAATTTAATATGATGAAGTACTCTTGTCCCTAAACACCTTGATGCACGACAAACCAAAACTGAAATATTCTCTTTTGTTCAAATTTGTTGATTTGCAAATTTGAGGTTTTATCAGAGGATTTGGGATAAAAATGAGTTGTAAAGGGGTTAAGACATTGTTTAGGGTTTGTTTTGTGAAAAAAAAGATGATAAAATAACATCAACACACATGGTTAGATTCAGGCTGGACAGAAGTAAATTGGGGGTTTTAAGGCTTCGAATTTCAAGTATAGGTCTATAGGTTTTTATACCCTAGGATTTCGCTACATAAACAAAAGAAAAACTAGAATGAGAGGAAAAAAATAGAAAGGTTTCACACCTTTGCTGTGAGGGGCTCCACTCTAGATCCGGCATCACACTAAAGATGGATTTCACACCCAATAACGCATCATACGTCAAAGAAACAATGGAGGAAAGCTACTATTGCATCCATTATTCACACTAAATGAATATCATCTAATTATTCCAGCTGTAAATCCTAATATAAACATATATAGGGTCAAAATTAAAATTTTAAAAAAAAAACTCTTGACTAGCAAAAAGGCTCTAAACATAAAAATAACAGAAAAATCTCAAAAAACATAAAAATTCCTAATGACCTTAGCTAATCATTTAACTCAAAACTGACAATATAAACCCTAAATATCAAGGAATAAACTCTCTTCATCTCTTCCAGGGCCTTCATGATCCCCATCACACCTACTTTTGCTTCAAATCACCAGCTGTACCTAGTATTCCAAGTGGCTTATAGGATGTGGAAAAGAACTTATTATTTTGTAGGAACATTTCGCACATCCCCTAGTCGCTTCTTGTTAGGCATTGTTCCTTTCCAGCTTCAAAGCATGTGTCACGGTGAACTTAGAGAGTATCTAAATGAAGAAAAGAGGTTTACTAATTGACTGACCATCCATTAAGACAATATTGAGTTTAACATGAGTCTAAATTTTGAAATATGACATCCTTAAAGCCCAACATTTAATATAGTTTTCAAGGATAAACTTAAATCAAGCTATTTGAGGCAGACAAGAACTAGAAGGCATTGCAGGAGCTCGGCTCATTTATTATCCCAACCTATAGGTTCAAGCTCAATCTTTTATTGATCATGCACACTTCAAGCTAAAATGCCCAGCTGAATACAATATGTTGGCACAGGGTTTATTCATTTGACAACCCTAATTACATACACGAACCTGATGACATGATCATCCAAACTGAGATTTCTTTACAAACAACAACAACTAAGCCATTTGTCCAAAGTATTTGGGGTAGGCTACATGAACCAAAAGAGAATTACGCCGGATTGGGCACATGGATCAGCTTTCTCCACTCATTCCTATCGAGCAATATGCCTTCACTAAGACCTTTAGCCTCTATATCTTGCCGTATTACCTCCATCCATATTTTCTTAGGTCTCCCATGCGCTCTTTTAACTTGCTCTAAATTGATACGCTCTACTCGCCGAACTGGCGCATCTGTACGTTTACATCGCACATGACCAAACCATCGTAGGCGGTTATCTCTCATCTTCTCTTCTATAGAGGCTACACCTATCTTAGTACGAATATCCTCATTTCTCACCTTATCTCTCCACGTATTATCACACATCCAACGAAGCATGCGCATCTCTGCTACACTCATCTTTTGGGCATGATGTCTCTTTATAGCCCAATATTCTGTGTCATATAACAAAGCTGACCTAATAGCAGTCCGATAAAACTTTCCCTTCAGTCATAACGGAATGTTACGATCACATAAAACTCCTGTAGCGCTCCTCCATTTCAACCAACCGGCTTGGATCCTATGGTTGACATCACTATCGATCTCCTCATCCTTTTGGATAATAGAACCCAAGTACTTAAAATGACTGCTCATCAGTATTTCTTGTCCATTTAGCCTCACAATATTATAATTATTATAATTTTTGTCATAAGTAGTTTGAAATGTATCTTATTTTCTTAACCATTATTATAAATTTTGTCATCATGTAAGCCTGTTCAAATCAGAATAAGTTGGTTATGAAGCAGAACTCTAAATTGAGGCCCCCACAGAAAGATAGAGAAATCTTAGCTTGTATGTGTTTAAGAATCTTAATCTTCGAGAGAGAGCCTAAATTGTGATCCACATTGATAGGAGTTTGCCTGTCAGTTGCTGAATAAAAGAAAAAGAGTAGATGAAGGAGGGTTTATACATAACATGAATAAAGTTTGTGATCACACTCTTTTTAGTTTCATGGGGTTCATATCTATATTTTAATTTCATAATCTGGTACTTTGTTTAAATTTAAACAATAAATTTATTGGGAATACAATTATTTGAATAAATTGTTAATGTTTTAAGATATCTTAATTGTTCTGCCAAACTACTAAATGCCTATCAAACTAATATGAGTTTGGAGAACAAAATTGGCAAAGGACTCCATACATATTCACCAGTAGTGGAAAAGAAACAAAGATAACTTCCACTCTTTTTTCCCAATTAGAACCAAAAAGTCTGAACTTTGGTGAATTAAGTGATATAAAAAAATTGTTCTCCACTTTATTTTCTGTGTCCTGACCTGACCCAACTTGACAGTGGATCATAAAACTCAGCTGGCTCACACACTATCAAGTCATATGATCCTAAAAACAGATTGTAAAGTCCAATCAGAGTTCAATGCAATGTCTGATCCAGATTGATGAGAATTTTTATGATACCTAAAGGATCCATATCAAACATAAATCCTGACAATAGTTACATTGTAGATTAGAAACCCAAAAACAATTGTAGGATGAGTAAAAAGGAATAAAATAAGCTATAAACTAAGCTTATCTCAAGAGAACTTTTGAAGCATCTTGTTATCTAAAAAGTGTATAACTCGTTTTCAGATATGTTCCTAACGCAAGTCTCTTCCCAAAACCTGGGACTCTGTAATCACGAGGGTTTTAGATTATTTTGTTACAAAAAGAAGTCAAAGTCAACTTGTTTTATACACAATGAAAACTCCTTACAACTCCCTTAATTTATTATTTTATATAGAACTGGAACGGGGAATCCAGTTTTTCTCTACAAATACCATTTAATCCAGAGGGCTGATTTTGAGAACCTATAACATGAAACTGTAGAATGTATGCCTGGCAATTGGACAGACATGGAAGTCTTAGAAGGATGCAACTGCAAAGAAACATGCCATTGAGTTATACCAAATGCATCTGATAAGACTCCAGATCCATTTTGATTCTGAGTATAGACATAAATTGTTAAACCTCTCCAGGTGAAGAGAGATGCTACTTACATCATCATTAACAAAAAGTAATGTTCTTAATTACTACTCATCCATATTGAAAAAGTGCAAACTTTTAATTGGATTAGTTTTATTGTCTACAGTTTGACATAATTATGCATAACTACTAACTAGGCAATGCAAGGAAAACATACTATCTACCAAATCTTGTAGCCTGGAAAACAAATGAAGAGGTGAGAAGAAGAAGCATGTACTGATGATTTGGGGCCAAACTAGTCTAAATTTCAACAGATAAAAATATAAATACATACCCGAGCCATAAGAGAAGAATTAATCGGATTGTCTCCTCTACCACCCCAGATAAGCAGAGCAAATGCAATCATCAAGACAAAAGTCAGTAACATGACCTGCAAAATAGCAGGAAACATGTCAACAGCTATTCTTACAGAAATACTACAGTAAATTAGACACAGCTCCAAAATGTGATTGTCCATACAATAGACATTTAACAATTGCACATTATAATTGTACCACACTCGACTCAACATCAATCATGGGAAAAGAGATCACAATTCACAAGGAAGAAATGTAGAAAGTTCATGATTTACCAAAATAACAAACTTTTGTCGGCTTCCAACATGAACGTTTCTGAACGAACAACATCTCCTACGACCATCCAACTGCAACGGGCCAGGTTTAGTAGTTGCCTTCTCCAAAAACGATTCACTAATACCATTCTCTTCTTCTTCTTCTTCGTCTTTTGCCTGATGGCAGAGGTCAACCCTGTGAAAGCATTGCAAAAGTCATTCGAATCATCCCAAAAAAAAAAAAAAAAAATCTAGGAAACAATAAAATTAACTGCCACATCCTCATAAAAATTAAAAAAGAAAACGTAATACACTAGCCATGGATCCATAAGGATTATATCATTCATAGCACAAATAGAAGATAATGATTCCAAAATGACAAAAACATGATTAAGTAACCAGTTAAAGCACGTTACAAATATGAAGCTATATAACATAATAAATCCTAAAGAAGTAGGTCTGAGAGTCAAATGGGTGCACATTGGAGAAGGGTCAGCATGTGTCTGAGAGTGCGTGAGAAGTATTATATCAAATACATGTTAGATGTGAATGCATGTTCATGATAGAAGTTTCTGGGCTACATAGGTGGTGACTAACATGCTGAGTACTCCCTCAAAGAAATAACAAGAACAAAAGAACATTGACCCCCCCCCCCACACACACACACACAACAAAACCCCTCAGAATGATCAATCAACAAGAGTTTGTTGGCCCAAGAGTACAATCACCGTTTTATTTTGATGATTCCAAAGCTCATGTGGTTATGAGGTACTAATCAAGTTCAAGTGTTTTTGAGTTTACAGGTTTCAAGAGTTAGGGTTTTACTTCATTCTTCCTCAAAAGAAGGTATTGAAGTACTCAAGTTGATTCAGGCATAGGATTCAAGCTCGGAAAGTCAAAACTTGAATTTTAAAGAAGCCCACTTGAAAAAGACTAGGAGATAGTGTAACTCTTGTAAGAATTTAGATTGTTTAAATTTAGATTGTTAAATTGATGCTCAAGAAGTTTCACACACAAAAATTTAAAATAAAAATTTTGGAATTTTTGGGCAGAGAAGGTCGACCGCCCGATCGACCGGTCTCTATGCAGAACATTTTTGTGTTCTGCATGGTCGACCGCCGGGTCGACCAGGCACGCACAGAACGTGCACATGCCTTGGGCTGGGTGGTCGATGGACCGCCTGATCCACTGGCTCAGTTTGAGGCCATTCTGGCCGATCAACCAAACGGTCATCCGCCCAGACTCAGATCGTCTCAAAGCTCTTTATTACTCTATGTTTCCCCTGGCCAGTCGACCGTAGGCAAGACTACTTTGAAAATAGTTGCGACCGGTTGACCGTGCAATCGATTGCCAGAGTAACCAGAAACGACAACTTACTTTTAAACGGGTATTTTTGAATTCAAATATGTTCTGTTTTTTCTCAAACGGGTATTTTTCACTTTATTAGTGTTTTATCAGGTGTTTAGAGTCCTGATTAACTCTCTAACGATATTTTTCCATCTCCTACAAATAGGGCCATTTGTAGATAGTTTTTAACCAAGAAAAAATCAAGAAAATCCTCAAATTTGTTTTAAAAATCAAGAAAATTTTCAAATGTCAAGTTCCCAAAAAGCTTTAATTTTCCCAAAGAGCTTTCATTTTCAATCATTTTCTGCAAGTTTTAAGCTTTCAAAGTTCAATCTTTTTACGGATATTTCTCTCACAAACTTCTTAAGCCTAAAATATCCATTATATACTATAAGAAGTTGTTATTGAGAGAGTTTGTGATCTTGTGGTCACCAAGTGATTGTAATCTTTTTCTTCTTTGTGCTCTCCTCTTGTGTTGAGGATTGAGCTTAGAGTTGAGGCTCCGAGTCTTGCGAGATCCTAGTTGTTGAGCTCTAAGTGAAGCTAGTGAAAATCCTTCATTGTGATGAAGGCGAGGATGTAGAGCAAATTGCTCAAACTTCGAAACAAATCTCTTGTGCTTGTGATTGCCATTCTCTCTTATTCTGCTCACTCTAGATTACTCTCTACTTGCTTAATATTGCTCATACTTAGTATCTTGTGCTTGCTTTACATTCATTGCTCTATTATTATTGTTTTTTGTTTATCGGTTTCACTCTTTCAAGTAAGAAGACAATTGTGCACCTCAACTCTTATTCAAGAGGAATTGTGAAGAGAAGTTCTAAAGCCCTTCATTGAGAATTCGGCTTCATTTCTTTTTTTTGCTGAGTCGTATCTTACTCGGCGGGTGCCGAGACGAGTCCAAGACCCAATTCGAAGGATCCAGCTCAGATCGACCAACTCGGCCCTGACTCGGAGTCAACTCGGCTGAGTCAAGATCCGACTCGGAGTGACTCGGTCAATTGAACCGAGTTAACTCCGAGTCAGAGCCGAGTCAACCTAATCAATTTATAAAAAAGAAAAAATTACCTAGATCTAGAGCCCCTCATCGTCGCCGCCTACCTGCCCGATCTCTCTCCCTCTGTGTCTCTCTCTCTCTCTCTCTCTCAATCTCTCCCTCTCCCTCCATTCTCAGAGCAACAAAGGGAGGGGGGAGAAAGGGAGGGGGAGATAGAGAGATGATCAGTGGGGGGAGAGAGTCACAGAGGGGGAGAGAGGAGAGAGAGACGAGAGAGGGAGAGAGACGAGAGGGAGGGAGGGAGGGAGCTAGAGAGAGATGGTCATCCGATCTCTCTCTTGTCTCTTATCTTTTCTTTTTCCTTTTTTATTTTTTTGGGGTTTCTCATATTTATCCCGTAAATCTTCCATATTTCTAAATTTACCCCAAATCACCATATTTCTTAAATTTACCCCGAAATCATCATATTTTCCCAATTACCCCTGAAACCAACCTTGTTTTGGACATGTGATACATAAAATTGATGTCCATAATTTTTTAGGATTTGTCGTGATTTTTTCAGAATTTTTTGAGCCTTTTATGTAGTGTTTTGAGCGTATCGTCCGAGACCGATCCGAGACACCGCGACCGATGTGTCTCAGTGCCCGCCGAGTCGGCGGCCGAGACCGCGACTTTTAACCATGCCCCCCTCTAGGTGATTTCAGAGTTTTCTCAAACATGTTTTAAGGATCGATAAGAAACTAGCAAGATAGTCTCAGGAAGAGTGAAAGAACAAGAAGCAAGCGACATGGTTGGGGTGCAAATGGAGATGATATGAAAGGATGTAAATATGAACATATTTGTATTTGTTATCTTTAACAGATTGGATGTTCTTTGTATATGGAACTCAATATCCATATTAGAGAATAAAATTAATTCAGGATCAGGCCAAACTTTGATAGTAACATAACATTCTTGAATATGATTAATGATTCGAAGTGGGGAAATGAGTTTAGCCCTTTATTTTGGTTTCTTCTTGCGCTAAAATAAGAAAAAATATATAAAATAAATTATCTGTTGATCATGATGCAACATGCTATGCAGTAAAATATGTTCTTATACATCTGGATATCAATTCAGATATTACAGTATAGAAATGAATTCTGGCTCAGGCCAAAATTGATAGTAACATAACATTCTTGAATATAATTTAAATTACACAATAGAACAGAACAGAAGTTATGCAAATAAAGGGAAAATAGAAATAAATTTTAAAAAAGAAAATAACTATACCAGTTCTGACCAACACAAGGACCCTCCACTTTCGGTCATTAAACAAGCTCTCATACTATTTAAGTTAGACTCTGTTTTTGAGTCTCTAACGTTCAACAAACCTTCCCTTTTACAGTATAGGTCTTATAAGAAAATTAAAAATATTTAAAAATAGTTTTAAACAGTCAGAGAGATTTGAAAGTTGTATACATGGAATAGCCCATCAAGGAGGAGAGATGTGACACTCGCATACCTGTGACCAGGATACCTGTGTTTCATCAATTACTGATATCATGGTAATCGAATTAGGTGACATGATGGCATGGTAGGTTCTGTTGATCGGGGCTGCAATAAGATTGTGCAAGGGATACAGCACGCCCCTCAAAGTCCTTTCATGAAGAACATAAACCACAACTTGCAAGTTAAGGTGACTAATGTGGAATTTGTTCATGTCTGATGCAGGGTTTCACAAATTCAACATGATCACAGGTCTATTGAAGGTCATCATATATCAGTTGGTGATGCAGGGCATATACGAGAAAATCCAAAAAACTGCAGCATAATATACCAAATGCACAGTTTCCCTTACATGAAAGATGGCACTTAAGGGAAGCTTTACGTGGAAAATGATATATGAGAGGGCCAGAAAAACGTTATTTAAATATGGCCAGGTTATAGAATCCAAGACTTTTGTGGTAGAAGACATTTTAGTCACAATTTCCTTCTTATAGTCATGTGCTCGTGCATGTGTGCATATATGCGTACATAAATAGATACGTATGTACATACATATTTGAACATGTGTGTGTGTGTGCATCTGATCGCGCCCATAACCACCACCACAAAGCCTTATCCAAAATTTTGAGTGTGCTACATGAAAGTTTTTCTTCCATTCAACTCTATTACAGACCAATCCTGAGCTAAATTAACGTCTATAACATCCCTTTTTACTGCCCCCACCCATGTTAGTTTAGGCCACCACGTGTGTAAACAGTTTGAAGCATATGCAGGGCAAGGTGGCCCAAGTTGCCTCCTTTGGTAGTTTTCTATGGAGTTGGCCTAAAATCTCATTATAGACCATCTAAATGGATGATCAACACCGTTTAACGTGATCTCCATTTCCTAAAGTACTTGTGTATAAAAGATCATATATTTTTTTTATACATTTTAGCATGCATCAAGTGGGACAAACTTAACAGTTTTCCAATAATGAAACAAATATACCACTTGGCCAAGTATGTGTGCGTATATGTATGTATTTATATCTGTCTCTCTGTGTGTGTATGATCCTTTAGATCAGTTCTTTACTAAAACCTTGTTTGGCAAGTGGGGTTAGGGTAGTTAGAGGAGGTTTTAGAGAGAAGAGTTGGGGAGAGTTAGAGAGGGGATAAGGTCAACTCCTACACCAATTCAAAATTGGTGGAGTAAGCACTTACCCCCAAAAAGTAGGGGGCAAAGTGCATATTTTTTAAAAGAACCCAAATGTGCCCTTGATAAGACCCTTTATAATTACCTTCTAACTCTTCCCAAATTTGAGTGTTTTGGAAGAGTTAGCAAGAGTTAGAAGCCTAACTCTTGCTAACTCTTGTTGCCAAACAAGGCCTGAGGGTGGTAAGAACTTTGCAGTGGACATCCTATGGACGATCCGCTCTGTTCATGTTGATGTACACACTTTAAATAGTCTATAAATGAAAAATCAAGTGGATTTGGAGACATATTACCCATGCATCAAAATGAAACCAAATTTTACACACACACGAAACTGACCCCGGTAGTTTGGGAATTGGGATAAAGGCTTTGTTGCTTTTTTTTTGGTTGTGTGTGGACAGGACACACAGAAACAGAGAAAGAGGGGTACTTCCAGAAGGATTTTGAGTCAAATCCTTCCCATTCAAATCCAACCATGGGCCATTCAAAAGGAAATACACTTTATTCAAGATGATATACGTTATTTAAAGTGTCATAAACTTGAAACTAAAGTGAATGAGTTTTCTTCGCTATGTTCAAGTAGGCACAAAATGAACGACCAAAAGTTGCAGGTATTTCATTCAGTGGCATAGTCAAAACTTAGAGGGGGCACTTCTTTACACCAATCTAAATATTCCACCAATCCCTCTTGAGAAAACAACTAAAATAATGGCATTAGTGTAGACATAATAATTAGTACCAAATTTGAAATCTTAAAAATATTAAATGTTTAAAATATAAATTGTAAGCCTTAAAATATGTTTAATATAATGTTCATTAGCATTTAATTGATAAAATATGTTATTATTAAATTTTATTGAAATCTGATTAGAAAAGGAGTTAATTATAACTCTAATATCTTCAATTAAAAATTCATGATTCTACTCCTAAATTAACTGTATATTACAACTTTTAAATTATTGACATGATAATTGCCTTCAAAATTAATCTTCACTACTATTTAAGTAGAGTGTAATCTACAATTATAATTATAATCTTTAAATTATTATAAATAATAAATTGACCCTTATTGTTAAATATTTGATTTTTAAATATTATATCATTTCTGGTTATTTTTTTCTTTTCCTTTGGTTAGCTTTATTTGATAAAGAAACAAGGGGAAAAAATAGAACAAAAAAATTTAAAGCATAAGGTTGAACAATGGGATTTTAACTTGAGTCGCGGACAAGAGAAAACACACAAGCATCAGCTGCCCTACATCAGAATTTGGTAAACTTATTAGGTGTATTCTTTTTATTGTGTAAGCAAATTAAGGCATGCAGTCTCCCATTTTGGGCGGGGCAAGGCGAGGCAGGGGCACGTGCCACCGCCACTGATTTCGTTACAGTTTAAAATGTTCAAAACCCAACAGATCTTTTATGGCATGTAGATCAAAATGAGCGTAGTCGAGAACGCCCTGAGATGTGTGTTAGTTTGTGTGTGCGCGCGCATTTGGAAGGGGCGCATAGGTACGTTACAACTAAGGTAACTAAAGTAAGTGTCGGCCTGAAATCATATGTTGATCATACCATGAATGACATGCACCATTGTTCGTTATCTTAATATCATAAAATGTTAACAAAAGACCCATTATTTTATTATCTCCAACTAATTAATCAAGTAGTCTCATTAGCGCTATTATTGAAAATTGCACATCGGGAATTACATAATTTAAGGGTCAAAGAATAATCAAAATTATGTGATCTCTCTTCTGTATGCATTTTAAGACATGAAGATAACCAATAATGGTGAGATCAACTGGCGGTGGCTCACCAAGTGACTTTAGGCCAACTCCATAGATAAGTTACCTAAGGATTCACCTTAGGAACACTTTATTTGTTCCTAGGAAATAAACTTAAAGAGTTTGTTTCTGTCATTTCCTAGTCCATAATACCATATTATTATTTTTAATATTTTATTTGGCCTGAGTTATCATTTTATTTATTAACTTGATTTATGAATTGTTATTGCTACTTGTTTTTTTTTTGTAATAGTTATTATTAATACTGATTATTATTGTTGTTGTTGTGTTGTTATTGTTAAATGTTAATTACTTAATTGATTGTGTAAATATTATGTATTTTTGGTCTAATTATTAGTGCTATTGTTTCTATTTCATCTTTTTCTATTCCTATACCCAATATCCATTATCCTATACCCGATACCCAAAACCATTAGACCCAATTTGATCCACTATATAATCATCTATTCTAACTCTAATTAACCCTAACCCTAATTAATAACCTACCTTCTCCTTTTTCCCAACACACAATCGTCATCCCCTCTCTTCCCTCTGGACCATCTCCATGGCAGCACCGCAATCCCATGGCCAGATCCCCTGGGCTCCTCCCTGTGCACACTATGCCCCAACACCACCTTGGTTGTCCACCTCTTGGTCGTGCCCTTGCAACCAAGCCCAGGCTCTCCCCAACCTTCCCGCCATGGCCACTCACCCCCGGGACCCCCACAGCACACAACCCCTCTCATGGCTGGATCTCCCCCTCTCCGGCAAGCTCCACGGCATCGCAAACCCCCGTGAGCATCCCTTTCTCCTCTCGTGCTGCCGCACTCTTCTCAGCTCCAACAGCCGACCTCTCCTCTCTCCAGCCGAGCCCCCTCCTCCCTTGCGTAGGCAGCACCGCAGCCAGAGCCGCGCCTTCTTGCTCTCCTCCCAGCACGCCACCGGAGCTAGGCAACACAACCCCGGAGCCCTGAGCACCTCAGTCCTCTGTCAGCAACCACCCATCCTTCATTGATGCTTGCCGCTGTAAGGCCTTCACCCCGTGCTCCACCACAGCTAGCACTCTCCAGCAGCACTCCTCTCCTTCGCGCGCCGGCGAACACCACCGAGCTCCGCGAGTCCTCCGGCAACCCTCATCTCTGGTGAAGTATGCACCTCCTCCATCCCCTCTGCAGCCTCCGCCTCCGTCGGCGAGCAACCCCTTGCCACGGTCGTTCCTCCCTTGCCGTGAGTCCTTCCACTCCTATTCTCTGCATGTGCGTGTGGGTAATTGTCATGTAAATATTTACATGTTGGGAATGTGCATTTTGATGTGTGATAATTATTGGAACGTATGTGTATGATATATTAAATGTTTATATATGTATGTATTATGTGTAAATGCGTGAGTTCATTTGCATGTGTTTGCATGGGTGTGTTTGCGTGATTGTGTGTTAATTCATGTATGTTGTAACTATGGATGTATATGTTATATAATATTTGTGTGCTTGTTATATTATGTGTATTTATGTATTAATATATGTGTAAGTATATAGTATGTATGTATGTGTATGCTTGTATATGTATGTATGCTTGGGTGTATGCATGAGTACGTGTATGTGTATGTACAAGTGTGTATGTGTATGTGTGTCTATGTGTGTTTGGTTGTTTGTTGCAGCATTTCGGACTCGTTCGTGCGATCCGAACTCGGTAACGGGAGGTTCAGATTTGTGCTCGTTATGGACCCGACACACTGACGATTTGAGGACCGATCCATGGGATGATTCGGAGATTCGTACCGATTTGTGCGGTGAAGACCAGACGGCAATTTGGATTCAAAACCGCGTCATTTCATGTGAGTGTTTGTTCTTGTATCATTTCCTTATTTATCGCTTTCAGTGTTATCTATATGCTACTTGTATTATTTCATGTGACTGTCGGATATATTTTATCAGTATGATTACTTGTATCATTTCCTGTGACGTCAGTGAGTGTTCACTTTATTTGTACAGTTGATATGAGCATTTATCTGTGTCATTTCATGTGTAATTGTTTACCACTATTGATTCGGAATTAGTTGTAGCATATCTTAGACCAGACTTGATCTTGTAATTGGCCTAGTTGTGATAAGTCTTAGAATATAAATTGATTGGTCTTGAGGTTGATTGGTTCGTGATTAAGGTTAAAGATTCATATTTTATGTAGAGTACTTATCAGACTTTATATTCATGTATTTGGTGATAAGTTAAATGGGGATTCATGGTATTCTGAGAGTGGATTATATATAAAGTTACTTTATTAAAAGATTGATCTTTTGATACTTGGACTGATATGGACTTAGTTAGAGTTCGAGTTGATTGACATGAGGATTGATGTTCGTTTCAGAGGATTTTGATCGGTGTTCGGATGAGATTGATGTAGTTGTATTTATAGCTGTGGGTATTCCCAGTTTTGCCCCTGATTATATTGTTTGAGTATTGATGATCTTGTTGATATTGATTATCAGACGTAGAGGTATCCTAAATTCTATATTGCTTGAGGATGTTCTACTCTTTATTCATTCTGGTATACGTTGACCTAGTTGATCTCGAGGATATATATTCAGTGCTTCATGATTGGTTCTTGATTACTTCAGTCATTCAGTTATAGAGATAAAGTTATTATATGAGTGATTTCATTGATATCAGTGACCATATTATATATTCAGAGTTTTATGACAGCTATTGATCGACTTCACTTATTGGTGACTTAGAGGGTGAATATGTCGATGACTTTGAGGATCAAAGCTGATTGAATATTTTGCCCTGGATTATTCTTTTCATGACAGCATGTCATTACTCATCCTGCACATCATGATTTACCTGAAAAACTTGACTGATTATACTTGACATCTACCTGATAGCTATATTGTCCGTGTTATCATAGTGCTGGGAAATATTGTTACACGGTAACAATACCCTCTTGTTATACTTACTTCATATCCTGTTATACTGGTATCCGGATTACATTGTTGATGTTGTTACTGTAACTATCACCGAGTTATCCCAGTGAACTAGGCAACATGTGCATTAAATAATCTTTATAATATAATAACATGATATTAAATAACTTACACCGGGATTTGAAAAATTGATGGAGGAGATAACGTCTGTATTTTGGGTGGACCTAGGATATAGGTTGCGCAGCCGAAAGAGAGTTCCACTGCAGGGTTCCCGTGGGGTGACTGACACCCTAGTCTCGTTCATGTTCTTGTTCTTGTTATACATGTTATACATGTTACCTGACTACCTTGCGGTAGGGCCTGGTTCAACGTCAGGAGTCTGAATCGTGGTCCCAAGTATGCACGGGACCCACTTAAAACACAGACAATTTCTCCAACCAATCAGCTTCAATAACATAGGACCTCGATTGACACGTGTGGTAGGCATAGTATGGGATGCGTCTATTACAGGTAGCAATCAGCGTTCGCTGACATAATCATAATACTAAACTATTCGTAATGTACTGTGACTGATTGTAGACATCTGATACATGCTTGATATCCTAGACATCTTGATTATACTCGTGACTTAATGTACACCTGACTATAGCACTGACTGACTTATTTACTATTTATTTATGTCTTATATGTTATTTCTATTTTATTCCAGTATATAATTTAATCGTCTGCTCACACATTATATGCACGTGCACCTTCCCCTTTATTCTTACGCATTCGTTAGGAGTTCTGACTCCCTGGATTTGCATATCCAAATCTGTGGCTATTTTTATTGATCAGATATTTGGAGAGGATCACAGACATCTTGAGGAGCTGGAGTTCTCTTGTTTGACCATCTTTTTCGGTATTCTCTTACTCTTCTTTATTCTTATTGTTTCCATGATTCTGTGTATTGGACTCAGTACTTGTTTCATTCCTTTATTCATCTATTATCATGTGTGGTTATTCATATATTATATTTATAATAGTGATTATATAGCTTGTACATGTTATTTTACGCTTAGTATGTATACGTGGGATATTCTCCTCGCGTATATACGTCGTCAACTCTCGTCGCGACTCCATTTCAACATATTTTGGGAAGCAGGGCGTGACAGTTTCCACCAAAAAATACATGGCGGGCCACCCCCAATGGATGAACCCACCATTCATCTTGATTCGCAGAGCATAAAACGTACATTGATAAAGAATTGTGCATTTTTAAAGCTTCAAAGCTATACATTGAGCCTTTTGTTCTATTATTACAATTCATTATTTTTGTGATTAGATGAATAAATAGAAATTTAGTCACTAAGAAGTAAGAAGCCCAATATCTTTAGACATGTTTGTGATGTTTTTATATATATAATATATATGTATGCAGCTATGTATGTACGAGTATCTAGCAAATAAGCCATTATGAACCAGGACTAGAAGGAAAAAGAAACACAAATACACCTCAGTAGATAACAAAGGGAGTTAATTATTTTGAGGGCTTTTTTCCTTAACCCAAATCCTAATCCTTGCACACCTCCCCCTAATACTGCCCAGGTCTCCTCTATTTATTACTAATGGTGTGAAGCCCTCCCCCCCCCCCTCCCGAATAAAAATAAATTAAATTAAATTAAAATATAAAAATCCAAATTCTTGCTGGAAACTTGTGTCGAATTAATCCACTGATAACTCATTTCAAATTAATCCAAAACTGACCAAAAGCAAACTAAATTATAGAATCCAACTCAAGATGAATGGAATATGTTCTCTCTTCCAATTCTCACTAAAAAGTAGAAAACTTATACCGAATTAATCCAAAATCCAACTCAAAATTGGAATCAATCCGCACATCTCACTTAGCTTGCGAGACTACCATAAACAATTCTAATTTCCAAAGTAAAATTGCTCCACTGAATATTTTTTTGTTGACAAATGCAAAGTATCTCCTACATTACTGATGATAACAATGCTGGAGAGAATTTACTCACAAGTCAGAAAATGATGGTGATGAAAGTATGTAACCAAGAAATAAAAATAATAACAATAGCAAACTATGACCAAATATTAGAGGTGGAGATGATACCAGAATGACAAGAGAAGAAGAAATCCAGCTAAAAACAAAATTTGAGGGCAAGCTGCAAGGAAATAATCATAATTGCCATTAGACCCTTAATCTTTTTTAAACTTTAACATGGCGACAAAATCCATAGTGAATATATCAGAAGCACCAACTATTACTTAAGGTGGCATACCCATGAGGATAAATTCACAACCATGTAACCAGAACTGCCATCCCTCACAAGTTGCCAGAAGAGAAGATGTGAAATATATCAAGTAGCCTGCCAAGTGATTCACAGGTGCTATGTCAATATAAAACGTAAAATAAATACACAGACTAACTAGTAAATTATAAATATTATGCTAAAATCAACTAGACATCATATGCACAGTATCTATAACTTTTACCATCCATATGAACATTGTAAATGAAACAGAACCTTTACTCTAAAAAAATTAAGGTGGTAGACAATATCAAAGTTGAAGTTTGACGAGGAATAAGATGATCGTAGATGAGTCGAATGTTAGTCAAATAGAAATGTAAGGCAATCATGCTGCAAGATGAACTAGTAGGTGGGAGTCCAGAATGCAAGCCAGTTGAGCGAATATCCTATAGCTAATATAAAAGTGAATAGGGGTGCCTTTCTTTTTGATTGGGGGGAAGAATCAAATTTCACTCGATTTTGATTGGGGGGAAGAATCAAATTTCACTCGATTTTGATTGGTGGGAAGAACCAAATTTCGCTCTTCTCACCGATCAAAATAGGTGGGTCCCGTCAACTAAAAATTCTTTAGCTAACTGAGGAACAATGGAGTGATTAAAATCAGGTGGATCCCACCATTGGTTTTGATCCACTCCATAGTTGTCCCCCCCCCCCCCCCCCCGAAAAAAAAAAAACAATTTTTTATTTAGGAATCGGACATTAGGAATAGGAAACAGGTTATATTTGAGCAAGACAGAGTTAGAAATATATATATTTTCTTTTGAAATAATTCAACTGGGTTGGGAATAGGTAGGAATAGGATTAGATAACGACAGGCACAGAAAATGAGGTTAGCGATAGGCATTGGGGCAGGAAATAGGGTTACGGATACAGACGGGAATAGGCTACATAATATTCTTAGAATATCCCTCTTCCTACACAAGATAAGCATAATAGAATGTCAATCTTACTAGTTAACACACACACACACACACACCTAACTAATTGCTGTAAAATTTTCAAACAAATACATAGTGAAGTTTTCAACTTGAAAGGCAACCTCACCTGTGTTGGATGAGCCAATGATGACATGGAAAATCTGCAAATAGATTAAGCATTTGCATCAAAAACCATGCCAATGATCTCATTATCTCAGCAGAAAGTTAGAAAAGAAGTTCAGTATAAGCAGTACGCAATGATCATTAGTTTATTGATGAAAATCAACAGCCAATAACATAAAAAACTTTTATTTACAAAACAGTGTTAAGATTTAAAGAAAAGCACGTAGAGAAATGAGGATAAAGGGACTCACATTCACAAATTACTTAGAAAATTGTTCCCTTGAATGCTTAACTAGTATGTGTTCCAAACATGCGTTATTATAATGTTATAAACCACTAATAAAAGGTGGCACCACCTTAAATAGACATATTACTTGCATCTGTATCTGAATATTTATTTAACATTTCAAGGGCACTATCATCAACATCATTTAAGCCCTTTCCAATTGAAATGAGGTTCACTGTAGAGCAAAGCTCCCTATTGAGAAGGCTACAGGAAATATTGACAAAGTTGCAAGACTTGCTGTCGATCTGACATCAACACTCTGATCTGGGGCAAGAGAAGGATAAGTCAGTTGACAGGTATTAAAGGAAGATCTGACTGGTTGCAACATTCCAAAGGTAAACCTTATTACTTTATATCTGGGTATGTCATATTCATATTAGCCAGCTGACATTGAATATGAAATTCCATGACACATTTATGAGGAACATGATCCACACTTCAGAAAGAATCTTGAGTGCAAGAGCTATCTATAAATAAAAAATGTTAGCTTCCGTCCCTTGTGAGCATGCATGCATAACTTCCTTAAAATGGTCAAGTCTTGCCCTTCTCAATACTTAATTTTATTTAGATAATAGGAAACAAATTCATTGAAAGCCTTGATCTCTTCAGAAAATCTATAACAGATGTCCTAATGGATATTTAGATAATAAGTTAACTAGACATAATTAGTTTAAGACACCACTGAAGATTGGCCCTGTATTGAAGAGACAAAAGAATGGGAAAAGATCTTATCAGAAATTTCAAGTGCTGAAAAATGTTTGCCATTTGTAGACTTAACATCCACATAAATATTTTTTTCTAAGGAAATTTTAATTGCTACAGCAACAAAACGAAAGCCATGTGCTTAGTTAAATTCTTCAGTACAGCCAGGGAGACAGGTGAAATTCTACAGCTGAGGTTGAATAATCAACTTTCTATCCCAAACTATTTTTCTCCTTGACAAACATCCCAAACATAATAGAGTTTTTATTGTGGCTTGAAGTTCAAATACAAAATTGAAGACATGATGGCTAGAGTACCATTGAAGTTCAAACACTCACTGCTGTATACTCATACCCAAACCCATGACTAGGCCTCATGTTGGATGCTCTACACATGCTCTGCACATAACTGCGTCGCAAGTTTTCCCCTTGCAATAGCTATCAATCTATGCTTCACACCAGAAAGGATAACATTAAAGAGAAGTTGAGCGACCACAGGCCAGGATAATGAATAGGTGAAATTAAATGATTTGTAACCTCTTTGAAATGACAAATTGTGATGGAGTAATAAAGGAAGGAAAGAATGTTGTCTTTGATCTAGGTTTTGATAAAACCATAGGTCCAGATGGATTTGCAATGTTCTTCATTGAAGCATTGCGGAAAACAACAAAAGAGATATTTCAGTCCCCTTGGATGAGTTTGTGTGCTGGTGTTCTGGATTCTTTAGAAACTTGATCATGACATTTATCACTCTTGGTCCCATAGAAGGAAGAAGCTACTAGAGTTTGTGATTCAGACGAATTGGCTTGCTTAACCATTCTTTAGATTGACCTCTATAGCTAACAGCCTCCTTTCCAAACTGTCTGTTTCAAAGGAAGATCTATCCAAGAATGAGTGGCAGCTACTCAGGAAGTCATCTTTCATGTGCAGATAACAGAGGAATACTGGTATTGCTACTTAGATTAATTCGCAAAGGCATTTATAGAGTACGACGTTATTTCCTTAGAGATCTTGTTCTGCAATGGACTCTGCTCAGAAGCGGATAATGAATTATGGACTCTCTCAAAGATGGCATCTTCGAATGTTCTCAATAGCCATTTTTCTATGTTGAGGGTTAAGGCGGGAAGATCTCCTCTCCCATCTCCTCTTTGTGCTCAAAGCCGAATTTCTTGTTAGACTACCGACTACCTCCACATAGCCAAGGGGACTTACCTGATGGTACTGAACTTGGCAATCATGCTAGGGATATTAATATGCCTCTTGTTGATGATTCTCTTAGTGTGAACCAAAATTTAACTGTTGCATTTATGTTTTCGTCTAGGTTAACTTTGACAAAATTCAAGTCTTAATTTATTGTTGCAGACGAGAATCCTCATAGGACTCATAAAAGGAAAAAAAAAAATATCTAAAGGACTTGCAGTGACACCAGATGTTTCCCTTAACAGAACAGATTGATGAAGAGCCTGAAATTGCACGGACAATGCCAAGCTTATGCAAGTTCAACTGGAGCTCACAGTAGGAATAATTGGCAAAGGCATCGAAAGATGGAGACCCAATAATTCACAGGAGTTTTATGGTTACATTGTGGTACTCAGGAAATATGTTGCTCGTGAAGCATGCAAACAGCTCGAATTACACATCATGACTTCTGTTGTTCTACTTTGCTCAAAGTATACTGCAAATAAGAACACAATAGTTGCCGAATCATCAATTACAATAAATGATTGGAGCACATTACTTAAACACATCATTACATACCAGATTATGCAATATGGAAATAAAACTGAGGCTGTGTGATGATGGTGAAGGTGATCAGACATTCTCCAAAGGGGGAGGGGAAAGGGGGGGGGGGGGGGGGGGGGGGGGGGGGGGGGGGGGGGGGGGACATCAATTCAAAAGTAGGATAGACTGGATAGTATGCACTCAAGACAACGCTTCAGTTACCTTTTGCCGTGTCCACCCGAGTTGCTGATTGCGGAAGTGAATTCTCAGAAGCTACCATCAAAGAGTAGGTTGATCAGTATTGATCCAGCCACAAAAGAAGGATGTACCATATAAATACTGAAACTTCACAATTAATGTAGAAAGATATATACAGGTTGCACAGCAATCGTGTTGGCGGTTCACGACACAATATATCACCAGGAACAGCTATCAATATAAAGTAATGTAATGTTGATTAATACACAAAACCCTCATCATCAGGAGGTTAAAGTCTAATAAACAAAACAATGCTAGAATGAGCGATCAGGTATTCCAACATCAAACAAGCAACAACACCCATGTCAGGCATCATCTCATTCTCTATAGTTCAAGGAAACATAGCCTCCCAATTCATAAAACACACAATAACCAATGCCTGCATGGTAAAATATTATATAAAATTCTCAAGACCTTTTCCATTGGTTTCCACTAATATTTATGTCCCAGAAACTTTAACTCAAATCTCTTTCCATTCTCTCTGATCTGTTGAAGTTTGAACAACTGTCAAGATCATAGGGAGTAGGCGATATAAAGGATGCAGACATATCTGATTGTCTTGATATTAGCAAATTACTTTAAAACCAGCATGCGAGCCAACAAAAAGGGAAGTGACCTGCTTAGGAATCTCAATCAAAAACTTACAAATATCCCGAGCAAATGCATAACTAGCTATCACATGACAGTCCAAGTTGACTTCAAAATAGATCCCAGTGAGGAAGCAGAAAGTAGAAAGCAGCTACGTGTTACATACAGATTTGATAACAAAAAGTGTCGAAGAAAGAAGAAGAAGAAGAAGAAAGACCGTATTAAATCCTGTTTCCTTAATCTTTATCATACATAATCCCATCTTTGTGAAGACAAGATGAATATGCCCGGTTGACAGAGACATAAAACTCCTTCAATTGGTCGTATTGCAAAATCAACAGAAAAAAAATACACAGTTTATACTTTCCAAATAGTTAAGAGTTAGAAACTTTATTAACTCCTCAAATTTATTCAATCCAACTAATATTCTCTCACAGAACACTGTTCTAAAAGAAAATTTATACCCCATAGCAGAATCGAAGATTTGTGTGACCATATCCAAGAGTTGATATGATATGTTTGTAAGTCCTGGACAAGCACATATCATAGATTCAATGGATACTCCTTAATGACTTGATAGAAGTGAACTAAAGCATTAAGCTGCACAACCAAAATTGCAGTTCCTTCTAGTTACGCTGTACTTTAAACATGGAGTACAACAGATTGAAAGAGCTCCTTTAGAATTCATTTATAACTTTGGAATTTGGGAGGAAGAATGAAATAATCAGAGTAGACCCATGTTTGTTATCAATCATCCATCTACCAATCCCAAAGTTTCCCTATTTTTCCTTTCTCTCTTCTTCTCTTCTTCTTCTCTTTTTTTCTCCTGTTGTGTGTGCTTGCATGTGTGTGTTGTGGTGAATCTCAAAAGAATGTGAAAAGGAATACTAAATGTTTATGCTTAGACCCAAAAGTATAGAAATGCCTATTGAAATTTTAGGCCTCGTTTGGCATGTTACATGTTCGATGAGTTTTCAAGACTGCCATCCCAGATTTAGTATTGTGTCAAATCGTCGTATTAACGTCAGCGCAACATGTTTGAATTGATTCACAAAGAGAAGCAAGAATTACATATCGGCAAATGTGCAGGAATCATCTCTTCTTGTTCTTTATCACTTATTATCTGCTCTTTTCTTTGATACCCTTCTTCACTATTCCTTCTCCCCTTTTTAGAAGATATTAATTCCTACAAATCCTTCAACCGGATACCAGGTCCTTCGTACCCTGTCATAATGTAGGCAATATTTGTACACCTTTCAATATACAAGGACATACACAGCGGAACCAAGTAATTGCATTAAATAGTCATCAATTTTAACATTATTAATTTCCCCTCTCCTTATCATGGGTCAAGTTATTTATATATTTATTAACATAGCAATTCGCAATATGATCCTTGAGTCCTCGTTGATGGGCTTAATCATTATATCATAACAAACTAAACAGAGAAAAGATATGTGAAGTAACTGGTAAACCACCTAGATAAAGTGAAAAAAATGAAGGCAGCAACAACAAGTAGATTCTTTAATCTACAAAAGATCTAGAAAAGGGGAAAACGAAAAGGTCAGTGATAATATATTGTATAAGTAATTTCCTGGTAGGAGAAAGCAGAAAACCATGCATATAGTCAGTCATTGTTCCAGAAGACCGAAACCAGTATTTAGTGATCAAGGCTTATATTTACCGTGGACCTAAAGCAGCTACTGTGAAATTCAAGTAAATGAACCACATGGCAGAGCCGTAGCTCTGTCTCTATGAAGAAGAATTTCAGTAAATGAACAGTAACTAATTACCAGTGGAAAGAGGAACAAGTGAGCTGTTACAGGGAGAGTAGTGTAGTTTTGTTTCCGTTTCGTTTTGAATTGGAAAGGGAAAAGAAGATGGATAATTTTAAGCAGGCAAGGGGGGTTATTAAATCAAACAAAAAACGAAGAATAGATGAGAGAGAGAGAGAGAGAGAGGAGAGAGAGAGAGAGAGAGAGACCTGGAAGAAGGCGAGGGCAGCAATTGCCCCGTCGACAACAGAGAGAAGGACCTCGGCGGCAACGAGGACTGGAGGCAAGCATCCGTTACCCTTTGTGAATCGTCGAAATAGCACCAACATCCTTAGCTTTAGCTCGGCTTGTCTTTCTTTTTCTTCTTTCAGCGATCCGTTGGGTTGGAACGAGGGCAGAGAAGAGAGAGAGAAGTAGGGATTTTTGTGGTGGTGATAAAGAGATTAAATAAATGTATAGAGAAGGGGGGGCGGGGGGGTGAAGGCCCCAGTAGATCTGGGGGGCAACGACGTCGATGAGAAGAAGGACGCCGACGAACCGCCGTCTTCAATCTCAGACCCAGGGTTTCACGTCTCAGTTTCTATTCTCACCTCTCTCTTTCCCCATTCAGTCGCCCACTCTTTCTTTTCTTTCTTTTTTCTCTCTCTCCCTCTCTTTACTGGATGTGTGATGGAATTTTATTTCGTTTACAGATTTGTATATATGGTATGAGTTTGTATATTATGGTATGAGGCCGAGTGTTTGGATTTTTTATACTAGTATATTGCTGGTGTCGGTGAAAAGCGACCGATTAGTCAGGAGGAGAAGGGGAAGAAGAAGAAGAAGAAGAAATAGGACGGAGTTCAGAGGAGGGAGAAGAAGAAGACGGACGGAAGGACGGACAAAATTTCTATATGAGTCACGCGAGAACACCTCCCTTTGTCGGTTTTGAAAATAATAAAATAACTAGAGTATCGCTTGCGGTGGAACCGAAGGTCGAAGAGGAGATGAAGGAGAGGGAAGGAAGAAGGAGTGGCAAGATGAGAGAGAGAGAGAGAGAGAGAGAGAGAGAGGGAGGGAAGAGAGGAGAGATGAGGGGGGGAGAGGGGGGCTCTTTTTTTAGAGGACAGACGAACGGACAAAGTGAAAGTAGGAGTCACAGGAGAAACCCCACTTCACTGGGTTTGATGATAAAACTAGTATACCATTCATGTCGGTGGGGAACCGATCGAAAGGTCAGGAGGAGGGGAGAGGAAGAAGTAGGGGGAGTTGAGAAAGAAATAAGAAGAGAAGACGGACAGACGGACGGATAAACTTCTACACGAGTCACAGAAGACTGTCGATTTTGATAAAAAGAAAACTAGTATATTGTTATTGTTGTGGAAAATCGACTAATCGGTTAGGAGAAAGATTAGGGCGGAGAGGAAAAAGAAGGAAGGAAGGAGGAGGGGAAGCTGAGAGAAGAAGAATGAGGGGGTCGACGATGCTCTCTCTCGGAGGCGAAGACGGACAGACGGACAAAGTTTATATGAATCATAGGAGAACACCTCACTTCGATTGGTTTAGATAAAATAAATGTAAAGAAATAAGGGATGGGAAGGAAAGATTGACATGATGCAATCGAGTCAAATAGTAGAGTCCGAGAATTGCAGAATTCGTTTGGGACTCACTGACCAGTAGTAAGTTACGTGTGTATATTTATTACGAAACTGCAAGTGTTGTGCTCGTGTTGTGTTACATCATGATCATGACAATTACAAGTAATCTGACCTAAAATAATAGTTTTTTGGATTATAACCATTAGAAATTGAATTATGAATAGAGGTCCAAATATTTTGATTTTTTCAATATGCTAATTTCTGATTTAATACGAGATATATTTTATACTTTATCTAGATATTTTATTTGAAATAACTCAATACCTATTTTTTCAATACAATTTTGCAACTTTGTCCAAATATGTCTTATTGAGTCATAATAGCAAAATATAGTTATTTTTATGAAAAGAATAGAATAAAGTTATTGAATATATATAATATATTGATACATTTAGTTTTAAAATATTGTATATCAACTTTTGGTCCCTGAAAGGCTGAGGAAAATTTCCTCATTTAAGATTGGGAGACATCAAATCATTAGATTGTGTTAGAGTAATAAAAAGTTTATCTACAATGGTCGAAGACGTGAAATAAATGTCTCAGAGTAGCACATTCCAAAAATCAATGGTAAATGAAAGCTAGGTGATACCCAAACATAGCTCAATTTTATTTTGATTATGTTCATTACAATCATGTTACATCTAACGAAAATTACAAGATTCACCATTACATTTTTTGCGTTTACATTCTTGAAGAGAAAAACAACAGATCCGATTTCAGATCACCAATCATTCCAGATGCTTGTACGTTTTATTGTGGGAGTGTCCCCCACTCAGAGACGATAACGCAAGTACCAACCTATGAGCTCCCCCTCGATTAGCCCAGGCAGTCGAACCCTCCATTGTGGGAGGGTCCCTGCTTAGAGTCCCTGCTCTGCTACTGAGAGATCTCCCTCTTAGAGTCAAAGTTCACCGTTTATTGATCGAATTTCTCCACTCAGAAGCAATCGTGAACCCAATTCCGTTGTTAGATTTTTCCTACTCAGAAGCCTAAAGTTTTCAGGTATCGCTGATGGGATCTCCTTACTCGGAAACAATGACGCGAACTCGCCAAATCACTCCATATCCAATCAACCATATCAGTGATAGAGCCAGCACTCCAAACATGCATGGTCATATCAATTCTAAAAAGACCAGCAATAAAAACAAACCAGGCAAGATCTAGACAGCCATTTTAATTTTAGATAAATATATTTTTATTCCAAAGATCTTTCCATTCTGAATACATTTCATTAAATATATTTGATTAAATCTGACAAGAGTAAAACAAATCCTTTTTAAATATATTATATATATATATATATATATATATATATATATATATATATATATTATATATATGTTTACATTTTTTGAAAAGAAATACAGATGATCCAAATCCAAGCCCTCTATTTAGTCGTTACGTCCATCCTCACCTCCGAACCCGAGGCTACGTCCCCCGAGGAACACCTGCCGGAAGGCACCGCCTCATTGCTCGCACCACTATCCAAAGATTCTGAATCAGAGAAAAGACGATCGGGAGGTTCCTTCAAAAAAATGAAGACTCCTCAAGTGGAAGACATTCTCCCTTCACCCCGTACACCATCCTCTCCGCACTTGGAAGAAGAATGAATTGGACTTCTAGGAAAGTCCTACGATAGCGAGGCAGCGGTGTCCGACAAAGACCAAAGCTTGCAAAACACCAGAAGATGATGATATCACATCCCCTCCAAGATGTTCTGAGGGAGAGATACGAACTTTAGAGTGAGAAGCAATTCATTGGCACACCCAGCCGATGAGCCCCTCCCTTCTTCCCCGTACACGCCATCATGAAAGAGGCTCCGAACTCCAAGGTCGAGACTCGCCAAAAAAAAGGGCAACCCGGGACAAGATCGCCCAATCCAATAAGAGCAAGAATCTTACTTGTCACTCTCGATAGCGGTACCCTATCACGATGACTAATGCGCCATAACAGCCCCTTCATAACGATTAATGCGACACACCTTTCAGACTTCCCAGAACAGAGAGCCACATAACCACTTCTTCATCCTCCTCCAGCTCCTTCTTCTTCTTCATCTGGCGAAGAGAAAAGAAGACGACATAACAGCACACTAAGGAAGAAAATTAGAGTTTCGAATCAAAAGTTTTCTAAGATGGCAGAAGGTGACTTCCTCTCACATATCTTCCTTTATTTATAGACAAGCGAGAAGTCCAACCGTCCCCAATTCAAAAATTCAATCCCTGAAAAGCCGGCCTACGATCCCAAGATTTTCGGTCAACAGTAAAGGTAGAAGATTAACTGTCAACGTCAAACTATGCAACCCTACCATTCTAGCCACAATGACGCTAAGATTCGTAGAGACGCATAGCACAACTCTCTAGCTGCCCTATGTGATAATTGTCAGCTAGCTGTGCAACCAACAATCAATTCCAGAATATTCACAGCGATTCAAAGAAATTCGTTGCACAGGCGTCATAGTGAGTTTTAAAGCACTCATAATCTGAGTATTTCACTTACCCGACTTCTCTTTCGCAGATTCTGACAAGGGGGAAGGCCGGAGGGGCATTTGTAGTGATTAAAATTTGACTATCATCAGGATGAAGACACGTGTCCAAGTTACCAAGTGCTCACTCGAGAAATCCACAACTCTCAGAGTCCTATCCGGAGCATCTGCCACATCCAACCTTCTCGAGGTCACACTCCTCCATCCCGAAGATCTTTTATCCCTAAGTTACCTTCCGCCCCGAAGACGTCCTCAGGCCAAAGCGCACTCCACCACTTTGAGATCTTTTCCATTCCAAAATTCCAGCCCCAAGTCAGAAGCTTCGAATGCCAGTCCTTCAAGATCTCTGGCTACCGTTACACGGTTCCATCCCCCACGTTCATAACGGACCCTTTTTCAGCAGGGGCAATTATAAACAGTGACGGATTTCCCAACCTGCAATCCCAACCAACCAACGTTAGCAATCACAACTATTACAACAAATTCACCATGTATAGATCATGCAGTTACAACATTCTGTCAATTCCGCCTTTATGCCAGCATCTCTGTCAAGTATATATGATCATTCTTCTCCAAGGAGAAGGGGATCACTTCCCTAACTCTAAAAACACAGTCGAAGGTTTTAGGCCGGCACCACACTGGTGCTCTTATCTAAAAGGTTTTTTTCCCGCGTGTGTTCTGATATGTATCACTTAGAGAGTGTCTCCAATCATTTGGGCTAAATTCGATCTACGATAAGCCGATTTTTATCCATCACAATTTGAAGGGAAAGGAAGTTCGCAAGAGTGTTTCCTCACTTGCAAAGGATCACTGCCAAGTCTCAAAAATCACAAACGATCAAAGTGTTGCAGAGACATTTGTTGCTTACTTCCATTTTCCTCAGAACCTCTTCGCCCTTGACAGTAAGAGATCAACACTCTGTGTGTGTGTGTGTGTGTGTGTGTGTGTGTGTATATACACATACATACATACATACATACATACATATACATAAATGTATACGTATACATAAATGTATACGTATACATTTATGTATATGTATGTATGTATGTATGTATGTATGTATGTGTGTGTGTGTGTATATATATATATATATAATATATATATATATATATAAAGAGAGAGAGAGAGAGAGAGAAATGTAAATCAGCTGACACAAGAGGCAACTCCTCCTATGTCGCACTCAAAAATCATATTTCCCGAATGAATTTTCAAGATCCGACCACACATTATCATCTTCATATTCTATGATATATACATATAAAAAATCAAGTGATTTGAAGTTTGTTTACTACATTTTTTGGGTTCAAACATTAACGGTTTTTAACAATAGAACAAAATAGAATTTAGATCAATGAGTAAACGAACTTCAAATCACTTGATTTTTTATATGTGTATATCTTAGAATATGAAGATGATAATGTACGGTCGGATCTTGAAAATTCATTCGGGAAATATGATTTTTGAGTGCGACATAGGACGAATTTGCCTCCTGTGTCAGCTGATTTACATTCTCTCTCTCATATATATATATATATATATATATATATATATATATATATATATATATATATATATATATAATATATATATAGACTTGTATCCTTTCAAAAGGATTTGATCCCGGATCCTTCCCACTCAAATTCAACCCTCCAACATTCGAATACAAGATCCACTCCGTTGAAGTTGATCTATACTATTTCAAGTATCTATAAACCAAAAATCAAGTGTTTTAAATAATTTTTGCCCATCCATCAAGTAGGGGAAAAACGGACGGCCTAAATAGTGAGTTGGTTAGTTTATAGGGGTTTTTAAATGTTTAGATCATAATGAAATGGCCGGATCGAGAATTTGTATGTCTAAAGACATAGATCTAACCAACTCACTACTTTCGGCCGTCCATTTTGCGTCGCTTGATGGATGGGCAAAAAGTATTTAAAACACTTGATTTTTGGCTTATAGATACTTGAAATAGTATAGATCAACTTCAACGGAGTGGATCTTGTATTCGAATGTTGGAGGGTTGAATTTGAGTGGGAAGGATCCGGATCAAATCCTTTTGAAAGGATACAAGTAGGCAAATTTGTCCTATGTCGCACTCAAAAATCATATTTCCGAATGAATTTTCAAGATCCGACCGTACATTATCATCTTCATATTCTAAGATATACACATATAAAAAATCAAGTGATTTGAAGTTCGTTTACTCATTGATCTAAACGTTCTATTTTGTTCTATTGTTAAAAAACCGTTAATGTTTGAACCCAAAAAAAATGTAGTAAACAAACTTCAAATCACTTGATTTTTTATATGTATATATCATAGAATATGAAGATGATAATGTGTGGTCGGATCTTGAAAATTCATTCGGTAATTGCAATAGAAAAAAAACTTCAAATAACCTTTATTTCTGTAATGTCAATAGAAAAAAATATCAATAATCAAATTAAATGCAAATATTCAGTAATTGCAAGATTAAAATCAACTCACCATTGTTCTTGCATCTGTTTGTTAAAGATTTAATGTATTACTTGATTTTTCTGCTGGGACCAAAGAGCTGTAAAAAATCCACTCATGTGTTTGGCAATCAAATACTAACAAGGTCCAGTGAAAATCAGCTTTCTTGGCACTGTGTTTGTGATTAATTGGGAAGAACATGTACTGTACATCACTTGTCCAGTTTTTCAACAACTGTTTGATGAAATAATCTTCAAGATCTCTATTTTTAGATACAACACCGTGCTGTAAAAAACAAAATAAATTTAAACATTTTATATTAATAATGAAATGCAATTAAAATATCAAAAACAGCCTGCGACCTAGGTCACTGTGTTGTTATTGTTAATTATATTTTTGGCTGCGACCTTGATCGCATTCGTCAGTATTCAAGTTTAAATTTTTAGGATTACTTAGAAAATGCCACTGCGACCAAGGTCGCAACCATCATTAAATTAAGCTTCATGTTTAATAACATCGACTGGGACCAAGGTCGTTGTATTGTTGATTAAGAATATGTTTGCTGCGACTGCGACCAAGGTCGCAACTGGCAATATTCAGCTTATTTTTTAAGATTACTTAGTAACTGACCAGATTGCGACTAAGGTCGCAGACAAATCATTATGTCTTATCAGCAGTAAAAGCGACTAGTAGAATTTTTAACCATCAAAATTTGAAAGTACTACATTAATTAGAAATTTGATGTTTTAATTAACTATAATGGAGAAAATAGATGTTTACCTAAGCTTCACTTCGAAAGAATATACTTTTTAATCCTCCTTTCTTCTCTAAATGCTTCATGTATAAATAAATTATATTGGCATCTAAATCTCTACCGAACATCAGGTCCTCAATGTCATTTTTACAACTATTATTCCGTTATCAGTATCCTGATATGCAGTAGAACTGCAAGAAAAACAAAAAAAATTAATAATTAGATTGTTCTAATATAAATATCTTATATTTTTGATGTAATTTTAAATAAAATTAATTAATTTACTCAGAGGAGGCTTTCTCCAAGAAATTTTTGATGAGAGCTTGTTGATGTGGCTGCAGAATTCTGTATGCAGTGGTTTCAGTCAATTCTCTGATTTTTGGCTGAGTGTCTGAGATCTGTTCGTTGCCGAAACCAGTGGCAGAAGTCTGAGCCGCAGGCTGTGAAAGAGGATCTTCATTAATTTTTTTGTTTTGGATAAACGAAGTCAGAGTCATTGCGATCTCTTTCAGCGCGCTTGCGTTCTTTGACTCCCCTTTCGATTATTCTTTTAGAGTAATCCTAAACTTTTCCTTTTAATACTTGCTTCTGATCCGGACTATGTTCTTGAATATTTTCTTCAGAAGCTTTGTCTTTTTAGATTTCAAGTTTCTGTTGAGTTAAACTTAAAGAAAAAGTGTGAAAATCTTCCCAAGTAATACTTCAAATTCAGAACGCTTGAAATCCTCCTCTTCCTTTTTCTTCTGCTTTTCTGCTTGCTTCTCCATCTGCTCCCCATCCTTTTCTGCTTCTTCTCCTCTTCCTTCTTCATTCCCTCCTCTTCTTTCACCCTCTCCTTCTCCTTCTTTTTCTGCTCTTTCTTCCTCTTCTCCTCTAGAAATTTACAATTTTCTCCTCCTCCGCCTCCAACTGCTTCTTCTTCTCCTCTTCTTCCTTCCTCCTCTTCCCCTTCTCCTGCTTCTCCTCTTCCTTCCTCCTCTTCTCCTCCTCCTTCGCAGCAGTAGCTGCTCTCAGCAACTCTTCTTCTTCTTTCACTTTTAATTTCCTTTGCTACTTTTTAAATTTTCTCTTCTCTCTCTTCTTTTTTCTTTAATTCAGTCTCCATTTTTTCAATTTTTCTTTCTAGCTCATAAACATATGCTCTCAACTACTGATTTTCATTTCTCAGAGTTTCTATTTTTTCAGCTGTTCATCTCGTGGTGCTAGCAAATAACCTGCAATAGTTGGTTCTTGTTCATGCATTGGTTCTCAACTATTTCGACAGGCTCTGGTTCTGTTTTCGCCGGGATGTTAGCTTCAATATTTATATCTTTTTCTTCTTCATCATCATCATCATCATCATCATCATCTTCTTCAACAGGAAGGCTAATCATATTTTTTTCATCATTTGAAATGTTGGTCATTCGACAAAAAATCTGAAAAAAAATAAACTGAGATCTTAGACAAATCTTATAGTTATATCGCAAATGAATGAAACCTTTACTATAATAGCTATCAAGTAATATGTGATCTTGGTCGCAGTCATAAACATTAAATCAGACAAGTAAATCCGTACAGCGATCACAGTCGTAGTACAAATCAATGAAATAAATATAACTGCGACCACGGTCGCAGTTTATTTATAACGAGTTATTAAGGAACTGCGACCGTGGTCGCGCACCATTTTACTTTAATCAAATGAACGCGACAATGGTCGCACTCCATTTAAATGTATAAAATTATGATCAACAGTATATGGTCTCTAACTATTAAAAACTTACCATATCTGCGTCAATATCATTTAGATCAATTTCAGCCAGACCTTTGCTAATGCTTTTGAGGTCCCATCTTACTGCCCGTGGGATTTTGTCCTCCAAACCAGACATCGGCTCAAAAATAGCAGCCCTTTCAAAGAGCCAATACTGCAAAATGTATTATTACATTAGTTTACATACACATTGACAATATATAAGCAAATTTTAACAATGTTTGCCAACTATGACATCATACTTACAATAATTTGCACGGTGCATCCTTGCAGCTCGTATGTGGTGTGTCTGAAGATGTCCATTGATTTAATCAGGAATTGCCAAACAGTTTTAGCCCAGCATATTATCTTCATCAGCTGCATATTGGCAATTTGTTCACAATATACTACGGCACCGTGCATTTACTGCCAGAAAAGAATAGAGTAGCTGACATATATAGGATGATTATTGTTGTAAAGTCTTGAAATGCAAGTCTTTGTCTGTCTCTAATAATTTCATTTAAAGTCACTTGCTGCTCAAGCTGTTCATCCTCGGTCGCATCTAATTCAGTCCTCTTTCTTTATTGACCAGAAGATCATCCAAAACTTCTTCAATGGATACTTTCGTGATCTTCTTTATATTAGTGAAATAATGTTTTATAACCGATGTCCTTCATTGTACAAGTCTTATTCATAATAAAAGCCGCCCCATTGATAGGTAGACCAAGAGTAAGGGCAACATCCTCCACTGTTAACTCAATTTATTTGACTCCAATTATAAAGGTCCTTGTATCTCTATCATACTGGTGTACAATTTTCAGCACACTAATGTTTGATTTTAGGCTTTTTTCAGCACCAAACTCCTCATTGTAGAACGCCATGAAGATTGGGCCAAATGGGGTCTCCTTCATCGCATCTACAAAATCGGCCTGAATGTACTTTTTGAATTTTCTAATGAATTCGCACATAGGCTTTAGGCTCGATCTCATAGGACGAACCTTCAGTTCTTATTTACCTATAGATGCAGAAACATTAAAAAATATTAGTATAAAATACCAGGTCGCAGTACCTTTATATAAAAAGTTGATAAGAAAAAAACACTGCGACCTTGGTCGCAAACATTCTTTAATAAACTATAATACACTCCGACCACGGTTGCACTGATATATTACACTACGACAGTGATCACAATTTTCTAATTAAACCAAATAATTAACTAGTGAGAACCTTTATTTCTTCATACAACGACCATGGTCGCAGTGTAATATATTAGTGTCCAATTAATCTAATTTAGTAGAATAAAATACACTGCGACCAAGGTCGCACTGCAATTTTGTAATTAACCAAAATAATATAACATGAAGGGGCCTTTGCATCATCATACTGCGACCAGGGTCGCAATATTCAATCAGGGCGAACTAAGTTAATAGACTACGACCATACCCCAAAAAAAGAGAAAACGAACAGCAACATTGCGACATCAGTCGCAGAGTTTTAGTAAAAAAAAACCTTAAAAAAACGGACGTGAATAATTTTTTAAAACAAATAATTTTTAAAAGACTGCGACCAAGGTCGCATAAACCTAAGACGCTAAGTCAGATAACTGCGACCCAAGTTGACATAAAAGGGAATGAAAATTTTTTTTGACCCTGGTCGCTGTGTTAAAAAAATTAAAATTTTTAAAAAAATCATCTCTAAAATAAAACTCTTTTTATCTTAATCTTTAAACTTGACTTAAAGTTTTAGTGTAAAAAAAAATAAACAGTTTTAAACTGCATAAATATACTTATTTTTGACGATTACCTCTTTAAATCATAAAAAAGTAAATCTTTCTCTCTTATTTGCGACCATGGTCGCAAGTTTAAAAAAAAAAATTTAACTATTTTTTTTAAAACCGAGAATCTTGAAAATTTTAAAAAAATCAAAAAATTTCATAAAAAAAAAAGTTCATCAGACACTTTTAATTTAAGTTAAGTTAAAATAGGAATATTTTTGAAAAAAAAGTAAAAAGGGAATCAAAACTGAAAAAAAAATATAACTATTAAAATTTACAAACGCTAAAAAAAAAAATTCTGGTTTACCCATTACCTTTTTCCGCAGATGATTTTTTGGCGCCATCTTTAGCAGATATTTTTTTTAAAAAAACTAATTTTTTAACGAAAATGATTGGAAAATTTGGGAAACAATGACACTAAATTTTTCGGATTGATCAACTGATAATTTCAGATCTGTAAATTTTTTTGAAAGGAAAGGTTTTACATACAGTAAAAAATTGTGAGGGAGAGTATTTTCTTCGAAGCGATTTGTTGAAGTGACTGATATTAACTCGGGCGAGAATTTTTTGGTTTTTGTCCGTAAAATTAATGTCAAATTTGTGGCTATTACGTTGCTCCGTCCCCCGGCTGAGAAACTCTCTCAGCTGTTGGTTGAGGTACGATAACCCCATATATATATATATATATATATATATATATATATATATATATATATATATATATATATATATATATATATATATATATATATATATATATATATATATATATATATATATATATATATATAGGGTTACTGTACCTCAGCCGGCAGGCTGAGAGAGTTCTCTCAGCCGGCGGACGTGGCAACATCACCGCCCCATATCTGTCATAATTTTTGGCGGACAAAATCCTGAAAAATCCCGCCTAATTTACTGTCAGTCACGTCAACTTTCTATTTTTCGAAAATACCCTCCCTCACAACTTTCTACCTTATGTAAAAAAGTTGACTTTCAAAAAAATTTACAGCTCTAAAATTTCAACCGGCGATTCTGATCCAATTAGTTATTTTCTTTCACAAATTTGATCCGTTTTTTAAAAATATATTTGCAACCGATGGCACCTAAGAAATCATCCGTCGAAAAAGGTACTACAAAAAATGTTATTTTCAAAAAATTATAGCGTTTGTGTATTTTAATAGTTTTAAATTTTCCAGATTTATTTCCGAGGTCGCATTTTTTAATTTTTTTTAAAATCTTGAAACCATGGTCGCAATTGAGAAAGAGATTTTGAAACTTTAGATGATGAATAAATTTTTAAATTTATAAATTTTGTAACACGACGATAAAGGTCCTATTTTTTTCAATTTTTTTTATTTCCTTCTATTTTTACTATGTCGCAGTGTTTTCGAAAAAAGTGATGTGCATACACTGCATGCGACCTAGGTCGCAGTTGATAAAATAATAGTTTCAGATTTTTGCGACTTTGGATTTTTTTGTTTTTTTTTGACCTTTCCTTGTAGCCGAATGCGACGTTGGTCGCAGTATATGAAACTTACTTTTTTTTTCTTACATACTGACGACATGGGGTTGCAATTGTTTAGATATGAGTTGTCGTCTTCTGCGACCAAAGTCGCAATGTATTTCTCGTCATTTATTTTATCATACTTGGGTCGCAGCTGTTTTTGATTGCACAATAGTCTTTTGCGACCATGGTCGCAGTGTCAAACTGGGTCGCAGTTGTTTCTGATTGCACTGTAGTCTTATGCGACCTTGGTCGCAGTGTCGTGCATGGTACAAGTTTATGTTTGCAATGCATGACTGCGACCGTGGTCGCAGTTTAAAAAAAAATATGCTTTTTTAAAACATTGGTCGCAGTGTATGATTGCACTGTAGTCTTATGCGACACTGGTCGCAGTGTCGTCCGGGTGCAAGTTGTTTGTGTTTGCATTGTATGACTGCGACCGAAATCGCAGTTTATTAAAAACAAATATGCCTTTTACCCCCTTATAATTTTTAAATGATCATTGGTCTAAACTGTTTAATTTTTCTTACTATGTAGGTAAACAACAGATAAAGGTTCGTCCTCTGAGATCAAGCCTGAAACCTATGTGCGAGTTCATGAAGAAATTTAAAAAGTACATTCAGGCAGATTCGTAGAGGCGATGAACAATACACCATTTGGCCCAATCTTCATGACGTTCTACAATGAAGAATTTGGAGCTGAAAAGGGTCTAAAATCAAACGTTGTTGTACTGCGTATTTTAGACCAGTATGATAGGGATACAAGGACATTTAGAATTGGGGGCAAACAGATTGAGTTAACAGTTGAGGATGTTGCCCTCACATTTGGTCTACCTATCATTGGGGCAGATTTGTGATGAATAAAACATGTACGATGAAAGATAGAAGGGTGATAAAATATTATTTCCCCAATATAAAGAAGATCACTAAAGTATCCATTGAAGATGCTTGGATGATCTTCTGGTCAAGAAGAGGAGGAGGCGTGAAGTAGATGTGACAAAGGATGAACAGCTTGAGCAGCAAATGACTTTACATGAAATTATAAGAGACATGCAAAGACTTGCAGCTCAAGACTTTACCACATTAATCATCCTATACATGTCGGCCACTCTTTTCTTCTCTGGCAGTAAATGCACGGTGCCGTGGTATATTGTGGAACAGATTGCCAATATGCAGCTGATGAGGACAATATGCTGGGCAAAAGCTGTTTGGCAATTCCTGATTGAGTTAATGGACATCTTCAGAAAAACCACGTACGAGCTGCAAGGATGCTCCGTTCAAATAATTGTAAGTACAAATCTCAAATTTGGCCAACATTGTATGAAATTTAGCCAAAAAAATTGTGAATATCTATGTAAACTAATTTAATTTTCCTTTTTTGCAGTATTGGCTAAGTGAGAGGGCTCCTATTTTTGAGTCGAGGTCTGGTTCGGAGGACATAACCCCACGCGTTTTAAGATGGGACCTCCAAAATATTAGTAGATCTCTACTTGAACTTGATCTAAGTGAGATTGACAGTAATATTGTAAGTTAGACTTCTTTTTATGTTCACTACAAATAAAATGAGACCATAGTCGCAGTATTGAGCTGCACCTTTCGCAGTTCATTTTGTGCCTGAAAAACAATGTGCGACCATGGTCGCATTCTCCTGAAAATACCTTTTACATGGATTACGACTATGGTCGCAGTGTTGAGCTGCATGGCTTGGCAGATAATTTGGGCACGACAAACATACTGCGACCATGGTCGCATTCTTTTAAAAAATACTTCATAAATAAACTGCGACCATGGTCGCTGTATCATTATTTCATTGTTTTATTTTAACTTACCGTTTTCTGTTTATTTTCAGATTTTGAATCGAATGGCCAACATCTCTATTGCTGAAAAAAAAATGGTTGGCCTTCCTGTTGAAGGGGAAGAGGAGGAGGAAGAAGAAGAAGGAGATGAAGGAGGCCATACAAATAATGAAGCTTACATCCCGGCAGAAAAGGAGCCAGAACCGGCTGAAACGAGTGAGCAAGAACCAGTTTTTGAAGGTTATTTGCCACCTCCACTGGATGTTCAAGCAGAAGAAATAAAACAATTGAGGTCTCAAAATCAGTACTTGAGAGAATATGTTTCTCAGCTTGAAAAAAAAATTGAAAATATGGAGACTGAGAACAGACTCAAGGCTGAATTAAAATTAAAAAGGAGACAAAAAAGAGAGAAGAAAAAACAAAAAAGGCAGCAGAGAAAATTAAAAGTTAAAGAAGAGGAAGAAGAAGTGCTGCTGAGAGCAGCTGCTGCTGCGAAGAAGGAGAAGGAGAAGAAGAGGGAAGAAGAGAAGGAAAAGGAGAAGAGGAGGAGAGAAGTGGAGGAGAAGGAGAAGGAGAATAGAAGAAGGGAAGAAGAGGAGAATGAAAGGAGAATGAGGGAAGAAGAAGAGAAGGAAAAGAAGAGGGGAAAAGGAGGAGAGGAGGAGGGAGGAGGAGGGGCAGGAGAGGAGGAGGAGGAGGAGGGAAGAGGAAGAGAATGAGAATAGGAGGAAGGTGTTGGACGAGTTAAAGAAGAAGAGGGAGGAAAAGAGGAAAGTGGCGGAAGAGGAAATTATAAGGAAGGGTGAAGAGGAAAAGGAGCACAAAAGAATGAAGGAACAGATGGAGAAGCCGGCTGAAGAGGAGAAGAAGAAAAAATTGGAAGAGGATAAAATCAAGGGTTTTGAATCTATTTTAATATTCCTGGAGAAGATATGCCAAGTTTTTCTCTGAATATAACTCAAATGATTCAAGAAATCTAAAGAGATAGAGCTTCTGAGGAAGAAATTCAAGAACATACTCAGCCTCAGAAGCAATCCTCAATAGAAACTGTTTTGGAATACTCTAAAGGAACGATAGAAAGGGGAGTCAAAGAACGCAAGCGCGCTGAAAGAGATCGCGATGACTCCGACTTCATTTATCCAAAACAGAAGAAGAAAAAAATGAACATCCTCTTCCACAGCCTACGGCTGTGAGTTCTGCCGCTGGTTTCGGCGACAAAGAGATTTCCTCTACTGAGCCAAAATCGAGAGAGTTGACCGAAACCAGAGCATACAGAATTCTGCAGCCCCATAACAAGCTCTTATAAAAAATTTCTTCGACAAGTCCTTCTCTCAGTAAGTTAATTCATATCAAAAAATATGTTATACCTTTATATAAGAACATTTAAATTACTAACTTTATTTTGAATATCTTGCAGCTCTACTGCGTATCAGGATACCGAGAACGGAATCATTATTACAAGGAATAACATTGAGGACCTGATATTCAGTAGAGACTTAGATGCAAATATAATTCATTTTTACATGCAGCATCTAGAGAAGGGAAAAGGATTAAAAAGCATATTCTTCCGTAGCGAAGCTTGGGTAAAAATCTACTTTCTCCTTTACGGTTTACTGTAATATCAATTGTGGAACAGATTACTTATATTCTCTATCTCTGTGTAGGCGTGTACTGCGACTAAGGTCGCAGTTAATAATTAAAATGTACTGCTACAACTATTGTACTGCGACTAAAGTCGCAGTTTATAATTAAAATGTATTGCGACTTAACTCATGTTCTCTATGTGTAGGCATGTACTGCGACTTAGGTCGCAGTTTATAATTAAAATGTATTGCGACAAACTCATGTTCTCTGTGTAGGCATGTACTGCGACTTTGGTCGCAGCTGCGACTATGGTCGCAGTTTCTAATTAAAATGTACTGCTACTAACTAATGTACTGCGACTAAGGTCGCAGTTTATAATTAAAATGTATTGCGACTAACTCATGTTCTCTCTGTGTAGGCATGTACTGCGACTATGTTCGCAGCTGCGACTAAGATCGTACTATCTCATGTACTGCGACTAAGGTCGCAGTTTATAATTAAGATGTATTGCGACTAACTCATGTACTGCGACTGAGGTCGCAGTTTAAAAATATGCTAATAAGAAACGCTGCGACCTTAATCGCAGTGTCTTGTCTTGACTTAATGACTTCTTATTTTAATTAATTTTTTCTTATATTTTAATTAATTAAATTCATTTTGTATTTTATTTATTTTTTTCTTCTTGTGCGCAGCACGGTGTTGTAAATAAAAGTGAAGATTTGGAAAATCATTTCATCAAGCAGAAGCTGTTGAAAAACTGGACAGCTGATGTGCAGTACATGTTCTTCCCGATCAATCACAAATATAGTGCGACGAACCCGGATTTCACTGGACCTTGTTGGTATTTGATGCCGATACACAAGAGTGGATTTTTTACAACTCTTTGGTTCCAGCTGACAAAAAAAGTAGTATATTACATCTTTACCAAAAAGATGCAAAAACAATGGTGAGTTGAAATTTAATATTTCGATTACTGAAAACTGGCATTTAATTTTATTAATACTAATTTTTGTTTCTATTGACATTGTAGAAAGAAAGATTAATAAAGATTTTTCAGATTGATTTCAATAAATTAATGAGAAAAATAAATATAAAATACAGAAGATGCCCCCAACAAACAAATAGGTATATAATTTTTGACATCTCCTTACCTTTCATATTTTCTACCTTTTTTCAGTAATAAAATCTAATTTTATTTAATGATTACTCTGTGAAATTTTCAGTGTTGATTGCGGTGTATATGTATGCAAGTACATGGAAAGCATAGCGTCGGGTAGTCCATCAGCTGTTGATGATGTTACGGATGCTGATGTACAGAGATTAAGAAGTGAGCTTGCATACATGATACTTGCAGATAGAGAGAAGAGTTGGGATGAAGAAACAGAAATTATACGAAGGACAGTATTTAATGATTAACAGTTGACAATTTATTGGTATAGAACAATTTTTTATTTTATAAATGTAAAAATAATTGTAATTGCAATTCATTGCATAAATTTTTTGTTGTATTGATTTAATTTATAAACATTTCTATAGATTTATTTATAATAAGTTCCATTGATTATTTCCATTCTACATTTGTTACAACTTGGAATTTACTATTGCGTACTGATGTTAGAAACAAACATGCGTTCAGTAATTGTATTGCGACCAAAGTCGCAGTATTGACCTGTTTGAGATACAGCGTTTCCTTGTGCGGCGATACTTTAATCGAGATAGCGTTAATGGTCGCAGTTACTTAATCATTTATCAGTTACCAATGCGACTACGGTCGCAATAATGAACTGTTTTACAGTTCAAAATAATTTAAAGTTATAGTGTATTATCTTTTAAACTGTTTTGGATAACTGAATAGTCACCTAGGAAGTATACAATTTTTTGGGAAAAGGTAGAAAATAAATTTGGGAGATATTCACGTGGTCCAAGGGATTAGGTACAAAATGCTGTACAATTGTTACAAATCTTCATTTTAACTATTTTACGCTAAACGAATATACTGCGACGAAGGTCGCAGTTAATAATTAAATTATTTCCTCGAAAAGTAAATTTTAAAATGAAGGTTGCGACTTTGGTCGTAGTTGCTGGCAGCAGTCTTAATAAAACAACAAAATTGCGACCTGTCGGAATTGCTGGCGGGAGTCTTAATAAAAAACAACACTGCGACCTTGGTCGCTATGCATGTTAATATAAAGGAAACACCTAACTAACGTACTGCGACCTTAGTCGCAATCCATGTAATGCGACCCTAGATTGCAAGTGCTGGTCATCTTTATCAATAACAACACTGCGGCCTTAGTCGCAATTAACCATGTACACTGCGACCAAAGTCTCTGACTAACGTCGCAATTTAAATATACGCTGCGACCAAAGACTCTGACTACATTATATACAAAAAAATTAAACTATAAAGTAGAATTTTTTAGCAGTAAAACTTTAAAGTATAACTACATACAAAAATAATACAGTAGAAATCAAAGAATGATAATAAATCTGATTATAATGACACGCCAGTGGCGGACTGCGACTTAATCTCTATACACTGTGCGACCATGGTCGCACTTCATAAAAAATTGAAGTCTTTGTTCCTTCGAGATGGAGGCAACCCAAACCTACTTCTTCTGCCAATAAAAAAATAAATAGTAAGAATTTTAAAGATTAATCGGTATAAAAAAATGATTAATATGTTTATTGTAATACCAGTAACGGACAACCAGTCCTGTAATGGCCCAGCTCTTGGCAGTTACTACATCTTCGATGCTTAACTTCCTTCTGATATATAGAATCTTCAAAACCGGACTTAAGCCTGGATGCAGCTCTAGGCCTCCCCTTGGTTGGTACAAGACCAATTGGATCACGTATATTCAATTCTTCACCATCTCGCAATACGACAACGGATCCACTGGAACCAACCGCAGTTTTAGGCTGTGATGAATGATCATTTCCTAACATGGCTCTGTATTATATAGTGGTATCTTGGGCAAAACTTTCCAAAACTGCCTCCAACTTTGAAACATTTTCATCAGAATCAGCGACCATCTCAAGATTTGCATTAAATTTTGAACGAATTGTCCACAATCTAGCCGTCCGTGGAGTGCCCTGACTGGGAAAAGGATTCGTGCCATTTTCAATTGCAACATTTTTGTAACGAGCATCCAACCTCCATCTCTGAAGTATATATGATTCCGGTATATGTGTAACGTGATTGCGCCACAAAATACACAGAATATGTCTACATAGGATACCCTCTGTTTCAAATAACGAGCAACTACAAGAAACATGAAGTTCCTCGCGCTTATCATAACTGACCTTTTCCCAGTTGTCTTTTGATTCTGAAAAATTACCAACCAAATATATTGATCCAGGTTTGTCATGTTCCACCTCTTCTGAAAATAGTGTCATTACAACTTCCCATTCCTTCTGGAACAACTGAAAAATCTTTGGTGTATAAAACTTCGAAACCTGTATCCCATATGGACTGGATGTACAATTGGGCACAGAATTCAAACCCCTAAAATCTTGAAGAGATTCAGATGTACGATGGGAAGCAACAGCTTTATCATATTGGTGAACAAATTCCACTAGTTTAGTGTTTGAGTTAACAAAACCATCAAAGAAGGAATTAATACTCTCGGACCTCTGACTGGTTGTTATTCCTGCACAAAAAACATCCTTGAGATATGCATTAACCCAATGCCCACGCAGCCTGTACATCTTCATCAACCAACTGTCATCTTCTTCTTCTAACTGATATTTTTCATTCATCATGCGCCATCGTTCCTCACAATTGCTTATATCACGGGAGGTGTATCAAGCATGGAAATCAGAGACCATATCTTCTCCATAGTAGTTTGCCATTGGGATTTGTTGCTCGGCAATATGTTTCCGCACATGCCAGAAACAGTAACGGTGTCGAGAAGTTGAAAAAACAATCTTGATGGCGTCACCAATCTGCGCATCCTGATCAGTAATAATCAGCTTCGGTTCAACTCCATGCATGCACTTGAGCCATTTTTGGAATAACCAAACAAAAGTATCCCTCTGCTCATCAGCAAGCATTGCACAGCCGAACAAAATTGACTGCCGGTGATGATTTACTCTAGTGAATGGAGCAAATGGCAAGCTCAAGTGATTAGTCCTGTATGTTGTGTCAAAAACGATCACATCACAGAACCTCAGATACGACGAAATAGCTCTTCCATCAGCCCAAAAAATGCTTCTAAGTGTGCCCGCGTTATCGACTTCACTTGAAAAGAAGAATTCTGGATCGGTCTCGGCTTTCTCTTGAAAATATTTGATAATAGCAATAAACTCATGACCGCAGTTATTTCTACGTTGACGAGTGAAATCAATAACTTGTTGAGGGCTCACTTATTCACAGCCTTCTCCCTGGCTCACTGCATTAACAACGCGGGAAATATTTGAAGGCCGCATTCCAACATCAACCAGGTTGCTCATAATGCTTCTGCTAATTTTTGAACAATGATTCTGGTGAGAGTAATGGTGATGTACCTTATCCGGGCTTGACAATTCATGAGAATGAGTATCAACAAATTTTGTGATAACCCAATGTCTTTTGTCCAAAAAAAAACGAAGACGGATATGCATCTCAGCAGGACAAGCTACTATAGTGTTAACTCGACGATGCACTGTAAGCCCTCTTGTCTTTTGTCACACAACTTCTTCAGACCTTCCTTGTTGCAGCAAAATTTTCTGCAAATAATCTCATAAGGAGGCTTCCGTGACTTATCTGTACCTTTTCTTCTCACGCTAAAACCTCTATTCCTTGCAAAACAATTGTAGAAATTGTATGCTTCCATATCCGACAGGAACTGTTTCCCTATAAACTTATCTGAGCTTTCAGACATTTCTCCATGTGCATTCATATCCTACAAAAAACAATTACATGAATTAAATGAATATAAATATTTTTAGATATCACTGTATTATAAAATATAAGTTATATAAATGCGACCAAGGTCGCATAAGAGATGAAAACTATATTACTTCTTATCAAATATTGCGACCAAGGTCGCAGTTATCCGTATAAGAAGAAATCTATATTACTTCTTACTAAAGACTGCGACCTAAGTCGCAGTAAATAAAAATAAGATTTCACATACGACATGAAATCTATAATACTCCTTTAATAAAGATTGCCACCTAAGTCGCAGTTATCCGTATGTGAAGAAATCTATACTACTCCTTACTAAAGACTGCGACTTAAGTCGCAGTTATCCGTATGTGAAGAAATCTATATTACTCCTTACCAAAGACTGCGACTTAAGTCGCAATTACCCGTATGTGAAGAAAGCTATATTACTCTTTACAAAAGACTGCGACCTAAGACACATACCCAAAAAAAAAGATTTCACAACCGGAGATTATTTTCAAATAAGATTGCGACCGAATATTAAAACGGTCGCATTTCTGAAACTTTAAATCATTTGTTATAGGTCGCAGTACCTCATAGACTTAAAGAGAAAAATTCAATATTTAAGAAATTGTTTTTAAAAAATTAAACAATTAAAACCTGTTGATCGGCATGTAAAGATGTCAACCCTTCAAGATTTTCAATATTCTGAGAGAAAGTAGAGCCAGATGCAATATCTTTCATATTTAGATCGCCAGTAGACTGCTCAGACGTCGACATTAAATATTTTGGAGAAAAAATTGATCTGAAAAGATTTTATATTTTCAGAAAAAAAGTTTATCGCAGGCTGAAAAGGAGAAACTAGATCTTTCAAAAAGAGGTAAGAAAATAGGGGGAAAAGTAATTCATATAGAATAACCTAAAACCTATAAAGAGCGGCAAAAAAAAGGGGAAAAATAATAATAAACAATAAGGAAGGTTACCGAAAGAGTTGCTTTTCATAAGGGGTATTTGGTAATTTAACTTCTTCTTAAAAGCGTGCCGCAAGTCAGTGAAGTGACAAATTGAGCCACGTCATCGCAGGCTGAGAGAGTACACTCAGCCCGCAGGCTGATATACATTTTTCTCATATATATATATATATGTGTGTGTGTGTGTGTGTGAGTTGATCCCCTGAGAACGGTTCTCACGAATTCATGTGAGAACTTTCACATGGGCCGTCGGATCTGATAGAGATCTATTTTTATTTGATTTGATCTATCAGATCGGACGACCCACGTGAAAGTTCTCACAGAAATCCGTGAGAACCGTTCTTAGAGGATCAGCTCCCTATATATATATATATATATATATATATATATATATATATATATATATATATATATATATATATATATATATATCTATATATATATATATAATATATATATATATATATATATATATATATATATATATATAGGGCTTACTGTACCTCAGCCTGCAGGCTGAGAGAGTTTTCTCAGCCTGCGGGCGTGGCAACATCACCACCCCACATCTGTAAAAAAATTTGGCGGACAAAATCCTGTAAAATCCCGCCCAATTTAAAGCCAGTCACCTCAAAATTGTATTTTCTAAAAATACCCTCCCTCACAACCTTTTACCTTATTGTAAAAAAATTGTCTTCCAAAAAAATTTACAGTTCTAAAACTTCAACCGGCGGTTCTAATCCAATTAGTTCTTTTCCTTCAAAAATTTGATCCGTTTTTTAAAAAACATATTTGCAACTGATGGCGCCTAAGAAATCATCCGTCGAAAAAAGTACTACAAAAATGATATTTTCAAAAATTTTTAGGGTTTGTGTATTTTAATAGTTTTAAATTTTTTCAAGAATTATTTCTGAAGTCGCATGTTTTTTTAATTTTTTTTAAATATTGGAACCATGGTCTTAATTAAGAAAGAGATTTTCAAACTTTAGACGATAAAGGTCCTATTTTTTGAAAGTTTTTATTATTTACTTCTATTTTTACTGTGTCGCAGTTCAGATCTGTGCGACTTTAGAATTTTTTTTTTTACCTTTCCTTGTAGACGAATGCGACGTAGGTCGCAGTATATGAAACTTACTTTTTTTTCTTACATACTGACGACATGGGGTCGAGGTTGTTTAAATAAGAGTTGTAGTCTCAAGTCTTCACCAAGGTCGCAGTTTATTTTAAATAATATGTTTTTATCAAACTTGTGTCGCAGTTATTTCTGTTTGAACTGTAATCTTATGCGACCTTGGTCGCAGTGTTGACCCGGGTCGCAGTTGTTCTGATTGCACTGTAGTCTTATGCGACCTTGGTTGCAGTGCGACCTTGGTCGCAGTACATGTAGTGCGACCCTAGATTGCAGTGTAGTCCGGGTTCTAGTTGTTTTTTTTTCAATGCATGACTGCGACCGAGGTCGCAGTTTATTAAAAAACAAATATGCTTTTTATTCTCTTATAATTTTTAAATAATCATTGGTCTAAAGTGTTTAATTTTTCTTCCTACGTAGGTAAACAACAGATACAGGTTCGTCCTCTGAGATCAAGCATAAAACCAATGTGCCAGTTAATGAAGAAATTTAAGAAGTATATACAGGCTGATTTCGTAGAGGCGATGAAGAATGCCCCATTTGGCCCAATCTTCATGGCGTTCTACAATGAAGAATTTGGGGCTGAAAAGGTTCTAAAATCAAACGTTGCCGTACTGCGTATTTTAGACCAGTATGACAGGAATAAAAAGACCTTTACAATTGGGGCAAAGAGATTGAGTTAACAGTGGAGGATGTTGCCCTAACTTTTGGTCTACCTGTCAATGGGGCAGATTTTGTGATGAATAAGACATGTACGACGAAAGATAGAGGGGTTATAAAACATTTTTCCCCAATATAAAGAAGATCACAAAAGTATCTATTGAAGATGCTTTGGATGATCTTCTTGTCAAGAGAAGGAAGAGGGATATATTAGATGTGACACCGGATGAACAATCTGAGCAGCAATTGTCTATAAATGAAATTATAAGAGACATAAATAGACTTGCAGCTCAAGACTTTATCACATTAGTCATCCTATACATGTCGGCCACTCTTTTCTTCTCTGGCAGTAAATGCACGGTGTCGTGGTATATCGTGGAACAGATTGCCAATATGCAACTGATGAGGACAATATGCTGGGCAAAAGCTGTTTGGCAATTCCTGATTGACTCAATGGACATCTTCAGGCAAACCACGTACGAGCTGCAAGGATGCTCCGTGCAAATTATTGTAAGTAGAAATCTCAAATTTGGCCAACATTATATGAAATTTACCCATAAATTGAGAAAATTTGTGGAAACTAATTTAATTTTTCATTTTTGCAGTATTGGCTGTGTGAGAGGGCACCTATTTTTGAGCAGAGGTCTGGTTTGGAGGAAAAAACCCCACGCGCAGTAAGATGGGACCTCCAAAATATTGGCAGATCTCTACTTGAAGTTGATCTAAAAAAGATTGACAGCAATATTGTAAGTTAAACTTCTTTTTATGTGTAGTACAAATAAAATGCGACCATAGTCGCAGTATTGAGCTGCACCTTTCGCAGTTCGTTTTCTTCCTGACAAATAATGTGCGACCATGGTCGCATTCTCTTGAAAATACCCTTTTCAACAGAATTGCGACCATGGTCGCAGTGTTGAGCTGCATGTCTTGGCAGATAAATTTGTGCACGACAAACATACTGCGACCATGGTCGCATTCTTATCCAAAATATTTCCTAAATAAACTGCGACCATGGTCGCTGTATCATTATTTCATTGTTTTATTTTTAGCTTACCTTTTTCTGTTTATTTTCAGATTTTGAGTCGAATGGCCAACATCTCTAATGCTGAAAAAAGTATGGTTGGCCTTTCTGTTGAAGGGGAAGAGGAGGAGGAAGAAGAAGTAGCAGAAGATGAAGGTGAAGATGAAGAAGAAGAAAAAGAAGAAGAAGAAGGTGAAAGTGAAGGAGATGAAGGAGGCCATATATATAATGAAGCTGACATCCCGGCGGAAAAGGAGTCAGAACCGGCTGAAACGAGTGAGCAAGAACCAATTTTGAAGGTTATTTGCCACCTCCACCGGATGTTCAAGTAGAAGAAATAAAACATTTGAGGTCTGAAAATCAGCACTTGAGAGATTATGTTTCTCAGCTTGAAAAAAAGATTGAAAATATGGAGACTGAGAAAAGACTCAAGGCTGAATTAAAATTAAAAAGGAGAGAAAAAAGAGAGAAGAAAAACCAAAAAAGGCAGCAGAGGAAATTAAAGGTTAAAGAAGAGGAAGAAGAAGAGCTGCTGAGAGCAGCCGCTGCTGCGAAGAAGGAGAAGGAGAAGAAGAGGGAAGAAGAGAAGGAAAAGGAGAACAGGAGGAGAGAAGTGGAGGAGAAGGAGAAGGAGAATAGAAGAAGGGAAGAGGAGGAGAATGAAAGGAGGAAGAGGGAAGAGGAAGAGAAAGAGAAGGAGAAGAAGAGGGAAGAAGAGAAAGAAAAGGAGAACAGGAGGAGAGAAGTGGAGGAGAAGGAGAAGGAGAATAGAAGAAGGGAAGAGGAGGAGAATGAAAGGAGAATGAGGGAAGAAGAGGAGAAGGAGAAGAAGAGGAGGGAAAAGGAGGAGCAGGAGAAGGAGAAGAGGAGGAGGGAAGAGGAGGGGTAGGAGAGGAGGAGGAGGGAAGAGGAAGAGAATGAGAAGAAGAGGAGGAAGACGCAGATGGAGAACAAAAGAATGAAGGAGCAGATGGAGAAGCAGGCTGAAGAGGAGAAGAAGAAAAAACTGGAAGAGGATAAAATAATGGGTTCTGAATCTATTTTAAATTTTTATGGGGAAGATATGCAAAAATTTTCTGTGGATATAAGTCAAATGATTCAAGAACCCCAAAAAGATAGTGCTTCTGAAAAAAAATTTAAGAACATACTCCGCCTCAGAAGCAATCCTCAAAAGAAACTGTTTTGGAAACCTCTAAAGGAATAATAGAGAGGGGAGTCAAAGAACGCAAGCGCGCTGAAAGAGATCGCGATGACTCCGACTTTGTTTATCCAAAATAGAAGAAGAAAAAAAATGAAAATCCTCTTCCACAGCCTGCGGCTGCGAGTTCTACCGCTGGTTTCGGCCACAAAGAGATTTCCTCTACTGAGCCAAAATCGAGAGAATTGACCGAAACCACGTCATACAGAATTCTGCAGCCCCATCAACTAGCTCTTATAAAAAATTTCTTCGACAAGTCCTACTCTGAGTAAGTTAATTCATATCAAAAATTTTCTGTTATACCTTTATATAAGAACAATTAAATTACAACTTTGTTTTGAATATCTTGCAGTTCTACTGCGTATCAGGATACCGATAATGCAATCATTATTTCAAGGAATGACATTGAGGACCTGATGTTCAGTAGAGACTTAGATGCAAATATAATTCATTTCTACATGCAGCATCTTGAGAAAAGAGAAAGATTAAAAAGCATATTCTTCCGAAGCGAAGCTTTGGTAAAAATCTACTTTCTCCTTTACGGTTTAATGTAATATCAACTCTGGAACAGATTACTAATATTCTCTATCTCTGTGTAGGCATAAATCATGTACTGCGACTAAGGTCGCAGTGTATAATTAAAATGTACTGCTACTAACACATGTACTGCGACTAAGGTCGCAATTTATAATTAAAATGTATTGCTACTAACTCAGGTACTGCGACAAATGTAACAGCTGCGACCTGCGACCAAGGTCGGAGCTGCGACCTGCGACCAAGGTCGGAGCTGCGACCAAGGTCGCAGTTTATAATTAAAATGTACTGCTACTAACTCATGTACTACAACTAAATAATATACTGCGACTAAGGTCGCAGCTGCGACTAAGGTAATTAAAATATATTGCGACTAAGTCATGTTCTCTATCACTGTGTAGGCATGTACTTCGACTAAGGTCGCAGTTCTAAAATATGATAGTAAGAAACGCTGCGACCTTGATCGCAGTATCTTGTCTTGACTTAATGACTCCTAATTTTAATTAATTTTTTGTTATATTTTAAATTCATTTTGTATTTGATTTAAATTTTTTTCTTGTCCGCAGCACGGTGTTGTAAATAAAATAGAAGATCTGGAAGGTCATTTCATCAGGCAGAAGATGTTGAAAAACTAGACAGCTGACGTGCAGTACATGTTCTTCCCGATCAATCACAAACATAGTGCCGACGAGCCGGGATTTCACTGGACCTTGCTGGTATTCGATTGCTCCACAGAAGAGTGGATTTTTTACAACTCTTTGGTCCCAGCTGACAAAAAAGGTAGTATAAAAAAGCTTTACCAAAGAGATGCAAGAATAATGGTGAGTTGAAATTTAATATTTTGATTACTGGAAACTTGCAATTAATTTGATTAATACTAATTTTTGTTCCTATTGACATTGCAGAAAGAAAGATTATTAGAGATTTTTGAGATTCATTCCAAAAAATTAATGAGAAAAATTAAAATAAAATACGCAAAATGCCCCCAACAAGCAAACAGGTATATAAATTTTTGACATCTAATTTCATTTCATATTTTCTACTTTTTTTTAGTACAAAATCTAATTTCATTTAATGATTGCTCTATGGAAATTTCAGTGTTGATTGCGCTATATATGTATGCAAGTACATGGAAAGTATAGCGTCTGGCTATCATCTATCAGCTGTTGATGCTGTTACGGTTGCTGGTGTACAGAAACTAAGAAGTGAGCTTGCATACATGATACTTGCAGATGTAGAGAAGAGTTGGGATGAAGAAACAGACATTATACGACATACGACATATGAAGACTGATAGTTGACAAATTATTGATATACCACAATTTTTTTTAATAAATGTAAAAAATATTTCAACTGCAATTCATTGCATAATTTTTTTGTTGTATTGATTTAATTTATACACATTTATATACATTTATTTATTATAAGTTCCATTGATTATTTACAGTCTTCATTTGTTACAACTAGAGGTGGCAATTGGGTCGGGTCGGGTCTAATTGGGTCGGGTCTTAAATGGGTCGACCCATAATCGGGTCGGGTCGACCCGACCCATTTATTTATATGGGTCAAAAATCCAAACCCAAACCCGACCCAGTATTATGCGGGTCGACCCGACCCAACCCATTTGACCCATTTAACTAAATGGGTCGGCCGGGTCGGGTCGACCCGTTAGACCCAAATGACCCATTTGAATGACATGTTTCAGTACAAAGAAAGCTGATAACAAAGTTATGAGATACATATTTACTCAGATACCAAGAAAATTGAAATTTATAACAAAAAGTAATGGTTCAAGAGACAAAAAAGCCGTGATGGGCTAGTACATTTCAAAGAATCCACTAGAGTTTTGCTCAGCTACGTTTTTTTAAAGCTTCAAAATATGAAAATCTAACTCAAGACACTGGCTTCTGTTAAAAAAAAAAATTTGCCACTGAACCGGCTTAATAGGAAGATCAAATATGGGTATCTTGCTGACTGACTTTAACTTTCTTCTTGGTCCACAGCCTGTCGAGAGCACTATCAGCATCGGCCAGTAAAATACCAAAACCAACATAAGAGGGGAGATTAGTCATTCATTAGAAACAAAGAGAAAGAAAGAGGGGTGGTTTTTATTTTTATTTTTCACCAAGGTTTACGTTTTTTTTTTCCTTTCTCTGGAAGAAATATTTTTGGCTACCCAGGATTCCTTGGTTCGGATGGTGTGATAAATGATTCCCGAAAAAAAAAATCTCTGGATCAAAAATATAAAAAGGTAAATGGGTCTTAGCGGGTTTAGCGGGTTTGGTGGGTTTGGGTCGACCCGACCCATTTATTAATCGGGTCTGGTGGTCGACCCGATTACGACCCAAACCCGTATAGCTCAAACCCATACCCACTTACTCTGGGTCGGGTCGGGTCTGGTGGGTCGGGTCTGAATTGCCCCCTAGTTACAACTTGGCTTTTATTATTGCGTACTGATGTTAGAAACAAACATGCCTTCAGTAATTGTGTTAATCAACAACAACACTGCGACCTTCGTCGCTATGCGTGTTAATATAAAGGAAACACCTACCTAACGTACAGCGACTTAAGTCTTCACCATCTCAAAATTCTAAAAAGAAGGTTGCGACTTTGGTCGCAGTTGATAGCCGCAGCCTTAGTAAAATACAATGCGACTTTGGTCGCAGTTGATGGCGGCAATGTTTTAATCAACAATAACACTGCGACCTTGGTTGCTATGCATGTTAATATTAAGGAAACACATACCTAACGTACTGCGACTTAAGTCTTCACCATCTCAAAATTTTAAAAAGAAGGTTGCGACAGTTGATAGCCGCAGTCTTTATAAAATACAATGCGACCTTGTTCGCAGTTGATGGCGGCAATGTTTTAATCAACAACAACACTGCGACCTTGGTCGCTATGCGTGTTAATATAAAGGAAACACCTACCTAACGTACTGCGACCTAAGTCGCCGTATATGTAGTGCGACCCTAGATTGCAGTTGCTGGCCATCTTTATCAATAACAACACTGCGACCTTGGTCGCAATTAACCATGTACACTGCGACCAAAGTCTCTGACTACATTATGTACAAAAAAAATTAAACTATAAAGTAGAATTTTGTAGCATTAAAACTTTAAAGTACAAGTACATACAGAAATAATACAGTAGAAATCAAAGAATGATAATAAATCTGATTATAATTACACGCCAGTGTCAGAATGCGACTTAATCTCTCTACACTGTGCGACCCTGGTCGCACTTCATAAAAAATTGAAGTCTTTGTTCCTTCGAGATGGAGGCAACCCAACCTACTTCTTCTGCCAATAAAAAAATAAATAGTAAGAATTTTAAAGATTAATCGTTATAAAAAAAATGATTAACAGGTTTAATGTAATATACCATTAACGGACAACCAGTCCTGTAATGGCCCAGCTCTTGGCAGTTACCACATCTTCGATGCTTAACTTCCTTCTGATATATAGAATCTTCAAAACCAGACTTAAGCCTGGATGCAGCTCTAGGTCTCCCCTTGGTTGGTACAGGACCAATTGGATCACGTATATTCAATTCTTCACCATCTCGCAATATGACAACGGATCCACTGGAACCAACGGCAGTCTTAGGATGTGATGAATGATCATTTCCTGACATTGCTCTGTATTCTCTAGTGGTATCTTGGGCAAAACTTTCCAAAACTCCCTCCAACTTTGAAAGATTTTCATCAGAATCAGCGACCATGTCCAGAATTGCATTAAATTTTGAACGAACTGTCCACAATCTAGCCGTCCGTGGAGTGCCTTGACTGGGAAAAGGCCTCATGCCATTTTCAATTGCAACGTTTTTTGTAACGAGCATCCAACTTCCATCTCTGAAGTATATATGATTCCGGTATATGTGTAACGTGATTGCGCCATAAAATACACAGAATATGTCTACATAGGATACCATCTGTTTCAAATAACGAGCAACTGCAAGAAACATGAAGTTCCTCTCGCTTATCATAACTGACCTTTTCTCAACTGTCTTTTGATTCTGAAAAATTACCAACCAAATATGTTGATCCAGGTTTGTCATGTTCCACCTCTTCTGAAAACAGTGTCATTACAACTGCCCATTCCTTTTGGAACAACTGAAAAATCTTCGGTGTATACAACTTCGAAACCTGTATCTCATATGGATTGGATGTACAATTGGGCACAGAATTCAAACCCCTAAAATCTTGAAGAGATTCAGATGCACGATGGGAAGCAGCGGCTTTATCATATTGGTGAAAAAATTCCACTAGTTTAGTGTTTGAGTTAACAAAACCATCAAAAAAGGAATTAATACTCTCGGACCTCTGACTGGTTGTCATTCCAGCACAGAAAACATCCTTGAGATATGCATTAACCCAATGTCCACGAAGCCTGTACATCTTCATCAACCAACTGTCATCTTCTTCTTCTAACTGATATTTTTCACTCATCAGACGCCATCGTTCCTCACAAGTGCTTATATCGCGGGAGGTGTACCAAGCATGAAAATCGGAGACCATATATTCTCCATACTTGTTAGCCATTGGGATTTGTTGCTCGGCAATATGTTTCTGTACATGCCAGAAACAGTAACGGTGTCGAGACGTCGGGAAAACAATCTTGATGGCCTCACCAATCTGCGCATCCTGATCAGTAATAATCAGCTTCGGTTCAACTCCATGCATGCACTTGAGCCATTTTTGGAATAACCAAACAAAAGTATCCCTCTGCTCATCAGCAAGCATTGCACAGCCGAACAAAATTGACTGCCGATGATGATTTACTCCAGTGAATGGAGCAAATGGCAAGCTCAAGTTATTAGTTCTGTATGTGGTGTCAAAAACGATCACATTACAGAGGCTCAGATACGAGGAAATAGCTCTTCCATCAGCCCAAAAAATGCTTCTAAGTGTGCCCGCGTTATCAACTTCACTTGAAAAGAAGAATTCTGGATCGGTCTCGGTTTTCTCTTGAAAATATTTGATAATAGCAATAAACTCATGACCGCAGTTATTTCTACGTTGACGAGTGAAATCAATAACTTGTTGAGGGCGCACTTCTTCACAGCCTTCTCCCTGGCTCATTGCATTAACAACCCGAGAAATATTTGAAGGCCGCATTCCAACATCAACCAGATTGCTCATAATGCTTCTGCTAATTGTTGAACGATGAGTCTGGTGAGAGTAATGGTGATGTACCTTATCCGGGCTAGACAATTCATGTGAATGAGTATCAACAATTTTGTGATAACCCAATATCGAGTTGAGTCCAAAAATAAACGAAGACGGATATGCATCTCAGCAGGACAACCTACTCTAGTGTTAACTCGACGATGCACTGTAAGCCCCTCCTGTCTTTTGTCACACAACTTCTTCAGACCTTCCTTGTTGCAGCAAAATTTTCTGCAAATCATCTCATGAGGAGGCTTCCGTGACTTATCTGTACTTTTTCTTCTCACGCTAAAATCTCTATTCCTTGCAAAAGAATTGTAGAAATTGTATGCTTCCATATGCGACAGGAACTGTTTCCCTATAAACTTATCTGAGCTTCCAGACATTTCTGCATGTGCATTCATATCCTACAAAAAGAATTTACATGAATTAAATGAATATAAATATTTTTTAGATATCACTGTATTCTAAAATATAAGTTATATAAATGCGACCAAGGTCGCATAAGAGATGAAAACAATTTACTTCTTATCAGCTGTTGCGACCAAGGTCGCAGTTATCCGTATGAGAAGAAATATATTACTTCTTACTAAAGACTGCGATCTAAGTCGCAGTTATCAGTATGTGAATAAATCTATATTATTCCTTACTAAAGACTGCGATCTAAGTCGCAGTTATCCGCATGTGAAGAAATCTATATTACTCCTTACTAAAGACTATGACCTAAGTCGCAGTTATCCGTATGTGAAGAAATATATATTACTCCTTACTAAAGACTGCGGCCTAAGACGCATACCCTAGAAAAAAAGAATTCACAGCCGGAGATTATTTTCAAATAAGATTGCGACCGAATATTAAAACGGTCGCAGTACCTCATAGTCTAAAGAGAAAACATTAAATATTTAAGAAATTGTTTTTAAAATATATATAAACAATTAAAACCTGTTGATCGGCATGCAGAGATGTCACCCTTCAATATTTTCAATATTCTGAGAGAAAGTAGAACCAGATGCAATATCTTCCATATTAAGATCGCCGGTATACTGCTCAGACGTCGACATTAAATATTTTGCAGAAAAAAATTGATCTGAAAAGATTTTATATTTTCAGAAAAAAGTTTATCGCAGACTGAAAAGGTGAAACTAGATCTTTCAAAAAGAGGTCAGGAAATAGGGTGAAAAGTAATTTATATAGAATATCCTATAAAGAGCGGCAAAAAAAAGGGGGAAAAATAATAATAAACAATAAGGAAGGAAACCAAAAAGAGTTGCTTTTCATAAGAGGTATTTGGTAATTTAACGGTCACCTAAAAGCGTGCCGCGAGTCAGTGAGGTGACAATTTGAGCCACGTCACCGCAGGCTGAGAGACTACTCTCAGCCCGCGGGCTGATATACATTTTTCTATATATATATATATATATATATATATATATATATATATAGAGAGAGAGAGAGAGAGAGAGAGAGAGAGAGATAGACTTGTATCCTTTCAAAAGGATTTGATCCCGGATCCTTCCCACTCAAATTCAACCCTCCAACATTCGAATACAAGATCCACTCCGTTGAAATTGATCTATACTATTTCAAGTATCTATAAACCAAAAATCAAGTGTTTTAAATACTTTTTGCCCATCCATCAAGTAGGGGAAAAACGGACGGTCTAAATAGTGAGTTGGTTAGTTTAACGGTGTAGAACATTTGAAATCTAACAAAAATTAGTTTATAGGGGTTTTTAAATGTTTAGATCATAATGAAATGGCCGGATCGAGAATTTGTATGTCTAAAGACATAGATCTAACCAACTCACGACTTTCGGCCGTCCATTTTGCGTCGCTTGATGGATGGGCAAAAAGTATTTAAAACACTTGATTTTTAGCTTATAGATACTTGAAATAGTATAGATCAACTTCAACGGAGTGGATCTTGTATTCGAATGTTGGAGGGTTGAATTTGAGTGGGAAGGATCCGGGATCAAATCCTTTTGAAAGGATACAAGTCTATCTCTCTCTCTCTCTCTCTCTCTATATATATATATATATATATATATATATATATATATATATATATATATATATATAGTGAGTTGATCCCCTAAGAACGGTTCTCACGAATTCATGTGAGAACTTTCACGTGGGTCATCGGATCTGATAGAGATCTAGTTTTATTTGATTTGATCTATCAGATCCGACGACCCAGGTGAAAGTTCTCACAGAAATCCGTGAGAACCGTTCTTAGAGGATCAGCTTCTGATATTTCTACGAATTGCTATATGATGAGCTTCTGATAACGCCTGGCAATGGACAACAATGCCGCATCTAAATAAAGAACACAGCAAAGATGTGATACTTGTGTGAATCTACAAATTCCGTGAACCATCTAGTCCGTATGATCAGCGGGACACCTGCTTTCAGTATTATGCTTAAAATTTTGATTCAAATCGTGGTCCAAGATCCAGATTCCTTCATGTACGTGGCCCCCAGATGTTACTTTGATCCGGATGATCAAGTTTTTCAAAGACAAAATGAACGCTCACGATCACACCTTGCTTATAAAACAGTCCACCATTTCACCGGGAAAGCCCGTGCCAGTGCCCAAGCCCGTAGGGTCCGATCCGCATGCGATCCGGATGATCAAGTAGAAACCCTTGCCTGCCAGTGCCCAAGCCTCGAAGTTTTCCCCTCTACTCCATCTCGTGAGCGATCAAAGAAGAAGAAGGAAGAAGAAAAAGAAGAAGAATAGTGTGTGTGTGAGAGAGAGAGAGGAATGGCGCTGGCCTTCGATGAGTACGGGCGGCCGTTCATAATACTGAAAGAGCAAGATCAGAAGACGAGGCTTCGGGGTCTCGATGCGCTGAAGTCCAACATCTCCGCCGGCGTCGCCGTCGCCAGGATCCCCCACACTTCCCTCTGCCCCAAGGGTCATCAGTAACTAATTAAAACCCGAACCCTCTGTTTCTTTTTTTCTTTCTTTCTTTCTGCTGCTGCATTTAAATTTAAATAAGGATGCATGATCCCGAGCGAGCGAGACAGTTAAAAAAAAATTCCTTTCTTTATATGTTACTTTCGTTGCTTTGGATATCAATATCAATGTCTGATTTCTAAGTAACTAATTGCTAAATCGATCATTGGCATTGGCAGCAAATGATGGGGGCAACTATCTTGGAGCAGATGGACGTGGATAATCAGATTGCAAAGCTGATGGTGGAGCTATCCCGGAGTCAGGATTATGAAATCGGTGATGGCACAACTGGAGTTGTTGTACTCGCTGGATCACTTCTAGAACAGGCCAAGAAGCTTCTAGAACGTGGCATCCATCCTATTAGGATTGCTGAAGGCTATGAGCTCGCATCTAGGATTGTTGTTGATCATCTCGAAAGCATTTCTCAAAAGTTTGAGTTTAGTGTCAATAACATAGAGCCCTTGGTGCAGACTTGCATGACTACTTTGTCACCCAAAATGTACGTTTGTTTGTTTTGTTTTTTATTAACATTTGTTTATGTATGACCGTGTGAAGTTTTCCATTCTGATGAGATGCTTTCCATGTATTTTGGAGTCTGATAAGTTGTGAACCTAGTTGAGTTCTCCTCAATCTTTTAAGACAGAAGAAACAAATAAGAGGCTATACATAATACTTTAACAGGAGGATATTGCATCTTCCCAAAATTATAGATCTAGCGTGTAGGTTGAACATGTAGGCTAGACACATACATTTCTTATATATACAGTAGCATTTTGCCCATCAGACATGTCAACATTTTCACCAAAACAGAAAAAAGAAGAGGAAAGAAACATAGATCTGAAGATTTCACTAAAAAAGTTAAGTGGTCTTTGCTACAATTTTGGTAATGGATAGCTACATCCAAAGAATCCTGCAAGCTTGAATGTGTGCTTGATGCCACTGGGATTGCAGGTTAGTGGGCAAAAGACTACATGACATTAATTGGTAGTTTTAATATTGTATAGGACATGAGAAACCAAACATGAGGACTAGTCGTTAAAAATTTACAAAAAGGGGTCCGCTGGGATTTGAAGTTTGCAAGATCATTACAACTTGGTTTGTGGATTACATTACAAGTTTCATAGAAGAATCCACTTTTGATTTCATGTGAGCAAGATAAAACATAATATAACTGATTTTGTACTTGTTAGCTCTTGTTTTTTTATTATCTAGCTTATATTTAATTTAGTTACCATACGATGGACATGTCAATGTTTTAACTGGGGTCCAATCTTTGAAGTAGCATCATAACCTGTAGAGTCCAACATTTTTTTTAAGGTTTGGGTTTGTCTTTCTCCTTGCCGTAGAAGTGATACTATGTTGATGAATAAGCTTGGTTTATTGGGTAGTTGAATGTACATATACGTGAAAGCTTTATCCATGGAAGGAGGTATTTGCCATCACTTGATTGCAATATGATCTTCTAGGAGGTCTATTTTTCCATTGAAGGTGAACTATTTAAACTTTAATGTTTGAGGTCTATGTTCAGCCACTCATTTGGCTAGAATGATACAAGAAAGAAGCCGAACAGTGGCATTATAAATGGCCAAAGGAGAAACTTGCTCACCTACACAACCTTTTAATCAGTTATAGCAGTGTGGTGGTGATTTTCCGCCACCCTGATTGGACGGTCGATCCTCACCACAAGCGATAAAAGTAGTTGGGGTAGTGCACTTAAAGAAAGCACAACACAAAAAGGACACATGATTACGTGAAGACCCTTAATCGGGAAAAATCACGGGGAGGAGAAACTTCACTATAATTCTTAAATTATAAGGATTATAGGAATCTAGAAGATGAGTGTGGTTAGGAATCAGAATTCGAATCCAGGATCAGAACTGGGTTCTTTAAGAGGCAGGGGTTCGAATCCTTTCTCAGGGCTTTTCCCTCAGGGTTTGAATGTCTTTCTTCGTTAGAGGACCAGCTTTACTTATTTTCGACTGAGCTGTTGGTATGGTGACAGATGGTGCGGGCGAGATCTTCGCAACTTCACGATTTGCACATGTCGACTTGTTGTAACGACTGCGGTCAGTAGTACTGGCTTGTTGGAGTGCATGCAGGGAAATCTGCCGCTGTCCATAAATGTTTACGTTGAGTGGCGTCACACGTTATGAACGTGGAGGAATATATGGTGGCGTAATCGTTGGCGGAGATTGAGGGGGAATTATTGCTGGAGCTGCTTTGCTCGGAGCAGAAGTCTGTGGAAGGGAGGAAGCCTCAGAGTAGAGAGGATCTAGCAGAGGTCGGGAACAACATAAACTTCGAAGGAGAGCACTGATGTACCTTGGAGAGTTGAAAGGTAAAGGACACATGTCGCCATCTTGGACGGGGTCAGATTTTGACTACTACAAATGCCTAGTCGTGTCAACGGTGCGGGTCTGGACCCGGACTCGACCCGTATAGACGGGTATGAGAAACTCAGTTCTGGGCCTGAACCTGAATACCTATTTGCCCGTCTACCCGATTAGTAAATGGGTCGGGTATGATTTTGCATGAACCATACCCGTTTGCCCATTTACCCTATTAAAAACCCTAACCTCTCACTCCACTCTCTTTCTCAAAGCGGTCGCCCTCTTTCAGTCTCTCTTTACCTCTCCTCTCCATCTTCCTATTCTCTTCTCCAACATCAACAACCCGATCTCACCCCAATCTCATGGCGGCAATCTCTACAGTAGCGGCGATCTCTGTCTCTAAACTGTAACGTCAGTGAGATCAACCAGATTTCCTCAAACACTTTGATACTCAAGCCATGGTGCTCATCTGGATGATGATGGCTTGATGAGCCTTGTTCGGGGTTTTCGCTTGGATTTTCTTGGTGGGGAAATGGGGGAAGTGGGTGTCTGAGGCCTTGGGGGTGTACAAGAGAGGTGGTTTGGTGATCTCCTCCTCTACTTGAGAAATAGTAGGAGGGTCTACTGGGGAGATAGACTTGTTGTGTTGATGATCGGGGATTTGGATTTGGATTCGATTCTGTTGTTGTCATTGTTTTTTGGACGGTGGTGATGGAGAGTTCTCTCTGATGTAGAAGAGTGTTGGATGATTTGGGCTCTGGTTGTTGATCTCCCCATGTCTCTGAGCTTGTGGAACCAAGAATTTGGCATCATGACTTATAGCCTGAACCTAGTTTCCCATGTAGAAGAATAATAAGTCTCTAAACTCTCACAATAAATCAATAAGAAAACCATAACAATGGGTTCGGGTAAACGGGTCCAGACCCGCGAACCCACGGGTCCGGGTATGGGAACTTAGGTTCTATACCCGCGGGTAAATGGTCCGGGTATGGTACATTCTGTGGTAATCGGGTCCGGTACCACCTGGACCCGACCCGAACCAGACCCGTTGACAGGCCTACAGATGCCTCCCGCTCTTTCGATTGTTGGAGCCTGCTGACGGGAAGTTGGAAGAGCGGGGTTGGTAGGAGACCTTTTAATGCCTTAAGTGTTTGTGGGAAGACGAGGATCTGGATCATAAATGCGGATCTTCAGGATTTAATTGTAAGGCTAGGCTGTACAACTGGCTGCCAGTTGTGACATCGGTCGGTTAGATCTTTCTGTGATCGAATCACGTGTCTCTCCGAATTCAGGAGACATAATTACTGGGAGGTAAGGTTTCGTGTTTTGGCGGCGACGATTGATCTTCTGTGACTGAAAATCTCGGGATATGGACAACTTTTCGGGGATTAAAAATTTTAACTGGAGTCGGTATGGCTTCTCTTCCATCTGTAGATAGAGTTAAACCCTTGAATGAAAATCACTTCTGCTATCTGTTCAAAAGAAATCCTTCAAAACTCCTCTCTGTTCTGCTGAATCGTCATGTCTTCTTTTTTCTCCTTCATCAGATGTAGAAATGAAAATGAGAGGATGATGGTTGGTGCGCTATATTAGTTATCGTGATGAACCTGTTACGATATATTAGGTGTCGTGACAGGGCCGCGAGGGTGACATGTGGGGGTCCGGCTCCGATCGGAAGTGGTACTTGTCCTGGGCAGTTCTGGGTTGCTAGTGCGATTCCACAACCAATCCTACGGCCGTTCAGTCATGTCTTGCAGGCTTCAGTCTGTTTGAACGCCGATGCCTCGTGCTTGGGAATTCCTTATGTGCGGCGAGCAATCAGAAGAGATAGTGGTTGTTTTTTTAGGGATCCGTTGATGAAACACTATCTCTTTAAGAGCCAAACTTCTTCTTTAGAGCACATGGACGTGGTGTGCTATCATCACTGTCTTGGAGGTTCCATCTTGGTCGGATACTGCTGCCTTATGTGTCTTGCCGGAGTCCGTCTGGAGCTCAGGGCATTGCTGTTGCTTTGGAGGGCTTCTTGGGGACTCCTGTCGTTCTCCCTGAGATGCGCGGAGGAAGGTGGTTCTGGTCTGACTTCCTTGGAGGTGTGTTCCAAGCAGATATGAGAAGGTCTTTCATCTGTAGGATCTCTTATTTTTGTAAAAAAAACTCTTGGAGCTTCTTTCGGGGTTTTAGGATAGTGGTTGAGCAATGAGGGTGTTCCTTCCTACAGATATTCTCCGGAGAATATGCTCTCGGAATTCGGAGGTGCGGTTGTAGTAGCGGCTAGATGGAGGGATTAGTTCGGGATCATATGTATTTCTTTTGAAAAATGTAAACACAAAAGTGCAATGAACTTTGTATTACTTTTGTTAGATGTAATCAACTATGTATTTGAAGGAATGTATTCGGAATGAAAGGATTTTTCGGAATAGAACACGTATATATTGCTTTGGAATGGAAATGATTCTTTAAACTTTCTTTGCTTGTTTTATCGTTGGTTTTTTGGAATCAGAATGATCACGCCTCTTCGGAGTGTTGACCTCTATTACCGGTATGATTGGTCTATCATGAAAGTGATTTAGTAAGCATGCAGTGCTGTTTTCGAATGGGGGTGGTTCCATCAGTGGGGCATGCAAACTTTTAGCCTCCGAGTGGGGGAAATCCCAGCCGCAGAGTTGGATCACGGTTGCTTCCGAATGGGGATTTGACCCTTCAACTGAGCTGTGAACTTGGGACTCTGAGAGGGAGAATCCCTGTAGCAGAATAAGGACTCCGAGTGGGGGTAAAACCTACAACGGAGGGAGTCTGTAGGTTGGCGTTTGTGTTTCACGCCTGGTAGAGGGAAGCTACCAAGGGTACAAATGCCTGTTGGATGAGGGGAGGAAGGATGATGCGCACACAAGCATGTAATGGAACAACTTTAAATTAAATATTAGATGTAGCATAATAAAAGTAATAAGAGCTAATATAAATGTGAAACATGCATGCGTTTGTATGAAAATCAGCAATAAAACACTCAATCATGCTTCACTAATATGAAAGGATCATTGGTAGGAAATGATTAAAACTAATAATGCAGATATGAGTTAACCAAAATAACATGCGAAAACTACAATTTCAATTGAGAATCAACTAAAAATAATATATTATGCGACAAAAGATTCTACGATCAATATCAAATTTAATAAATTACAGGCGAGCTGATACACACAATCTCACGTTTGTGGATAAATTGATAAAATATTAGTGATTAAATATCAGATTTGACATAATCAATATGAGTTGGAAATGTACCTATTGAGGATCAAGTCAACTTCAGTGTCCTGTGATGACTGTAGATGTATAGTACTCTTTTTCATGAACTCAGTGCTTCAAACCATGCATGATTTGTACTTCGGATGAGAGAGATACAACTTGAAAACAAACTTTGAACACTTAACGGATCTGTTTTTTTACTGTAACGGACCCGACACTATAGTGGTAGCAGAGTTTTTTTCTTCCTCTAGAATTTTGTGAAATAGATTAGAATTGAGATTGGAAGAAATTTGTGAAAAGGGAAGTACTAGAGTTTTTTGAAGAAGAGAAAGAAATGGGGAAAGGGATAGGCTAGCTAGCGTTTCACATTACAAATATAGAGTTTCTCTTAAGGCTTCACACAAAAAAAAAAGATTTGGGAGAGATCATATCTCACACAAATTTGAGGAATTTTCTTCAAAATATTTATTGCATAAAATGGTTTGATACAAGGCCTTATATAGGCTTTTACAAAATTTGAATACAACTCAAACTCCTAATCAAAATAGAATTACGACTCTAAATAAAAAATTTAAATTTCTAATAAAAAATCAACTTCAAAAATAAAGAAACTCAAAATAAAAAACTAAAATACATAGAGTCCTACTACTGGGAACTGGAACGAGACGTTTTCTCCACTGGTGAAACATGTGCCATACAAATGACTTGATGTCCGCATTATAAACTCCACAATAATTAAACAGATTGGGCTAACAAGACTATGTATACTCAGTTTCTAATCACACGAAATTAGTACGTCGAGAGGATAATTCAAATAAGAAAACTCTCATGTATATATCATATATCCCTTGCAGTTATAGGCTAAACATACATAGTCCGTGTTATCCCGAGATGAGTAATACATTCAAACATACGCAAAGGTTATGTTCGCATAATACTTGGATGATCGTACCTTTTCGGAATACTTGATTTCTCCAGTCTCTAACCACACGAAACTAGTGCGTCGAGGAGATAGTCCAAACAAGGACCCTCATGTATATACCGTATGTTTCATGCTGTTATAGGCTCTCTGAAATGTTTACCTGCAAATTTGTAAAAGGGCCTGAGGTGGGGATGTGACCCAATGACAGATTGGATCTGTCTACTTCGAGTAGGAGTAAGACTTACAACAGAGTGACGATCTAGAATTTTGAGTGGGGAGAATCCCAATAGCGGAGTTGGGCCTCCGAGTGGAGGGAATCTTAACTGTGGAGTTGGGTTCACGATTTTCGAGTGGAGTTTTTGCCCCATCAGCGGAGCAATGAACTTGGAAAGGACCTGAAGTGGGGGTGCGATCCATCGACAGATTGAATGCGTCTACTCCGAGTAGGGGTAGGACCCGCATCAGAGTGACGATCCTGTTTGGACCTCATCCGCACGTAGGCAGGCGTTTGTGTTTCACGCCTGGTAGAGAAAAACTACCAAGGGTACATTCACCCGTAGGACGAGGGGAGCCCGTAGGCTGACGTCCGTGTTCCGCGCTTGGTAGAGGAAAACTACCAATGAGACATTCGCCTGAGGGGAGTCCATAGGCTGACGTTTGTGTTTCATGCTTGGTAGATGAAACTACCAAAGGTACATATAGTGCAAGCATTGGACTCCGAGTTGGGGGAACCCGAACAATGGAGTAGGCTGAAAATGGTTAATAGCAGAATATATTTTTATTTGATAATGCGATGAAAATAAAAATACAGGGGTCACGAATAGGGGGACTGCCCTGTTTAGGGAGGTACGAGCGGATCACTCGATTGTCTTGTATTGTGTGATCATGTGTTGTGGTTGGATAAGAGGTGGAGTGCTCAACTGTCCGGATCTGGAGACTGCTTTGGGTCTGAGAATATACTCCTTGAGGAAGCCCTGGCGGATGAGCTCTTTTTAGGTACCTTCGGAGGTCCAACAATGGATGGTCTTGTGTCCCTTACCGTCGTGATGGGAGCGGTACTTTTCTGCTCCGGGATGCGAGGGGTTGTTCTGTATGAGTCTCGCACACCTGACCCAGGGTTGATCCTTGATGGTATTGAAAACTTCGTTGATGGGAAGCCTGAGCGGAGTGAATTGCTCTATCGGCTTGTAGGCTCGGAGCGGGCTCGGTGAGAGGATTGAGAGCGCTTGTCTTATGGGCAAGTTGTCCCTAGTTCCGATCTTGGGCATGACAGAGGCTTCATGCAGAGACTTCGACTTTCTTCCGTGGTCGCTAGGTTTCGCGTAGTGATTGGAAGAAGTTTTAATTGCCTCCTCCAACTGGATATAGGGCCGAGCTCAAGATAGAAACTCGCTCATTTGGGTGAAATTGTGCTTCAGAAGAAGTTTGTACAAGGGGTGAGAGGCTTGCAGCCCGCTGATGAACGCGAGTGCGGAGATGTCCTTATTGCAGTTGGGGACTTTGGCCAATTAGCTCTGAAAGTAGCCGATGTATGATTTGAAGCTGTCGCTTTGCCTTATCTTGACGGTGAGAAGATGGTAGTTGTTCCTCTCAGTCTCTCGGCGAGATGCGTACTGGGTGAAGAACGCTTCAGACACCTTCTTGAAGTTGTGGAGAGAATGCAGATGCAAAGATCACACCTTTCAGACTGGAAGGGAAGGTGAGGCACATGAGCGGATCATTGCAGGAATAGACTATCATTTTGTCCCGAAAATACCTGATGTGTTGAATTGGGTGACTCATTCTGGAATAGTAGTCGAAAGTCAGAGTCGAGAACTTTCTCGGGAACTTGCACTTCAGGATCTCTTTAGAGAGAGGGGAGTCAAAGACTTTGCAGCTGAAAGCATTGATCGGCTGTCGAACTGCAACTTAGCCTCCTTGATCCGTCTTTAGATCAACTCGTCGAGGGTCCGGATGTCGGGAGATTCTCTGGTTCAGGCTCGTTCTCTGATTGCGTCGACGTCACGGTGTTCTGGAGGGCAGCGATTTGGATTTGGAGTTAGTTGTTGAGCTACCTCAATGTCTCCTGTTCGCGGATGTCATTCTCGCGGTCGAGAGTCGCCTGCTCTTGATCACGATCTAATGGGCTTGTTGCCCTTTCATATGCTATTTCATGTTGGTGAGCATCTGATGAGCTGATCTTCGTGCTGCTGCGGTGGTTGGACACTGGCAGCTGCCCCCCTGAGGCGGGGAGGAGCCAATGTCTTCGGTGGTACATGTTGATCGATAACAAGCGGGGAACCGTGCCCGTAATGGTGCTTATGGCCTTGCCTTTAATGTTGCGCTATTGAGGGTGACATTTTGCTTTCTTGAGGCCATTGGCGCTATAGAGAAGAGGCTTTTTGAGGAAGATTTTGTGATTTTTTGAGAGGGAGATCTCGAGTGTAGGGACTCAGATCTCAATGAAAGCACCAGTTTGTGGTGGTCATTTTCCGTCAGAAGTGATTGGAGGCCGATCCATGGTTCAAAGTCTCAGTCTCGGCCGCCGACTCGGCTGGTACCGAGACGGATCGGTCTCGGCGACTCGGATCAGACTCGGACGATACGCGCAAAGCGTTACATAGAATATCAAAAAAATTATGAAAAATTCATGACAAATCGTAAAAAAATGTAGATATCAAAATTCATGTATCACATATTCAAAACATATCACTTAGCACTCAAAACATAACGTGAAAGTATAAATACAAGTGTCGGTAGAAAGATATCAAAATACATGCATAATATAGTAAATTGCACAAAATAATTCATAAGTGCCTGCTAATATAGTCATTTCCATATTAAATTACAAGGAGGCACAAAATCATCATTCTCGCGATAAGTAAAGAAACAAGTATATAGTTTCCATAAGGATAATAATATGTTTGTGAGTGAGATCCTGTAGGCTAAGATGATTGACCAGAGGATCCAACATCAGAGTAATATGACGCTAGGGGTTGAACAATATCAGCTCCATGGTGATAATACCCAAAACCTCGATATTCAGTGCTGCTAGTAGAATATTCACCAGTGCTAGAATAATCAGTGCTAGAATATTGGCTAGATGTCAAACCCAACCCTGTAAATGGCATTCAAGACTATGATGACCATGTGAGTAGTTATCATGTCCACTCGAATAATCATCGCTAGAACTGAAATCGACCAACCGATCCAAATGCCTACGTTGTTGCGAAATCCCCACCCGGGCTCCATGATCTGTATCTTGTGTGGCATAATATTCTGAATCCCATGTCACAACACCACCTCGTTGGCTTCCACCAACATCATGAGTCTCTTCATCATTACCGCCATCACCTCTATAACCGCCGTCATCATCACCACCATCACTGTCATTACCACCGTCATCATCACCGCCATCACCATCGTCGTCGCCATCACCGCCACTTTCATCACTACGACGAATACCTTCATCCAATCAAGCTAAGTCATCTGGTGGTAACATCGGTTGTTCTCCCTCATGAATCCACTCATCCAAAATATCATCATCATTTAAAAATATTGTTTAGATCAATTGAGTTATAATAATCATCGGTGTCACTTTTGCATGCCAAGTTTCTTACTTACAACCGCATATTGTAATGCACAAATACTAGTTTATACAACTTATTCATTGCCAATCAGTTGTGCAATTTTGTATGAATCAGCGAATATGAATCAGCGACCACGTGCTCTAATTTCTTTCACAACCCGATGTGGAACATGTTTGGCTTAAAATTTTGATGGCAATTTTCTGTAGATTGGGAGCTTCTTCGCCATAATTAATCTACAATCAGCTAGAAGAGATTGTTGCACTGCTCTTTTAGTCAGTGAGCTTCCAAATTCTCCAACTCCATCCATAAATAATTTTCTGTGAGAATACACATCATAAGTGTTAATATTTGCATAACATTATATCGATGAAATAAATAAATTATTATTACCTTATTAATAACTCTTGCTTGTTTATTCAAATCCGGCTCCAATCTTTTAATGACCTCCTTTAATCTATTTCTCACTTCTGAATGGTAGAAAAGTTTTTTGAATATTGGAGTGCTGGATTTAAAAAATATGCTGCAATAATGTAAGCACATGATTGTTATGATATGACAGTTTCAATTTCTAGTCAACAAATATGATTTCTAGGCAAATGAATTACCAACAACATGCAAATGTCTATGCAATTTTTCCTCCCATCTTCTATCAATTATATCCCAGTACTTCTTCCAGTTCTTATTTGATGCCTTTATAGCTAATTTTGCTTTATACATAGCTTCATATATAATAGATAATGTAAGTTTCTTGTCCTGGTCCACTATCTTCAAGATTTTAAAAAGAGGATCTATAATGTTTTGGACCTCTCTTACCTTCTTTCAAAACCGGTCAGTCAGAATGAGATTAGAAATCTTTTCTCGCACACTTCTTTTACTCCTTTCCTTGTTGAATTCATGCCATTCGGTAGTCGTACACATTCTTTTCAAATCTTTCTCATAGCGAATAAGGCTTTCAATAGAAATAAACTCGGTGGCAAACTGTGTTATACCTGGTCTCAATAAATCTCTATCTATGGTAAATAGCTTCATTATATTCACCACTTTGAGGCTATTGTAAATGAATGATGTGATCATCTTAGCATCATTTAATGTCTCCTTGACTGATTTCTCAGAGCCAATTTCTTCAAGCATCAAATCAATGCAATGTATTGCACAGGGAGATCTAAACAAATATTTTTTCTTCTCCATCAACATGTGACCAGCTGCTTTGAAACTTGCCTCATTATCTGTTACAACCTGCACGATATTTTCTTCACCAACTTCATCAACAACTTTATCCATTAGCGAGAATATATAATCAGCAGCTTTCGAGATATTAGTAGTATCAACAGAAGTATGGTAGATCATGCTTCTATCACAGTAAATCATGAAATTAACAATAGGCTTTCTATTTCGGGAATTACAGCCGTCACACATGATCGTGCAACCATACTGCGGCTATTTTATTTTTATTGAAGCAATATGTACTTCAATTTCTTTCATTTCTTCCTCTAAATATAGATTACTAATCTGGTACCCTGTAGGACCTTTTACACCTGGGCCTGCCTCCGCAATAGTATTAATCATGCTTTGGTAGTAAGGACCACTATCAGCTGCATTGAATGGTATTGCATTGTAGTGAAAGAATTTTGCCATGAATTTTTCAACCTTTTTAATATTCTTAGCTGAGAATATGCTTTTGATTGATTTCTGTTATGTTGGGAACATGTAAGGATCAATACCACGAGCTGAAATTTCAGCTTCTCTTGTAGTCATACTCCGACGCAATTTACGGTTAATCTCTGATCCTGAAGGCTGCGAACCACTGCCACCAATATCAACTCCTTCTGCCGATCTCCAAGCCATTTCACGACTTTCTTTCATAACTTGTTTTAGTTGTATTCTTTCCTTCTAAACCATTAACTTCTTCAATTTCATTATCAAAATCTTTATCAGTCACATTATAAAACTCTTCCTCACTTAAAGATTTCATAAGTCGCTCTTTCTTTGCTACCTTTAGAAAGATGTTGTCTCATTATTTGAGATACCTCTTTTGATTCTTGCAAGCATCCTTCCACCTGACCGGGTATATGTGCTATATGTTGCTTCAATCTAGTGATACCACCATGGACTTGTTTCCCACAATAATTACACTTCACAAGTTTTCTACTTCCACCAATAAGGGTACCATGTTCCTATCCAATATCGCGTTATTTTGGAGCCATACTGAAATTTAAAAAATTATCTGTTAAATTAATTGAAACTAAAATTAACTAAATTAAAATAAAATTAAATTAAACTCAATTAAATTAAACTAAATTAAATTAAACTGAACTAGTTTATACTAGATTAAGCTAAACTAAATTAATTACCTAACTTCAATAAAATTATTAAATTACCTAACTTAATTATAATTACAAAATTTTATTAAATCAGATTAACCTAAATTAAGTTTAATTAAACTAAACTAATTTAAATTAAATTAAACTCAATTAAATTAAACTAAATTAAATTAAACTGAAGTAGCTTATACTAGATTAAGCTAAACTAACTTAATTACCTAACTTCGATCAAATTATTAAATTACCTAACTTAATTATAATTACAAAATTTTATTTAAATTAAATTAACCTAAATTATTTTTAACTAAACTAATTTAAATTACATTAAATTCAAATAATTAAAATCAGAGAGAGGAACATAGGGGGAGAGAGGGACTGAGGGGAGAGAGAGGAACAGAGGGGAGAGAAAAACTGAGGGAGAGAAAGGGACTGAGAGATAGAGAGAGGAACAGAGAGGAGAGAGAGGAACAGATGGGAGAGAGGGAGAGAGGGACTGAGGAGAGACGCATAGGGGGAGAGAGACAGAATTGGCGGAGAGAGAGGGGAGAGAGATCGATGGAGAGAGAGAAGGAGAGAGAGGGATGACGACAGAGACAAAGAGGGAGAGAGAGACGAAGATAGAGGGGGAGAGGGACAGAAAGAGAGAGACAGAGAGAGAGGAATCGACGGAGATAGTGGTAAAGAGAGAGAGACGGAGACAGAGATAGAGAGAGGGACAGAGAGATCGACGGAGAGAGAGGGAGAGAGATCGACGGCGAAAGCTACGCAGAGGAAGAGAGAGGGAGAGAGATCGACGGCGAAAGCGACGCAGAGGAAGAGAGAGGGAGAGAGATCGACAGAGAGAGAAAGGGAGAGAGATCGACGGAGAGAGACGCAGAGGGAGTGAAATCGACGGAGAGAGAGAGGAAGAGAGAGAGGTACTTGCGAGGGGGAGAGTCGACGACGACGATGACGGGCGTGGGTTTTTTTTCTTTCTGATTCAGAACGCAGAGAGGGGGGGTAGCGTGAGAGAGAGATAGAGATCTCTCTCCCTTTATGTTAGCGAATCACGGGTGCCGAGTCGACCTGGGTCGGTTCCGACTCGGAGCCGACTCGATCAACTCGGCCGAGTCGCGTAAGACTCGACCGAGTTGACCGATTCGACTCCGAGTCGGAACCGACCCTGGTCGACTCGGCACCCGCCCTTCGACTCGGGCGTCCGAGTCATCTCCTTGCCGCCGATCCTCACCACAAGCGATAGAAGTAGTTGGGATAGTGCATTAAAGAAAACACAACACAAAAAGAGATACACAAGATTTTATGCAGAAATTCTTAATCGGGAAAAATCACGAGGAGGAGGAGAAACTTCATTATAATTCTCAAATTACAAGGATTATAGGAATCTAGAAGATGAGTGTGGTTTGAAATCAGAATTTGAATTCAAGATCAGAACTGGGTTCCTTTGGAGATGGGTTCAAATCCTTTCTCAGGGCTCTTCCCTCAAGGTTTGAATGCCTTTCTTTATTGGAGGACCAGCTTTACTTATACTCGACTGGGCTTTTGGTATGGTGACAGATGATGCGAGCGAGATCTTCGTAACTGCACGATTTGCACATGTCGACTTGTTGTAACGATCATGATCAGTGCTGCAAATCCACTACTGTCTATAACTGCTCATGTTGAGTGGCTTCACACGTTGCGAACGTGGAGAAATATATAGTGGCGTAACCGTCGGCGGAGATCGATGGTGAACTGTTGCTGGAGCTGCTTGGCTCGTAGATGAAGTCTTCGGAACGGAGGAAGCCTCGGAGCGGAGAGGACCTGGAGGAGGTCGGGAACATCATGGACTTCTGAGGAGGGCTCTCATGTACCTCAGAGAGTTGGAAGGTGAGGGACACGTGTCGCCGTCTTACACGGGGTCAGATTTTGACCACTACAAGGAGTAAAACACCAAGTAAAGTAGCGTACCGACAATCAGAAATTAGTTAATGGTTGTCAATAGGGGTAATAGATCCTAACAAGCGCATAAGGCTCTTCCAGATGTCATTAATTCCCTTAGCAAGCTTCTCAGCTTGGTTTATTGTTAATGGTTGAGTTACTTTCTCAAAGGGCGATGAGCTATGTTTTATTGTTCCACAAGGAAAATAGACTATTGCGAGCCATGATGATGAAGTCTCTTGAGCCCAGCCATTCAATATGACCCACACCCTCCAATGCAACATATTAAACAATTTGATAGAAAGTTGTAATTTGGTTGAACTTTAATATCCATTTTAAGACATGACGCCATGAGACAAACCTAGTCAATTGAAAATTAGGAACATCTAAGGATTTGCTGGATATTTTTGAATAAATTTCTTGACTGGCATAGAAAATCTGACACACATATAACGTTCTTTTGCATGTTCTTTTAGAAATAAACCATTTTAAACACGATTCACTTAATATCTGATTTTTAGTGTTTCTATTATTTTTAGTCTCTTTAGATATGCTTTCTTTTGCTTAGATCCTGTACTAAACATAAATATTCACCATTCCATTTTTTTTGCCATATCTTGTTTTGCTAACTATGTCTGAAATAACTTTCAGAGAGTACTGAACCTGAAACTAAGTTCTAAAGCATTGATTTTGTATGCAAATGTATTTTGTGGTAAATCTTGCAAGCATCTTAAGGATTTCAGTAAACCTCTTTACATTATGTTCTTTGATTACGATTATATTGTTTTATCAATTACTGTTCAATTTCCATATAAAAAAGTGCTTATTGTTGTTATATGCAGTGTTAATCGATGCCAGCGCACTTTAGCTGAGATTGCTGTTAAAGCAGTTCTAGCTGTTGCCGATTTAGAGAGGAAAGATGTCAATTTAGATTTGATTAAGGTGGAGGGAAAAAGTTGGAGGTAAATTGGAAGATACAGATCTCATCTATGGAATTATTGTTGACAAGGATATGAGCCATCCTCAGATGCCGAAACACATCGAAAATGCTAAAATTGCTATCTTGACTTGCCCATTTGAGCCACCAAAGCCCAAGACAAAGCATAAGGTTGACATTGACACTGTGGAAAAGTTCCAGACTTTACGTCAGCAGGAGCAGAAATATTTTGATGACATGGTTCAGAAATGCAAGGTAATTAAGCTCTTTGTGAAATGTAAGTTTGCAATTGTCTGAAAGGAAATATTGCCTTCATTATTATTATTTTTTAACTTTATCTTCTCAAACCTGTCCCTGGAAGTCTTATGCTTCTAGTTCTCTCAATTATACTGCATGTGTGACTCTTGGTTTTTGGCAATTTAGCCCTATAATGTCAATACTAATATTCAATTACTAAAATACCGCATCGAAGATAAAGCTTTAACATTAGTGTATAATGCTAAATGATTGATCTCATCTGTCTCCAATGGATTAAGTGAGTTTTTGATTTTAGCAAGTAAAGAGAGGTGCATTTAACATTCTTTTTTTTAGTTGTTAAACTTGTCAGTGTAATTCCCCTAAAATAATTTCATGCCGTTTTAGATCTTACTGTTTCTGTGGTGATTTTAACTTAATATGAAATCCAAATTATGAATTTTTCTCCTTCTCATCCTTTAAATTAGAAAATTATTTTCTCTATTCTGTCATGTGGCAACTGGGATATGCTTTCTTTTGTTCTCTGCCTGTATTTGTGCTTTAAACTGATCTTAATTTGATATGTCAAGTCTATCATCTTTATCCTTCCTCTAGATTCTTTTTTGATTTAGAATTTTGGAGTTGCTCCTTGGTTGCACAAGCTTAAAGTGTCATTTTGAAACTGGTTAGAGGGTAGACGTCGAGTTGACAGCACAATACAGCCTTCATGGAGCCTTGTGTTCAATAGCCACCCCTAGATTGGAAAATAACTTACATGATTATCAATTTTATTTTATATGTATGCATTATGTGTGTGTGTATATTTTATGACATAAAGCACAAATGGATTGTATGCAATTACATCAAAATCACCTTTTTTTTCTAATTTTTTTTTTCAAACATTGATTTTTTTTTTCACAAGATAAGATATAATAGGAAATGTGTAAATATCATACAAATTAAATAACTTGTGCCTGGCTAACGTGTCTAGGTTACAACTAACAGCTAAATAGCATGACCTCTAAACAAGTGATATCTGGCATCTTTTAAACAAGTAATAGCTAACAACTAACTAGCATGGCCTCTAAACAAGTGATAATCGGCATCTTTGAAAAACTCTTAAATATTATAAAATTATTAAAAGTCGCAAGTAACAACATAGCAAACTAAAGGGAATAAATACTAAATAACCAAGCAAGTAAAAAAGTGACCGTTAGCAACTATAATCAAGTACCAATGGTAAGAATGAAATAACTTCGCTATTTTGCAGCCTATAAGAATTATGCGGCTATAAAAGCAGATTATGTGGCTCTAGGCTCCTGCATAATCCAAGCACTACACTAATTATGTGGCTATTATATGGATATGATAATGTGACTCTAGGCACCTTTTAACAAACTGGAAGATAGTTATGTGTTTTATCTGCATAATGTACCCACATAACTCTATAATCTAATATGGTCATGATTATGGACTGCATAATCCCTCTCGTGCGGCACATAATTTTTTCATATGACAATTCGAACCAGCTCTGTTCTCCTTGACTAATTTCGAGTGCCTTTTGTATGACTATGATTCAGTTCCTAATTTTCTTTTTGGATTTTTCAGGATGTTGGTGCATCCCTAGTTATTTGTCAACGGGGTTTTGATGATGAAGCTAATCATCTGTTGATGCATCGGATTTTACCTGCTGTTTGATGGAATTGATTGCTATTGCCACAGGTATATGTCAAAGCGTAGTTCCTTGTAAAAGATGGCTCATTTAAGTTGTGTTCTTACTTATGATCTTTTTTTGTTTACAGAGAATTGTTCCGAGATTTCAAGAACTAACACCTGAAAAACTAGGAAAGGTATTCTATAATTTTGTACACTTGTTAGGCCTATGACATGAATATATTGTTTCACTGAATGATTTTCTTGATGCTTTATTCCATGTTACTCCTCTCTCCAAACAGCCACAATTTTTTTTAAAATATATAAATGGCTTTTGTGAGGTTTTATGCGAAGATCACATAATGACAAATTGTGGAAATACCAAACACACGGGATAACTAAATACTGTTTTCAGAACAAGGCTGTCATAGTAACAATCCTTTAATGGATAATTAGGGGTATCTTGCAAAATCATTATTTCTAAGCTTCTCATCTAGGTAATACTTTCTATATGAATTATGAAGAGAGAATATAAGTTTAAACAAACTTGAAGTCACGTGGATTGGAGATGCACCTGCAGCTTTTGTTGTGAGATTAAAGACTGCCAGTTAGATTGAAAGATGTTATTTGTCTTTTTGGCAGTGATGATTGTTCATTCATGTAATAAGAGGCAGGTAGAGAATATTGCAATTTAAAAATATTGTAGCCGGCAATAATAATAAATCAGGACTCTTTATATACTCAACTAAGTTTTGGTAGTTGCATCAGTACAGGTTACCACACCCAGGTTACACCCGAGTATGCTGAAACTTAATTCCATGCTTCAGAATTGGTTTTCCAAATGGTTATCTAAACAGATCATTGCTTTGTAAATTCATCACTTTGTTTTTATGTAGGCGTTAATGTTACTTATCTGAAATTTTTACTGATGTCTAATAATACCCATTTAGTATCTGTACTCAATCAAAATTCCTATTTAGTTTTTACGAACGCGGATATTAACTTGGAGTTTGAACAATATTCGTTTTCGTGTCATACCAAGAAGAACTACAAACACTGTAATATTTATCCCCACTTCGTGTCACCTTCATTTACACCTCTGATTCCCTGGTTCTCCTTACACGTCTGGGAGATTTTTTTCCTCTCCTAAATTATTGGGAAGCTCATGGGAAACTTGTGGGAAATGGATCATAGATTCAAGGGGAACATTTCCCTGGTATTGCAGGCACATGCTACATATGCTATGGGCACTATGTAAATGCCGACAGATCCCATTGATCTTATGGGAAATCTTTTGAAAGTTTTAGGAAACTCATATTATTTCCATATTCTATACATGTATGTGCATATTATATCTATATACATTAACTGCGACGTAGACCTACAGATGCGCCAGTCCGGCGAGTAGAGCGTATCAAATTAGGGCAAGTTAAAAGAGCGTAGGAGAGACCGAAGAAAACATGAATGGAGGTGATACAACAAGATGCAGAGGCTAAAGGTCTTAATGAAGGCATATTGCTCGATAGGAATGAGTGGAGAAAGTTGATCCATGTGCCCGATCCGCCGTAATTCTTTTTTGGTTTATGTAGCCTAGCCAAATACTTGGGACAAATGGCTTAGTAGTAGTAGTTGTTGTTGTTGTTGTATTATCTATATACATTAATGTATGCTTTTTGGATCTTTATTAAATTGTATATCTTGGTCATATCATATTATACATGTTCCTAATGTTTCATATCGCTTCTTTTTTAGGTTCTCTAGACTTTCCTGTGAAGGTCATATTATAGAAATCCATATTATATTCATATTTTGTGTTCCTCATAACATTTTGAACAGAATTTCCTTCTCTATACAATATGTTCATGCATATTTAAAGTGATTATTTATATATACATGAATCCATGCTTCAATTTGAATCTCTGTTAAATTTAATATCCTCCTCTTGGCATTTTGTAATTATTCTAAATGTTTTTCAAGGGTTTAATATAGACACCACTTTCCTGAAGGATTCTGTTAGGCACTTATTGGAAGGGGAGTAGGAGAATATAAGCACTTTTGTTCTTCTAGTACCCTCGTAACACCTGAAATTTCCTTGGTATTAATTTACGCCTCTTCCCTCTTTTACCCAAAGTTTTGGTCACATGCAACTCGGAATTGCTTATGACCAACTATTTTGTCTCTTATTCCTAAACTTGTTCTAATACTGAAAATATCATACCCAAACACTACAAAGCATAAAAATGTCACTGTACTTGTTTGATGTTACGCATAGGAGGCATAAAGTGCTATAGCCAAAAAATGGGTGTGAGCTTATTCAAGTTCTCGAACAGGACCTTAAGGTTCTCTACATTTTTTGTGAAATCCATATTATGGTCATTTTTTCTTCATGACATTTTGAAGAGCTATGAGCTCCATTTCCCTTCCATTTTGTTTATGATCCCCAAGTTTACATATAGCCTGCCTTGCATATTACATCAGCCATACATATACATGTGTGCATATCTGTAAATGTATTTAAATATCTGTAGATACATATATATATACACACAAATACACAAGGACACTACATGCACAATTTTGTGCGCGCGCGCGTGCATTTGTCCAAACACACACATCCGCAAAAAAGAAAGGGAAAAAAAAGAAAACAGATACACACAAGACATACAGTCACACACCTTAACACACACAATTAGATATAGACTTGTGTAGTTCGGGAAGGATTCGAGCCCGAATCCTTCCCACTCAAATACCGACATCCGACATTCAAATACAAGATTCCACTCCTTTAAAGTTGATCTAAATTATATAAAGTAACTAAAAGTAAAAAATCAAGTGTTTTAAATACTTTTTGCCCATCCATCAAGTGGCGCAAAATGGACGGCCGAGAGTAGTGAGTTGGTTAGATCTATGTCTTTAGACATATAAATTCTCGATCCGGCCATTTGATCATGATCTAAATATTTAAAAACCCCTACAAACTAATTTTTGTTAGGTTTCAAATGTTCTACAGCGTTAAACTAACCAACTCATTATTTAGGCCGTCCGTTTTTTTCCTACTTGATGCATGGGCGAAAAGTATTTAAAATACTTGATTTTTGGTTTATACATACTTGAATTGATATAAAACAACTTCAACAGAATGGATCTTGTATTTGGATGATGTATGGTTGTATTTGAGTGGAAGGATTCGGGCTCGAATCCTTCCGGAACTACACAAGTCTATCTACACATAATTATACATATATAATATATAGTATAGTTATACATCAGCACATGCAGACATGCATGCATGTGTGTGTGTATTAGATGATGAATGTAGCCTGCTTTTTCATCGAGTGAGTGTATGTATAGTTGCTTTATGAATTGTTTGTTGCATCTAAACAGGCTGGTCTTGTCAGAGAAAAATCATTTGGAACTACTAAAGATAAGATGCTGTATATCGAGCAATGTGCGAATTCAAGGGCGGTAACAGTATTTATTCGTGGTGGTATGTTTCTATAGCCTATTTCTTCCACTTTTATATGTTGGTGAATATTGATGAACATTTTGTTTATTTCATTTTCTTTGAAGTGCTCGTCCATGCAGCATTATTTTAATTTGCTGTAACATGTATTTGTCTGGATGCTAGTGTATTTGTTAGCGAGAGCAGATAAATATACATGAGCACATGATTTAGTATTTCTTGATTGTAAAAAGTTGGAGGGGCAACCTGGTTCCTGGCAACATTAAAATAGCTCACTATTTAATAGGTTTCTATCGTTGTAGTGAAATCTCAACCATCAAAGTGCTCCAAGAAAATATTAGAAATATTTTAGGTTAGCTTGTTGCTGGATGTTAGGAGATATAATTAGTATTATATTAGTATTAGTATTGGACTGTGATTAGGAGTCTCTTTTTGATTCGGACTTTATGTAGTTGTGCTTATATATTTGGGGTATTGCCTACATCAATAATAGATGAATGACTCTTTCTCTCTCAATCTTTACAGGGTATCAGAGCCAATCGCAAAACGCTAGTTTCTCTCTCTAAAAAAATCCCCAAAATTACCACAAATTACTGTTCCTCTTCCTCTCCCCAAAAATCTATCAAACCCAACTCCCAAAAACCCAACTCTTCCGACACCGCCACACCGGATCAAGGTCTCAGACTCTGCTCCGACTCTTCTCCGACCTCGACATACCGTAGGATCAAGGTCTCGCCGGATCATCACATCCTCTTCACACGACTGTGCATCGCGCCTTCGTCAATAGCCATCTAGCCCTGTCTTGCGCACGTGATCGATCACTCGTCATTGATCGATCTTCACTCGCCGTCAGCAATCAACACTCGCTGACTCGCCGTCAACAATCATCACTCGTCGTCTTCGTTCTCAATCGCTTGCCACGCCGCCACGCCAACCCTAGTTTCGAGATGGGATCCTCTAATATGATTTCGTCACTGATCTGATTGGTCATCTGATCTGATTTCATTCGATCATCTGTTTTGATTGTGCCACGCTGCTTCGTTCATCTTCGCGTGCTCGGGTTCTGATCTGACTTTGTCCTCGAGATGGGATCATCTGCAGCTCGTGATTTGAGTGATTGATTTTAACCCTAGTTTTTGGATTTGAGTTGAAGATGATTTGGGTTCTAATTGAGTTGATTTGGATCCCGACCCGAGTGCAATAACTTCAGTTGGGTTTAAAGTTTTAAACCCGTTTTGCTACACTACAACCCGCATGCTTCGATAACGGGTTCAATGTAGGCATACCCGTTACTGCACCATCTTCTTTTTCGGGCCGTAACTTGCAGATCCGGACTCCGATTCTGGAGTTCTTCGAGGCGTTACGATCGTGTCAACAAGAGCTTTGCATCGGCATCCACTGCAGTCTTCACAAGAGTTTGTTCCGGTCATATATCATATTTATGCTGGCAATTTAGATACCCGTATCTCTGAGCAAGAGCTTGAGGATGAGTTTCAAACATATATAATATTAAGACGAATATGGGTTGTGAGAAGGCCACCGGGCTATGTGATGTAGAACGTGTAGGGAGAAAGGGAAAGGGAAGAAATTAGAGTTGTAGAGAAAGAAAAGTGATAAAAGATTAGATCTCTCTCTTCTACTCTGCACATCATTATGCAAGATATTCAAATTTGTAAAGATCTTCAACATGCCTCAACAAAAGGGGGTTTAATTTCAATTCATCATAGTCTACCCAAACAACTACAACACTTGGCTAAATAGGCCCATACAAAGAGTACTCTCTCACCACAATCAATATGGGACAAACACTACTAAAACAAATAACACAAAATAAAGAACTAAAGAAATTAAAATTAGAGCGATCTTCATCATTCTCCCTGGCTTAAAAGTATTCATCTTCGGTGAATGCAGTGGTAGCAGAAACGATCGGGTAAAACTGAACCACATCTCGCATCAATCATGCTATGGTGGAGGTCGTGTAACCGACATCAGTGTATCAAATCTGAACCACGTGGTGGTGGAATTAGTTTCGATGACAAACCGACTGCAGTTAATGGTAACTCGAGCAAGATATATGCATCATGCCGAGCAAGTCATTTCTGTTGAAGACTGAACCAATTGTACTCTGCACCATAAGAAGCTTGATCTCCTGTGAGCCCGTCTGCTGTAGAAAATTCTGCAGATGGTCATATGCATCAGGCGATCTCAAAGACAATGGAATCCTCATTGCTGGCGAATATGACAATAGATCCATGGTTGGCTTCGCTGGGAGATTTACATAAATCTCAATAAGAGGCTCTTCTACTTCTTTGAACCGAGAAGGAGTTTCTTCTTACAATGACACTAACTCAACAACTTCTGACTCTGGCTCATTAAGAACATCAGGTTCGATAATGACTGAAGGAGGATATGGACCTGCCTCAACCTTTGCAGTGAAAGGATCAGCGATTTGTTGGATCTCAGGCCCGAGCTCTTGCTTAATATTGGGCTCTCTGCTCTCTGGCTCAAATGAATGAACGAGTGGGTATACCAAGTACAAAATGGGCTTTGCAAGGTAAACCAATATCGACATAATTTTTGGTTTTCTCTCCACTAATAATAAGCTTCTTTATCCAACTTAAGTCTGGCATAATGATGTTTTTTTCTCAGCTGTCAGAGAGAAATATATAAATAAATCTTCAAGATCGCTTTTCCAAACTTCATATTCATAACGATCATCAAAACCCCGAAAAAGTGGGACAACTTCAACATGGCCCGTTCAACATGCTTGTCATCACAGTCAGTATTTATATATTTACCACAAAAGTAAAAGCTCATGAGGAGAATTTAATGCATAAGCTTAGAAGTTACCTTAAAGAATCTCTCCTCTTCTGTTGCAGGAACAGTATCGACACCAAATAAAGGCTTGTGGTGGTCGGATCTTGCTGCCAAAAGCTGTGACTTTCTTTTAGTTTCTCCTGGACTCAGCTGCGTATCCAATATTTCAGACGGAACATGAATCAAACTCTAAACGGGCCTGAAATGGACCCCGGAATAAACTGTTGTACTGCTGTTGAATTGCGTGAACAGTAACGACTTAGAAACGACCCGATGACATCAGCGCGACTCAGCTGACGTCAGCAACGACGCGAATGACGTCAGCTGTGGCTCGGATGGGTCAACCTCGCGCTGATGGCTTGGGCCGGCTTGGGCCAACTCTGGGTACTGTGCAGAGTGGGCTGGCTATGCTGCTGGGCTCAATCGGATGCGGGTCAGGGTCTGATCCAGGTGAGGCAGGTCAGGTTGTTATCGGGTTTGATAACTTAAACCCAACACAGTTTTTAACTCGGGTTTAGAGATGAAACTTGCAAACCGTTTCTCTTTTCTTCCTTCACCGAACACTGCTAGGGTTTGCAGTTGGTGACGGTGGAGTTGCGACGATGGCAACGTGATTCTCCGGCGACGTGGCTGACAGTGGCGGCTACAACGACCTCGATGAGACGATGGCGATGAGACGGAGATGAAGAGGACGGAGGTGGAGATCTGCGGCGAGGCAAGTTCGTGGATGCGGTCTGGGATCTCGACGACGAAGACGCAACAAGGTTCAGCGGCGCTGCAGTCAGCGAAGTCGAGGTGCAGTCGGCGGCGACTGGCGAGCGGAGACGATGAAAGGATGGCAACGAGGAGATCTTGGCTTCGGCGAGGAGACTTATTCGGCGAGGACTGCGGCGGGGTTGGAAGAGGCGGTGGCGGTGGTCCTGTCGCGGTGGACGATGTTGCTAGCAAGAACTCGACTTCGAGATCTGATCGAGATCTTGTGGCGAGGAAGATGGGGTGGAGTTGACGAGGTGACCGGCTCAGGATGCCGGCGGGGATGTTGGTGGCAACGGACGATGTCCGTGAAGCTGTTGGAAGGGAGCGACGCGGGATGTCGACAACAGGGGTTTGGGTTTGAGGGCTCTGCCGTTCAAGGAAGATGAATAGTACTGAGAAGAATTTCCATTTTTTATTTCCCTTTTCTTTTCTTTTCTTTCTTTTCATTTTTTCCTTTTCTTTTTTTTTCAAAACAGAGGAGAAAAAGGAGGAAGGGATCTAGGTTTTTTTTGGAAATTTGTGGAGGCTAGGGTTTTTTATGGAAGGGGATTTTTGTGTGGAGAAGAAAAATATTAGATTTTAGCTTTGATACCAATTTGATGTAGAACTAATATAAGAGAGATAAAAATATAAAATTGATAAAGGGATAAAGATAACTTTGGGAATCCGCACCTAGGTGATCTCTCACCCACTCTTGCAAATCACCATACAAAAGATTTAAGTTGCTAAGCACATCATCATGCAAAGCAAGTTGAATAGCAAATCAACATGCTAAACAGAATTTTCATAATCAAATATCATAGCCTACCCTAACAATTACAACACTTGGCCTTAAGTAGGTCCATACAAAGAGTAATCTCCCACCACAACCAATGCGGGACTAAAACACTACTAAAATAAATAACTCAAATAAAAAAACTAAAGAAATTAAAATTAGAGCGATCCCTATCGCTATGCCTTTATCGACTTTGATAACTATAGAAATGCTCAAGATGCAATTCACGACTTGAATGATAAACATAAGTAGAAGATTGAGCTTTTCCATTACTATAGAGGTGGTGGTGACTGTAGTGATTATGATCGTGATTCTAGAGAAATTGATAGTGGTAGTAGTCGTCGTCGTAGTCAAACTCATCGCAGTGATCGTAGGAGTGCAGACGAGCATCCTATCTCCATATCATTCTTGCTCAAACAGGCATGGTTTAAAGTTTCCGTCTCGGCGGTCACTGAGACGGATCAGTCGGCGTCTCGGATTGGTCTCAGACTATACACGCATAATGCTATATAGAAAGCTCAAAAAATTCTGAAAAAAATCACGACAAATCTTAAAAAAAGTAGACAACAATATTCATGTATCACATGTCCAAAACATATCACCTAGCATATTAAACATAAAGCGAAAACATAAATACACGCGTCATCAGTATAAACATACCAAAATAATAATTGATTTCTTAATACATTTTATAATAGTAATTAACAATGGTTATTAATTTATAATAATTAACAATGGTTATTAAAACCTGGGCCTGAGCCCATGATCAGCCCAAGGGCAACACAAAACAAAAAAAGAAAGATCATATTATCAAAAAAAGAGATCAGGAAAGTTCTCGATCTCTCTCAGTCTCTCGGAGAGAGAGATCTCAGAGAGGGAGAGAGACGGGTGCCCTAGATCGCGAGGACGGCGAACGAGGATAGCGGGCGACCAGGTCAGGACGGCGGGCGACCGGGCGAGGACGGCGGATGCCCTAGATTGCTCTCCTCTGGCTCTCTCCTCTCTTTCCAGACGACTCTCTCTCCTCTCTCCCTCCATCTGATCTCTCCCTCCCTCCCTCTCCCCCTTCATATGATCTCTCTCCCCCTCTCCCTCCTCCCTCCACTTTCTCAGAGCAGCGGAGGGAGGGAGGAGAGAGATCGAAGGGAGGGAGAGAGACGGAGAGAGATCAGAGAGAGACTGGAGGGCGATCGGAGGTAAGCAGGCGGCTGGCGATCGGAGGGCTGGTGAACGGCAGGCGCCGAGCGAGCGATCAGAGGGAGGGCGATCAGAGGTAAGCCCTAGACTTGATTCTGCTTCGTTTTTTTCTTTTGTAAACTCTCGAGTCAGGTATGACTTGGTCAAATTGGCTGAGTCTTACCGAATCGTATAGGACTCAGCCGAGACGATCAAGTCATATTCGAGTCGATCTATCCCCTCCCCAAAGATCTACTCGCGTCTCGTTCTCGGATCGGTGATGACCGTTTCGGAGACAACTCGGCCGAGTCAAGAGCGACTCGGCCGAGACTTTGAACCCTGCAAGCAGGTACTCTTATATCTTGCCTTAATTGTCTATGTGATTACTTGGGTTATAAATTCAGGAGCTACTGATCACATGACTGAGAACCAAGGTATCGTGTCCTCTTTTACTCCTATCTCATACTCTAACTACGTAGAATTAGTAGATGGCTCCCGCTCACCCATCCAGGGCATAAGTACTGCCACTACCACACATGCTCTTCATTTATCATCTGTGTTCTATTTACCTCATTTTTCTTACAACTTGCATCGAGTGAGATTGTCACCGCTTAATTATCTGGTAATTCTACTACTGATAATCTTCTCATTGCACTTCGAAAAGGCAAACATATTTGTACTCAACATCTTCTTTTTAATTTTGTTTCTTATTATCATTTATCAACTTCTTTTCGTTTATTTATTTCTTCTTTAGACTCATACTCGGTCCCCAAGAATATGTCCGAGACACTGTCTATTTCAGGTTAGACTCAGACGATACAAGAGGAGATGACAGCCTTAGAGCAGAATGGGACCCGAGAGTTGATTACATTTTCATCGGGAAAGAAAGCCGTTGGGTGTAAATGAGTTTACATTGTCAAGTTAAACTCAGATGAGTCTCTAGCTTGCTTAAAACTTAAAGCAAGATTAGTTGCCAAAGATTACTCACGTGTGTATGGACTGGATTATGTGGATATCTTCTTCCTGGTTGCGAAGATGACATCTAAACGGATCATGATATCATTGGTAGCGACTTATCACCGGCCACTTCGTTAGTTGAACATGAAGAATGCCTTTCTCAATGGTATTCTTGATAAGGAGGTTTACACGGAGCAACCACCTGGCTTTATTGCTCAAGGGGAGTGTGCAGATAAGGTTTGCAGGTTGAAGAAGTCACTCTACGGTCTGAAACAATCTTCGAGAGCCTGGGTTGGGTGCTTTGCATCGGTAATTCAAGAATTTGGACTCCGTCAGTTGGAGAAAGACCACTCTGTATTTTGGCGAATACAGCTTGGGAAGAGGATCCTGTTAATTATACATATCAATGATATTGTGATCACAGGAAATGACACTGAAGAGATTGATAGCCTAAAGAAGCATTTGCAAGCACAATTTCAGATAAAGGATCTTGGATCCCTGAAATACTTTTTAGGCATTGAGGTGGTCAGGTCCAAAAAGAGCATTCTTCTGTCACAAAGAAAATATGTACTTGACTTGCTTTCAGAGTCAGGGATGCTAGGATGCAGGATTATTGATTCTCCGATGGATGTGAAAACAAAACTGCTATCAGACCAGGATGAGCGTCTTGAGGATGTTGGGGCGGTACAGGAGATAGGTGAGAAAACAGACCTACCTGACGGTGACCAGACCGGACATCACATTTGAAGTTAGGGTGGTGAGTTAGTTTCTGTCAGCACCGAGGACTACTCACTTGTAGGCCGTAATGAGAATTTGGGGTATATGAAGAAAGCTTCAGGAAGAAGACTTCTTTATTCAGATCATGGACACACTCGGGTAGCAGATTTTTCAGATGCAGACTGGGCATGATGCCGTTTTGATAGGAGATCAACTACATGATATTCTTGGAGGAAATCTTATGTCATGAAAAAGTAAAAAACAGAGCGTGGTCTTTCGATCCAGTGCAGAGTCAGAGTACGTGGCAACGATAAATGTGACATTAGAGCTAATCTGGACCAAAGATTTACTGACAGAAATTGATTTTCTCTTAGAGTGTCCCATGAGACTATATGGCGACAACAAGACAACAATACACATTACTGAAAATGACGTGTTTCATGAGAGAGCAAAACACATTGAGGTTGATTGTCATATAGTTCGCAAGAAGATTGAGGATAAGATCATTGTGGCCAATCATCTATCATCAGGGTGCTAGTTAGCACATCCTCTCACCAAACCACTTGGTAGGTATATTTTATTTGTGACAACCTGGCATGTATGATGTATATGCTTCAGCTTGAGGGAGAGTGTTAGGAGATATAATTAGTAATATATTAGTATTAATAGTAGACTCTGATTAGGAGTCTATATCTGATTAGGATTTTATGTACTTGTGCTTATATATTTGGGGCATTGCCCACATCAATAATAGATGAACAACTCTTTCTCTCTCAATATTTACACTGGAAAATATTAATTGTGTAAAAAATTGGTTGGCATGATCTAATTTCTTGGTTGAATTTATCACAGACACTGTTCAAAGACTTTGTTTATTTTACTTTTTAGTATCGGACAAAGCTTGGTGCCTGTTGGCTAAAGTGAGATCCGAAAATTCTGAATAGGTAGTGAAAATTTGCACCTTTAATTGTATACAGATATGTATAGTGTTTGTCCTTCATCCATCAGTGTTGCATGGATCTGTGACCTGGCTATCATGTCTCTGTTTTTTTCTTGAAATATCCAAAGCCTGCACCTTCTGATAAACCTGAAACAGGAAGACACTTGCATTTAGAAATGAACGTTTAAAAAATCAACTGATAAATATAGGGGATTTCGAAATGGACTTTTACAGATCCTTTCAGAACACCCCTATTCTTATTAGAGTCGGCTTGATATTGATCAGTTTCAGTTAGCAATTTCCAGTTTGGTGTTGCAACTGGCTAAAACTAGCAGATATGCCAAGTAACAAAAGAGACAGGGATGACCTAAAAAGAAGTAAAAGAAAGGTAAAAATGCTTTTCGGCACAACTTTTTTGTTTTGCTTTGTTTTTTTTTCTTTTTCTTTTTTGTTGGTGTTTTTGAGGGGGGCTGCTGCTGTTGAAATCACATGTTTTCTTTTTTTTATCTCCTCCTATCTATAAGTAGTAGGGGCTGGGGCTGCTGCTACATTTCTTGGACTCTCTTTTTTCGTGCTCTCATCTGCTAGGGGTAGTAGGGCATTCATTGGTTTAGAGCAAGATCCATATCCAAATGGGTTAGTAATGTTCTGGGTTTCATTCTTGGACCACAAACGTGATTAATGATACACAGGAAAAGAATAAGTATGGGTTTGCGTTGAATAGGACAAATTACAGCCTGTTTGGGATAAGCTTTTATGGTCAAACTCACACACATCATACATGCAAAGAATAATACATCTCCTTCACGAGCGTTGAGCTATTAGCTAGTACCTGATAAGTGATGATCAATGTCTGCTTGCTGTTAAAGCCCTAGCTGGACCTGTTTACTGGTATAGAACTGTTCTGAGAAAGGTGGAGCTGCTGAAGTGTGGTGTTTGCACGCCACATCAGTTGACTGCTGAGATGTGATTTTTCAGGCTAAAGTCCTTTACTCTTAATGGTTCCTTTGTTGCAGGTTTCATCTTGCCATTCTTGTTAGGAGTTGCATTTATTCATTGCATGTGAGCCTCTAACCTGATGCCAGAGGAGTGCCAATGCATGGAGACCATGGAGACGATTTATACTGCATGGAGACCATGGAGACAATTTATATTGCATGAATATATACAACATTTCCATTTTGTTTCTTGAAGTTTGCTGAAGGGAATTCAAGGCTTAAAAAAGAAGTTATCAGCACAACAATAATTCACATGAATTAGTGCCTCGTGCCAATCAATCATGAATGACAGCTACATAAGTGCTCATTTGTTCTAGTATCTCATAAATCGCGGCTAGATAAGTGTTCATTTGTTCTAGTATCTGAGGATTTGAAAATGCACTCACTAGATATAAATATACTTAGCTAACTTGTCATATAAATTCAGACAATAGTGGTGATTGATTTGATTGTTTTCCCTGGTGATCTAAGTAACTAAATGATGATTGAGGAGAGAAGCCTCCATGATGCACTATGTGTAGCAAGGAATTTGATCTGCAACAATTCAATTGTGTATGGCGGGGGTTCGGCTGAGATCTCTTCCTCAATTGCTGTGGAAGCTGCTGCAGATAGGTACCCAGGAGTTGAGCAGGTGAATATTTTTTTTCTTTTGCAGCGTTCTCTTGCCAAAAGAAAAAGGAAAAAAAGAAGCCGAGCTTCAAGTTATGGAACTTACCTCTTTTTTTTTTGTATTTTCAATAAATTCTTTTGCAGTATGCTATCAGGTCGTTTGCTGAAGCTTTAGATGCCATTCCTATGGCTTTGGCTGAAAACAGTGGCCTACAACTTATCGATACTCTAGCTGCAGTCAAAGCTCAGCAAATCAAGGTAATTTGCCAGATGACCTTCCTATAATTTTGATTTATCTGAAATTTCACTGCATGTTTAATTGCTTCTCAACCTGGGGCTTCTCCCGGGAGCCACATTCTGCTTGCACGATTGATGTTGTTACACAGCTTTCTGAGCTGGATTTTTGCTTTTGATCTGTTGCAAGTTCTAAAATTCTTTTGCCTTATCATTCAGAGGTCCTTTGTCACCACATAAATTACTTTTTTGGTTTATTTTACTTGTATGATCTTAAGCAACTGTATCCTACAAAATAAAAGATGTTTGGAAGTTTTCTAAAATTCCCGGAAAAGAACATTATGTAGGAAACCTTTATGATATGACAATGATATATTATGTCATTTTCAATATTTCTACTGCGGGTATGTTGGATTCTTGTAAGTATTGGTGAGCTTGAATACTCCACTCCAGATAACAGGGGTAGCTTTAAACTTCAGAGCGGCTGCTAGAGATTTCTGGTTATTACTCATCTTTCTGGGGGATGCAAATTAACATATTTGTTTCAAAGAATTTTATGGCTATTAGTCTTGATCTGTACCCTTTGGTGGTGCTACATATGCAAGTTGCCTTGAAATGGTTCTTGCCCTCTCGAATGAATCTTTGCTCTGCCCTTGCAGGAGAACAATCCATACTGCGGCATAGATTGCAATGATGTTGGGACTAACCATATGCAAGAGCAGAATGTATTTGAGACATTGATCGGGAAACAACAGCAGATCTTGCTGGCAACACAGGTGGTTAAAATGATGTTGAAGATTGATGATGTTATCACTCCGTCTGAGTACTGATTTGAGTTTATGCTAAGTGCGCTGTCTGCTAAGTTTGTGCCTTAAATCAGAATTCACTGGAAGTATATATATGCTGCTGATTTGACACTTACAAATGGCGGTGAGAGTAGTCTAGTTCTCATTAGGATGTTATACCTTCCCCCCTCCTTCCTTTTCCTTTTTTTCTCCCTTTTATTTTTTGGCAATGTTCCTGATGCTATGGCAACCGGGAATATTTGTGGTGTTTCTACAATGATCTTTGAGTGAGCTTCACTGGGGTAGTCGCTTGGTTGATATTGACTGTTGGGATGTTGTACTATGCTAAAGTGGTTTTTGAAGATATTTCTGAGCTATTTTGTTACATTTTCGTGCACCAGTGATATCAGAAACTGCTGAAGCTATGAGCATGCTGCAAGGATTAACAAAATGATGTAATAAGCTAGAAAACCGCGAGCTATATTATGCTTCCCTCGACTTCAATTAATCTATTTTTGCAGATAGATGAGTTAACTGGAATGATATGGAAAGCTCAAAAATAACCTTCTCTTTCTCTCTGTTACTTGCAAGTTGAGCTTAAGGATGTGGTTTTCCGAGAACGGTGAATTTTAACTTGAGGTTCTTAAATTATTCTGGGACTGAAATGAATTGCATCCAAATTGTCACTATTGAGTTACTTGAAGGACTTAGGGCACCATCCCAAAAGACTAGCCTTCTAGGTGGAGTTGCCCGAATCTTTTTATACTCAAGACCATCCCCACGTCTAGCCGATGTGGGACTATTTGTTCGACCCAAATCTCAACAATCCCCCCATCGAACAAAGAGTCTCCCCTGCAAGCTCAACTATCTTCACACTGGAAGATTAAATGCTCCATCGAGATCCAACTCTTCACTGCGTGGGGTTGCGGCAAGCCTGCGGCACGCTTTATGTGAAGTATCAACTGCAGTTGGTCACTCCTCTACACCGCCGATGTGGGACTATTTGTTTGACTCAAATCCCAACAACCCCCCCTCGAATAAAAAGTCTCCCCTGCAAGCTCAACTATCTTCACACTGGAAGATCAAATGCTCCATCGAGATCAAACTCTCCACTGCGTGGGGTTGCGGCACGTCTTATGTGAAGTACCAACTGTAGTCGATCACTCCTCTACACCGTGTAACAAGCGAGCGCCCATTACAAGGAGCACCACTGTCAAATTTCTCGAGAGCCTAACATTAGCTTCACAGGGGCCTATTGCGAAGGAGCACCACTGCCAAATTGAATATCACCCACACACACGACTAAGTTCGGGGCATGGCTCCCCACGTCTAGCCGATGTGGGACTATTTGTTCGACCCAAATCCCAACATTACTTTATGTAATTATCTTGCCTTAGTTTGCCCCCTTGTATTATAAAAAGTGTTCTTGATCAATCCAAGTTGGATGTTGCATGTGATCAATTTTTATATGTTTGTTTAATTTACACCTATATTTATTTGCTCGTGTCCATTGTAGCACTTTTATCTATCCTGGACACTATAGTCGTCCATGTGGTGTGGATTGGTGGGGATGCACGCGCTAGTATAATCAATTTATTTCTTCACCCGCTCAAGGCGAGATTATATTTTTAGCGTAAGATAGAAGATGCGTCAACCTGTCCTTTAAATAGAATGTGTGTTCATATTAGTAGATACTAGGGATAAAATAGTTATAGCCACAATGTCATATGGAATGTAAGAAATCAAAGCTTTGAAATTTAATGTCAAATAAAACATTAACTAAAATAATAATCATGATCATTACGAACAAACATCTTCACGAAACCAACAAGTTTTTACTGGTAATCTTGATGGCTTTTCTTAGTTGCAGCAGCAGCATTGATCCTCTCAGTACAATGCCGTGCCAGGCATTGCTAGTGCTGTGCTTGTGTTGGTGTTGATCTCGGTCTCATCATCATCTGCTGCTGCTGATTCTAGTGCTTTCAGCGCCATCCCCAAATCCTTGACAAGGTACTCTGCAAAACCACCAGGTAGGGATGTCAAACGGGCTGGGCCATGTCGGGCCCGACGGGCCAATGGCAACGCAGCGGCTCGGTCCGCGACCCGAGTGACCCGGACCCGGGTATTTAAAAAAAATATTTTCATAAATAATGAATATGTTTCTTTCCCACATACGACACAATTGTTGTGTGATAGATAGTCATCAAGTTTGTGTGGTTGGGTTGATGTCTTGGGTTCGAACCTTGATATTTACAAAAAAAAAAAAATTACATTTTATTTCCCTGGGAGGGGGTGGCTGGCGGGTGATGGTGGGGGTGGCGGCGCAGGGGAGGGGCGGCGGGCCAGAGGTCGGGCGGTGGTGGAGGCCGGAGTGGTGGGGTGGGCGGGGGACGGCCGGTGGTGGGGCAGTCGGGGGAGGGATGGAGGGCGCAGAGGGGCGGGTAGAGGTTGTGGCGGTGGCCCGGGCGGCACGTGCCCGGGCTGGGCCCAGGCCTGGCACGACCCGCCCGGGCTATGGGCCGCCATCACTAGACCTGGGTCCGACCCAGGGGGAGCCGGACCCGGATCAGGTCTGGCCCGGGTACCACCGGTGCTGGGCCGTGCCCGGGCCAAACCGAACCGTGCCCGTGTGGGTTACCGGGCCGACCCACTTGACACCCCTACCACCAAGTCCCAAATCTCTGCGGATGATTCTCTCTCTTCAAATAATTCGATGGCTTTGGATCCCCCCGCGCCCCCTGCCGCATCGAGGAAGTCTTTGACATCCAACCACGACTTCTCTGCAAAAAAAAAAAAAGGCCTCGCTCAGTCCCACCAAGCTACTGCTCACCGCGATCTGGTTGCCGATTTTCGCGCTCTGCCCGCTCCCTGACAGGCCCATGTAGGTCAGCTTCCCCAGGATCTCAAACAGAGGGGAAAGCCACCTGACAGCCTCATCGTCTGCTCCGGTGAAGATGGCCAGCTTCTCGTCCCTAGCGCCCACGTCTCCTCCTAAGACGGGGGTGTCGACCGCGTGGCAGTTCCTGGACCTGGCGGCAGAGGCTATTTGGACGGCGAGATCGGCACTGTTGCTGGTGGTGTCAACGACTGTGGCGCCCTCTGGGAGGGCGAAGAGGGCGCCGATGTCGGGGTGGAGGAGGGATGGACGTCGGAGGGGTGGGAGACCATGATGAAGAGGACGTGGGGGGAGGAGCAGGCAAGGTCGGCGGGGGAGGAGACAAGGTGGGCCCCGGAGGATTGGGTGAGGGAGAGGGGTTTGGATGGGTTGCGGTCATAAATGGTGAGGTGGCACCATCCAGATTGGATGTGGGCGGCCATGACGACGCTCACTGTTAGATTTTACTTATTAAAAACTTGATTTTTTTTAATTTACACTAGTTATTAACTAATTTAGTGAGCTAGTCTCTTGGATAACTAACAAAGCTTAATAATTCTCTAACTTTCTCTCCCCTATGGTCTATAAATAGAACTTTTTTCCTTTTATTCTAATGCACATTTTTCTTCTTCTCTTTCTAAAAAGAGTGTTCAAGGCTTACTCTTTGTGAGAAGAGCTTCAGTTTTAAATAAACAATTTCTTTCTTTTCATTTCTGAGCAATCGTTCCTCATCTAAGCAGAGATTAACACTTGATTTCAAGTGCTGGTGATTCCGGAAGAGTCTTTACCGCTAGTTGACGGGGCCATTCGTCGTCCTAGCGATAGAACTGACCATTTGTCTTTTAGGACAGTGCGTAGAACAATTACATTCTCTAGGCCAGTTTTTTTACTCTATTTGATTTGAATTTTATAATTAGTTGCATGTTTAAAAATTAAAATTGATTTGATTCTATTCTTGATGAAACAATTAAACAAGTGTTAATTATTGCATGTCTTTAATTTACAGAAATAATGAGAAATTTCCATCAATCTAGAAAATAACTGAATAAGTTCCGTATTTTCTGATTTCTCGCAACCAGTTGAAGCACACAAGTGAGCTACAACTGAGATCTATAAATGGTTGTTTCTATGTCATGTTTACTTTACATTTAACCACGGGTGATGATACATGATACATGATACATGTTCAAATCTAAGTACACGTGAGAAGACTTGATCATGATTTCTGTTTGTGGCCTATGATCACGTATTATATAGAAATTAACTGTATGTTTTACTTTGTTTAAGAAATAGCTCACTCTGGATATAAAAGGATCAACACAGTTTTGTATTTCCATCAGTGCCTTGCATCTGAGTAACTACTATGCATATTGTGGTTGCTAGCATACCTATTACATTGAATTGTGTTGCTTATAATGCAAGATTATTCATGATTGGTGATCTGTGGATACATGAGTACTTGCTTGCTGATCAAGAATGAATAAGTCAAAGCCGTGGCCTGTAGCAGCAAAAAGGTAGAAACTCCCATTTGCTTACATAACTCAATTGATTTTGGTCCCAAACCAAATCCACAATCCCAGTGCAACCACTAGATTTTAGATTAGAACTCATACATATATTCCTAATTACTCTGATAAATTGAACATAATAAATTCACTCGCATCATAGCATAGAACCATAACAGTTCTGACCTCCATATAATAACAAGGATATTCAGGGGATAATATACATCTTTTGACCATCACCACCACCGCCCTTTTTATTAAGCAATTGGGTTCTGTAGCAGTCAATCTTCCTTTATACAAAACAACTAACATACCCTCCTGCACTGTGTAATTGATATACATGCACAACGAACTATCCTAAACATGCCTATTAAAACCAAATGTCATAAAGAGTATCAGTAATGTGACAATAAAGATATAAGTTACACCATACCAGTAAAGCTGTTATTATTGGTAGTACCTGCCAAATATGGCATATGTAGTAATAGTTTTCTTGTGAGAACGAAAATTTTGGATGAGGAAAGAGGTTGTGGTTTCAATCAAATATGTCCTCAATTTGCCATTACTTGAACTTGTGTGCCAACTAGATCCATATATTAACATATTATTAATTTTGATTAAACTTTAGTTTAATTACATTTTATAGTTAGATCAAAATTTTATAAATATATCTTGCTACTCTTGCATTGAATTCTAACTTTTCTTGTTATATATCCAGTTAGATTATATTGTTTCTACAAATTGAAACTAAACAAGACCCCATGCACATTTATTCTACATATCCTAATTTAAAAGCTACCAACATAAAATTGTATTATGATATTTTTAAATATTATGAATGCAAAAAATATGATAGAAATCTTTCTGTCTTTCTTGCAAACCAAGATTACAACAACATTATTTGCACACTTTTCATGTTGCTAGATAGGCGTAACCTCCTAAGTATCTTTAGTTCAATAAGACAAGAAAATTAAAGGATAAATCATTTTCCTGAAATTTCGTACAATTGGTGTTTAATTAAGAAAGGGTACTCAATGTGGTTGTATAATTAAGAAACGTCTAGATTGAAAAATCTCCCACTTTAGTTACGCCGATCTGGTTAATCGGACTGCTAAAATTGTGATTTTTGACTAACCCAATAATTCTAAGATCTTTTATTAGATATCTCATCAGCTTATGTTAACCATAACTTTAGAAGTGATATTGTTGTTTAATTTATAACCTTTTACACCAACATTTAGACATATCTGAATCTGTTTAGAATTAATCTTGATTACATATTATGGTTGATTTGAGCTCCATCTTTCATATTTGAATCTGATGTAAATAATGATTGGACAATGTCTAATTAGCTACAATTGGAATCCTAGTCTATACTCCAGAAATCTAGTATAAGGAACTGTAACACCCCATTCTCGAAGTATGTATCTAGATACGTGTCCTGATTTTTTGCTCGTATTATTCTATTTTTTTCATATTTTTGTTGAGTAATTGGTCCGTATTCTGTGGACTGGAGCCCGGCTCAATCCTGGGACTGGAGCCCGGACCGAGCCCCAGGGCTGGACTCATTTCTTCTATTTTATTTATTTATTATTTATTATTATTTTTACTATTTCCCCCTTTTCTCTTTTTCTTTTTCTTTTTCTTTTTCTTTTCTCTATTTCTTTTCTTTCTTTTCTTTTTTTTCTTTCTCCCCTGGCCTTCCCAATACACCCGTACCCTGCACACCCCATCCCCAGCCGACCTTACCCCTCTCCCATCTCTATCTCATCATCTCTCCCATCCCCATCTCTATCTTCATCTCTCTTTTTCTCTATATCACTCTCTCCCGCTCACTCCACTCTTCTCTTCCTGCCTCCTTGCCGTGAACCACCCTTGCTAGCTCAGTGGGCCATCGCCGCCCCCTTGGTCGACCAACCAGCCCACACCATCACCCATCTTCTCTCTCTATCTCAATCCCCATCTCCCTCTCTCTTTAATCTCTCCAACTCTCTTTCTCTATCTCTTCATCTCTCACTCTCCTTCTCCTCCTCTCCCCACCACCGACAGCCACCCCCACCTGCCGACCACCGCGCTCCACCACCCCCAGCGCCGCCGACCAACCAACCTCGGTGCAACCCCAACTTTATTACTCTCCTCCTCTCTCTCCTCAACCACCTCCCATCATTCTCTCTTTCTTACCCCGGCAGCCTCCAGCGTCACCCCAACCCCCGACGCGCCACCAGCTCTGGCAGCCATCCTGGCCACGTCCTCCGTGCACCAGCCACCACCATCATCACTTCTCCACCTCCTCCTCTCCCTCCTCAATCACAACACCATCACCCTCTTCCTCTTTCCCACAGCGCGCCACCCTCCAGCGCCACCCCGCCGGCCCCCCAGCGCCGCCCCCGGCGTCCCCCCGGCCGGCCATACTCTTGGCCAAACCCCTCCTCCCTCTGTCCTACCTGTTCTCTCCCGCTCTCTGTCTCCTCTTCTCTCTCTATCCGTGTGTTTTATCTCTACTCTCCCTTTTTCTAGTTTTGGTTCTCACTTTCTCTCTCTTGCTCTTTCTCTATTTCTCTTCTCTCTCTGGTTCTTTTTATCTCTTTCGCTCATTCTCTTTCTATCTCTATCTGTCTCTCTCTCTTTCTGTATCTCTCTCTCTCTCTTTCTGTATCTCTCTCTCTCTCTCTCTTTCCCTCTCTCTCAGTATCTCTCTATTTCTCTCTATCCTTCTCTCTCTATCAAGCTCTCTCTCCTTGCGCGTTATGTGCCAGCTTCACCGGAGCTCCGCCGCCAATGAAGTCCGCCGCCATGCCCTCAGACGTCATTTAGGCAAGTACTAGATTTTTGGTTTAGTGTGAGTACTTTTATTTTGTGTGTGGATACTTGTAATTGTGTAATCGATGCTTGGATATGTGTGTGGGCGAATTCTTATAGATGTATATGTGGTACTTGTAATTATGTGGCTGATTAAGTTTAAACCTGCACATAAAAAATGATAGTTTAGAAATTAAGATTGAAACGTGCAAGGTACTCAATGCTACTACGATAGCAAGTGGCTATGCAGGTCGTGATCCTCAAGGAGGGATTAGCGATAGAAATTTTTTGCAAGTTCTCTTTTAAGTTACAAAAAATAGTTAAAAGTTTTTCTTTTACTTCTTGAAAAGAAAAAGAAAATAAGTTAAGTTAAATTGCGAAAGTGGTAGATTGAGAAGGTGAAAAAAAATAGAAAATGATTTTGTACAAAGAAAGTGAAAATAGTAGAGATTTGGTGATGGAGGTGATCTAAACTTAAGATTAAAAGAAAAGAAAGAAAACCTAAAAGAAATGCTTACCTTTTTCCGATTGATGACTTACCTGGAATCCTTGCATGTTTACCTTGATCTGGAGGCGATCAGCGCATAACTCATAAGATTAACTCAGTCCCAATTCACATTAGATCATCAAGGTTTCTTCAAGCAAGTACGAAATGATACAAACATAGGGAAGAATCCATCGTCATGAGCTATCGATGACACTCGCTAAGGTAAGGCAATACTGATGCTATTTGACTCACTTGGACTATCATCAAAACTGAAAGAGGAAAAGTAGAAAAAAGAAGAAGAAAATGAAAATAAAAAAGAATATAAAAAAGTTACCTTTTTATTACTTGCAGAAATGATGGAAGAAAGGAGGAGGTTACATCGGTGTCACTCTCAACATAAATCTCTCTCTCTTACTTACATGAATCTTAGTCTAACCTATGCTTACAAAGAAATAAAAATTACATAAAATGAAAATAAAAACCTACATTAAAAAGAATGAAAAACTAGCCTAAGAATCCTTCTCTGCTTGATCATTCTTTGTACACTGAGAAATCCCAGAATTTATAGGCACAAACCAAAAGGGGGAGAGCGTACGAAGATAAGGGGAGAAAACGCTCCCCGAGATTCGATAAGATAGCCGCGAAAATGTGAACGCGGCCTGGGTGTGGCCAGATGGCCACACCCGGGAGATGCAGGTCCCTGCTTTGATGATTTAGCTTTATCTCCAGTTGGATTTTCAGTTTGTGTCCTGGATTTTGACGAAACCTCTTTTGATCTTCAACTTTAACTAATTGATTTATGAAGATCTGTTTTAACTAGTTTTCAACTGGTTTTATTTTCTCTGATCTGTCCTGATCTTTGATTTGAATTAATTCTAAATTAAATCAGAATTTTGATGGGCTTTTGACTTATTTCTCTTCCCTCTCCTTTAGTCAAGGCTTGTATATAATTTAAACAATAAATAGGATTAAAAACAGAGTTTATTAAGTAATAAAATATGGGAATGTGACAATAAATATGCAGTATCAGCGATCGATTGCATCCCCACACCTATTTTTTGATCGTCCTCGAGCAAAACATCATAAATAAACCCAAGAAATTATTAGTCCACTTTTGCAGGTGACGCGATTGCACTGAGCTTGTGCAACAAGCCGTTAAACCTCTTGTTTTTCCTAGAGGACGAATTTCATCTCGTGAGAGTTTTCAGTGGATTACATCCACAAAATCCATAAAGAAAGAGAAACAAAGTGTTAGTATTTTGAAAACACATTTTGAAAGAGAAAAATATTTGAAGTATTATTGTAAGAATTAAGTAATCTATAAGTTATAGGAAAATCGAACTTTTCATTCTTAAGCTTAGTCTTAATTCAAAAACTTGTTATCAATCAAGGTAAGGAGTCAAACTGTATTTCTCATCTAGTCTATTATTTTACCCTAAGTTGTATGCACCTTTATGACTATGAAATTTTGACTCGGGGTTCTTTAACTCTAACTCTTATGCCTTATTTTTTCTTTTTTTTTTAATTTTTGGTGATATTATTCTTTAGTTCTATTAGGCTTTCTAATCTACCCATATAACGAGCCTTTAATCGGTGACTCTTAAATCAAACGGTCTTAGGGCACTGGGTGAGAAAACACCCCAAGGACTTAGGGACTCGAGCAAATAAGGCCACAAAACTAAGGATTTTATTATATGAACCGCTTTTAGGCGTGAATACTTATACTTTATGAGGCACAAATACCCAGCTTAATCAGAAGATTTTTGATATATTAATATATATATTTTTCTTTTTTTCTTTTTTTAATAATAAGACATAAGAATCTTTATTTTTGAACTCTAAGTATGTAAGTGTATAAAGCATGCATATTTCATCAAGATAAAAATTAAGATTAAATTACTTTTCTAAATTTTCTTTCTAACCCTAAAAATCAAACAAATAGTCTCATTTTGACCAAGTATAAGAAATCCTAATTATGATTCTCCTATTCTTTAAAATTAACTTAATTTCTTAAAAAAAATATGTCAAAATATTGCTCTCTTTTCAAAAAGTTTTCTAAAGAAAGAAAAATGTTAATTTTTTATTTTAAATAAAAAAACCTATGTTATATTAGAACCCTCCCCCACACTTATCTTATACATTATCCTCAATGTATGAATGAATGCTTAAATGTATGAAAAAGAAGAAAGGGAAGGATAATGTTACCTCAAGGTGGTGATTCTGAAGGTGGTCGGATTGGGCCAAGCGTTGCTACTTAATCAAAATAATATGGTGGTTCACAGAACCCACTTTTATTGACCTCTTTTCCATTTACATATTTACAGTCCCCAATATGTATAGGATTAAGAAAAATCCTATCATGACACTTATTCCCTTCATATGACTAGTCTTGAAAAATCATCACGGAGTCATTGTGGTCAATATCTTGTCCAACAAAAAAATATGACTTGGTGGAATGGTTGACTTGGGTTCAAGAATGATAGGTTCGGGAACTATTACTAACTCGGAAAAATTAAGTGTAAGTTCAAGAGTTGGTATTGGTTCAATAGTTGAGTCCAAATCAAAGAAATAAAATTCACATTTTTTTTCCGTCAATGGAATATGACTATCCAAAATTGGTCGTTCAGTTTCAAGATCTATGGATACGAGAATCAATATCGGCTCGGGAAATGAATCCAAATCAGTTAAGGATATCAGTGTCAACATAGATTCAAAAATAGGAACTGAATCACAAGGTTGGGGATCGGGTTCACATTCATAATCAAGTTCATTCTCATTAAAATAAAAACTTGCCAATTTGTCAATGGGTTGATATTGGTCAAGTTCAAGGTTTTTTGGTGAAATTGAATCTTGGTCAAAGTCTTCAAGATATCATGATTCTTGATTTTCATCAATATGGCTAGAAGTGTCGGGAATAGTCAAAGATTGGGTAGGGAGAGTTTTCTTATTCCTACACATGTTTTCAATCGAATAAGTCTTACTTCTATCATATTTAAAGGATCACTTTAGAATTGAATCATGGATTCCATACTCTTTTCTAAATCGGTATGTTCTTCTTGAAAAATAGAGGAAGAATCTTTGATTTAAAAATTTGGACGGATTTTAAGTCTTCTAGAATTTGAATTCGTCACTCAAGATCTTCTAAGGCTTCCATTCTCTTTTTCCAGTCAATTGATTCTTCTAATGGTTGATCGGGAGAAGGAGTATTGAAGCCAAATGTTGGTAAGGTGGTTGACTATATGACTTGGGAGAGTTGTATTCTCATTGACTCTGTGAAGAGTAGTGATAATTATTTCAGTCTTGTTCATAGTATTGAGACTGGGGCATGTATTGATTCGGATAAGACCAATCCGACATACTTGGTTGGTTAAAGTTTTGATATGCCGGATTGGTATTATCTGAGTCAAAAGAGGTCAGGGTGCAATATGGATCACTATTTGCATTTGAATAATTGTAATTATAATCCATATCACCAAGATGTCAAAAAAAATTAAAAACAAGCAAACAAACAAAAAATAAAAAGGAAAAAATCTAGCCTAAGTTAGGGTAGACCTTAGACCTAGACGACTCCTAACTGGTTAGACTATCCACGGGGGGTATATTACCGAATCTGAGCACAAGTTAATCGGTCAGGTAGGAGCAAAATTGGTGGGAGGTATCTGTGCTTAAAAGCAACGGGCCTAATTAAGCCAAACCATCAGCCTTCGGGATTTCGCCCCTCAATCCCCAACCTTTGATACTGATTTGGCAAGAGTCAAATTCTAATCAACTTTCCCCTCAGATCAGTCTCCTATATGAGTCCGAGATGTCCGTAAGGCCAACATCTACTAAGTTTTAGTTAGGCTTGGGTTAGTGAGTGGGGAGATTCTTTGTGGGGTAGGGTAATAACTTTTTCACCTTATCTTGTTTATAAGACAAACCCTTAATTCAGTTTAGTGCAATGTACAAGTATATATAAAAAGTAACACTCAAGCAATATTTCATACAAGAATGAACCTTATACTAAATGCTATGCACACATACCTTGGCTCCAGTTCTCTTCAATAATAAATAGAAAATGTAACGAAATAATACATGCCTAAATGCAAAGTCTAAACCGTTTTTAGCATTTACAATCAACCTTGTACTGTTGAATTAGAAATGTATGTACAATGAGTTAAATAAGGAAATAAATAGCTATAGATATTTAAAATTTGCAATTCAGCCAACCTGCAAAAAAATATAGATAAGTGGTTCACTCAGATTGCCACGGGAATGCAGCAAATCAGAGGGCTTCTGGGCTCTGCTTTCTTAAGCAGAGTCCAAGGCCATTTATATGTCCACTGCAGCAAAAATTTCTTATTGTTAAACCTGTACACTAAGAACAGAGAAAAAAATTAATCAATAAAGTAAATAAAAAAGAGTTATTTACCGTCCCTCCCCGGCAACGGCGCCAAAATTTGATTGAGTTTAGAGCTGCACACAAAAAATGATAGTTTAGAAATTAAGATTGAAACGTGCAAGGTACTCAATGCTACCGCGATAGCAAGTGACTATGCGGGTCGTGATCCTCAAGAAGAGTGGAAGCTTTTTGCAAGTTCTCTTTTAAGTTACAAAAAATGGTTAAAGTTCTTCTTTTAGTTCTTGAAAAGAAAAAGAAAATAAGTTATGTTAAATTGTGAAAGTGGTAGATTGAGAAGGTGGAGAAAAATAGAAAATAATTTTGTATAAAGAAATTGAAAAATAGTAGAGATTTAGTGATGGAGGTGATATAAACTAATGATTAAAAGAAATGAAAGAAAACCTAAAAAAATACTTATCCTTTTCTGGTTGATGACTTAACTGGAATCCTTGCATGTTTACCTTAATCTGGAGGTGATCAACGCATAACTCATAAGATTAACTCAGTTCCAATTCATATTACATCATCAAGGCTTTTTCGAGCAAGTATGAAATGATATAAACATAGGAAAGAATCTATCATCATGAGCTATCGATGACACTCGCTAAGGCAAGGCAATACCGATGCTATTTGACTCACTTGGACTATCATCAAAACCGAAAGAGAAAGAGTAGAAAGAAGAATAAGAAAATGAAAATAAAGAACATAAAAAAGTTACCTTTTTATTGCTTGCAGAAATGATGAAAGAAAAGAGGAGGTTACATCGGTGTCACTCTCAACATAAATCTCTCTCTCTCTCTTACTTACATGAATCTTAGTCTAACCTATGCTTACAAAGAAATAAAAATTACATAACATGAAAATAAAAACCTGCACTAAAAAGAATAAAAAACTAGCCTAAGAATCCCTCTCTACTTGATCATTCTCTGTACACTGAGAAATCTCAGTATTTATAGGTAAAAACCAAAAGGGGGAGAGCGTACGAAGAAAGGGGGAGCAAACACTCCACGAGATTCGATAAGATAGCCGCGAAAATGCAGCTTTGGCCGTGTTTCTGTGGCCTTGGTGTGGCCAGGTGGCCACTCCCGGGAGGTGCAGGTCCCTGCTTTGACGATTTTGCTTTATCTCCAGCTGGATTTTCAGTTTGGATCCTAGATTTTGTCGAAAACTCCTTTGATCTTCAGCTTTAACCAATTGATTTGTGAAGATATGTTTTAACTGATTTTCAACTGGTTTTAATTTCTCTAATTTGCCCTGATCTGCCCTGATCTTTGATTTGAATTAATTCTGAATTAAATCAGATTTTTGATGGGCTTTTGGGCTTGTTTCTCTTCCCTCTCCTTTAGTCAAGCCTGTATATAATTTAAATAATAAATAAGATTAAAAACAGATTTTATTAAGTAATAAAATGAGGGAAAGTGACAATAAATATGCAGTATCAGCGACCGATCAGTGGGGAATGTTTGTAATAATGTAGGCGATTACTTGTGTGCGTGTGCTTATTCTAACTTTTGTGCAGGTACTCTTGTTCACTCCTCGTGAGTGTCAGCCTCTAACTATTCTCCTACCTTTGGGCACAGCCTTCGGGCTATCCCCTGCCTTCGAGCTCTGTCTTCAAGCTATGGTCTAGCCTTTGGCTTAAACCCTCTAGGTTTCCCTAGCTCCGTCGGGAGGTGATCTTAGTACTCAATACTTTACAGCTAATCTCGTTCAAGCGTAGCTTCACTGATGCGATATCATAGTGTTCATATGCTCGCTTCACCGTGTGCGTTGGCTTCGTCATGTGTGTTATCATAGCATTCAAACGCTCGCTTCACCGTGTGCGTCTAGCTTCGCCGCGAGTGTAACTTCGCCGTGTGCGTTAGCAAAGCATTCATACGCTTTCTCCACCATGAGCGTTAGCCTCGTCAAGCGCAATAGCATCTAGAGTTACATGCCAGGAGCCAAGCTCCACCATGTGCCGAATGTTATGCTGACACGGTGATCGGTCGCTAATATTGCACATTCATTATCATATTCTCATACTTATTATAAAATAAACTCTGCTTTTTCCTAATTATTGTTTAATTTATTTGCAGGCCTATTACTAAAGGAGAGGGAAGAGAAATGATCCCAAAAGCCCATCAAATTCTGATTTAATTTAGAATTAATTCAAAATCAGTAAATCAGGACAGATTATGGCAAATCAGGGAGGTTGAAAATTGGTTAATTTGATTTTATCAGAACCCAAATCGGTTAGCTTGAGAATCACCGAAGATCAGATCAGAATCGAAGACAAATAGTAAATCCAGCCGGACAAAAGGGGGCAAAATCCCACGCTAATCATATCCCCACCTGAATGTGGCCAATTGGCCACATCCTGGCCGCGGATCCGCGGCTTGTTGGTGGAGATAAGGGGAGCGTTTGCTCCTCTTATCTCCTCACGCCTCCCCCTCTGGGTTTTTGCCTATAAAAGGCAGGTTTTTCACTGTAAATGGGGACGACATACAGAGATAGAATTTAGTCTACTTTTTCATTCTTTTTAGTGTAGATTTTTATTTTCTTTTCATGTAATTTTTAATTCTTTGTAAGTATAATTTAGATTGAGATTCATGTAAGTAAGAGAGTGAGGCTTATGTTGAGAGTGACACCGATGTACCTCCTCCTTTCTTCCATCATTTCTGCAAGCAATAAAAGGTAATTTTTTTTATGTTTGTCTTTACTTTTGTTTCCTTCTTCTTCTTTCTACTTTTTCTCTTTTGGTTATGATGAACATTCAAGTGAATCTAGAAGCATCAGTATAGCAATGTTTGTATGAGTGCCAACGATATTTCATGTGATGTTCTCCTCCTCAAGATTCCGTATCATTTCATTCTTGTTCGTCTTGATGATGTAATGCGAATGGGGACTGAGCTTGATCTTATGTTTTATGTGTTGAACGCCTCTGAAGTAAGGTAGAACATGCAAGGGTTCCAGGTAAGTCATCAACCAGAGGAGGTAAGTATTTCTTTAATCTTTTCTTTCTTTTCTTTTATTTCTTTAGTTTAGATCACCAACACTACAATCTACCACTTCTTTTATCACTCCTTTTCATTTCTTTGTACATATCATTTCTAGTTTCTCCACCTTCTCTGTCTAACTTAACTATAATCATTTTCTCTTTTCTTTTTAAGAACTAAAAGAAGAATTTTTAACCATTAATGGTAGCAAAAAGGAGAACTTGCTTAAAAAGCTTCCATCGCTAGTCCCTCCTTGTGGATCACAACCCGCATAGCCACTTGTTATAGCGGTAGAATTGAGCATCTTGCACTAATGTTTTAAAAGCTCTAAAATTCTGTATTTGTGTGCAGTTTCAACCTCAATCAAATTTTGGCGCCGTTGCCGGGGAGGGACGGTAAGTAATTCTCATTAAAGTTTACATTTTTTGGTTAATCTTCTTCTTGGTTTTTGGTGTACAAATTTAACAACAAAGAACTTTTGCTGCAGTGGACATATAAGTGGCTTTGGACTCTGCTCAAAAAAGCAGAGCCAAGAAACCCTCAGATTTGCTACATTTCTGTGGCAAACTGAGTGAACTACTAATCTGTATTTTTTGCAGGTTAGCTGAATTGTAAAGTTTAATATCTGTAACTATTAATTTCCTTGTTTGTCTCACTGTACTTCCTTTCTAACCTCAACAGTAAAATGATGTTTGTTAAATGCTAAAAACGGTTTAGACTTTGCATTTAGGCACGTGTCTAATTCGTTTACATTTTAAATTTCTGTTGAAGAGTGCTGGAGTAAAAGGTACGTTTGCATGGCATATAGTTTAGGAAACATTCTTGAGTGATTATTTGTTTGTTGAATGTTACTTTTCTTTATCCTGCACACTTTGCACAATCAATCTTAAGGGCTTGTCCTATAAACAAGATAAGGTGGGGGAAGTCATTACCCTCCCTTAGCCCACAAATAATCTCCTCACTCACTAACCCAGGCCTAACTAAAAATGAGTAGACGTTGGCCCTAGGGACATCTCGGACTCAATTAAGAGATTATCCTAAGGGGGAATGTGTTAGAATTTGACTCCTGCCAAATCAGTGTCTAAGGAAAGCGATTGAGGGGAGAAACCCGAAGGCCGGTGGCTTGGCTTAATTAGGCCCGTCGCTTTTGCGTGGATATCTCCCACCAATCTGCCCTGACCTGGCTGATTAGCTTGTGGTCAAAGTCTGCATTATACCTCCCGTGGATAGTCTAACCAGTTAGGAGTCGTCTAGGTCAAAGATCTATCCTAACTTAGTTTAGAATTTTTTTTCTCTGTTTGCTTATTTGTTTGTGTTTTATTGTGTGATATGGCTTATAACAATAATTTTTTCAATTTTAATGGTAATCCATATTACACCTCTTTTTTGGATATTACCAATCCGGCATATCATAACTTTAACCAACCTAGTTTGCCGGATTGGTCTTATCCGAATTAATATAACCCATGCCCCCATCTTATAACCATAGTTTTCAAATAATTTCAACTCTTCACAGAGTCATGGGGATTCACCTCCCCCGAGTCCATTTTCACCAATTGTCCTCCTTATCCACCTTGTCCACATATTTCCAAGATTCATACTCGTTCCACCAGTACAAAAGAAAACCATCAATTTTGGAAATGAGTATGCGTGAGTTCAAACAAACAATCACAAAATCTGATGGACTCACAATTTCACCACCAATTCCAAAACATCACTTCATCTTTCAAGACCAACCGCAACAAAACGATGAACCAATCAACTATGAAAAGATTTTGAAGCCATGGCTCAGGCTCAAAACGCTCGTTATCATGACATAGATATGATGGTCCAAACTCTAGGTTCTCACCGTTTGACCAGTTTTGATATCGCTAACCATTCTGTTAAAGCCGAAGAGTCATGTTGTTTTGGAAAACAAGGTTCCATTTCAGCACAATCATTTGAACTTGCCCAAACTCCAAATTTGAAAGTAACATTGATAGTTTGGCAAGTTATCCCTTTCCTGAAATTGAACTTGAGAATGATTATGATCATGAACCTCAACTTAGTGATTCAATTCTACTTCTTGATTCAATTATGACTCCGGTGTCTTCACCTGATTTCAATCTTTTGCCCGTGTCAATATTGGATCCTGTGCCAATTCATAATGAAATTGAATCGCCCATATTTGATGATTATCATATTGAACTTGACCAATTTCATACTTTTGAAAGTCCCATTGGCAAATTGACAAGTTCTCATTTTTATGAAATTGAACTCAATGAGAAATGTGATCGAGATTCTCAAATTTATAATCCAATTCAAATTCCCGAATCAATATTGACTCCTGTTTTGTTACCTGACTTGAGTAATATTTTAGAGTCAGTTTTGATTCCCACACTTGTCATTCTTGAACTTGAATCACCAATATTAAGTCACATTCCATTGTGGGAAAATGAATGTGGACTTGAGTTTCAACTTCTTGATTTGGACCCACTTCCTGAACCAATCTCGACTCCTGAATCTTTACTTGACTTAAGTCACTTTCCTGAGTCGGTATTAGTTCCCGTACTTCCTAAGTCCAAGTCAATCATTCTATCTTTTCACACTCCATTTTGGGACAAGGTGGTTGACAAAATTAACTCCGAATTTAATTATGGAATTTGGAAATTAGTTGGGGTTAAATTTTTAATAAAAATCCTTCATGTATACATCATTTTAGTGGGTTATATTAGAGAAATTTCTGGTGGGTTCTGATTATAGTTCATTTTTTTATCATCTTCCACCTCTATACTATGCATTATATCAATAAAAATTGGTTTTTTACTCTTTTTCTCTCTATTTTTGCAGGTCCACATTTTAATGGAGAGAGGCCCACAAATCCATGCAATTATCAAGAATAAAGGAGATTAATTCAAAGCCCAAAAAGAAGCCCAAGAGTTGAGCCCAGGATCTGGAATCACCCACGCATCCAGTCAGCATTCTAGAAGATCCACGTGGCCAACAACCTGCAACAAACTCGCAACAGAAATCGTTGGCGCAACGGCCAAGATTCTGCTGCGGAAACGCGGCTCTGGCCGCGGATCCGCGGCAGTTATCTGGCCGTTGAGCCAGCGATTGATCCCCAGCTGTCTGATTCTGGAGCCTTCTTCTCCTGAGGCCTATAAATAGACCATCAGGGCCAGTGCAAAAAGGGAGGAGAGAATAGAGGAAAGAGCTTGTAATTTTTGGTTTTTCTCTAGGTTTTATTGCTCTTAGTCTTCTTCTTCCTCCTAGAAATTCTGCAAGAGAGAGATAGTGAGAGAGTGAAAGCTTGTAATCAAGGGGTGACAACTTGAAGTAAAGTAAGGATTAATCCAATCTACTTTCTCTTCTTTTGCAATTTCTAGCGCTTTTCATTACTTGCTTTATTTCATTCAAGCTTTACTTTCATAGCATGATGTCTTATTGTTTTCTCTTTATTGTAATGGATAGCTAACTTCTTCTAACATGACTAGCTAACAACTAATCTTACTAACTTCTAACTCTTGGGTGAATGCTAATTCTTAAACTTGCAAATGTTGAGTCTTTTTCATCCCCGATGGGTTACTTTCATTCTTGGCAATCTCTTGTTGTAATTCTCCATATGATTCATGTGTGCCTCATTTAGAGCCTTGTCTTAGAACAAGTGCCTTGATGGAACATGGAGATGGAACACCAAACATATGCTATTTGTTGTACAACTTTCTTACTTCAATGCTAACTTGTTGTATGGCCTTGAATGTCTAATGAATTTTGTATCTTCTTCCTTAGCATCCCTTGAGTGACACTCCCTGATTCCACCATGAAATTCTATCTTGAGAGCCGATGTAATCAATGAGGCTACAAGACAAGTCCAAGATGATCACCCATCCATCAAAGGGGAAAGTAACTTGACCAACAAGCAAGACAAACACTTGCCGATGAATCAACATGAGGCATGCTTCACCCTAACGGAGATTAGTAAGTTAGCAAGTTAGTAAGGTTATCTAGTCATGACTTTTTCCATTCTAAAAGTCTTTTGCAAGTTTTCTCTACTTTAGTTTTCTTCCTAAAAGCAATTCTTGTTTTCAAATTCTTTTCATTCTCTTTTCATCGTTTTTACTTTCATGTACAAAACCACAACCAATTCTTTCACCTATTTTCCATGTCTTTTTCATTCTTTTGAAACAAAGAAGAACTTTCGTTTGTCTTTCTTCAATATCAAACCGTAAAGCTTCCATCGTGAGCTCTTCTTGTGGATTCGACCCGTATAGCTTATGCTACTATGGTGATTTGGAAAGGAGTACATTACACATTGTGAATACACTTCGGAGTGATTAAGCACCTAAGGTTGACTCTAAACCTTCTCTCTTTTGTTGAATATCTGTGCGAATTCTACTCCACTATTCCTTTTCTTATCAAATTTTTGGCGCCGTTGCCGGGGAGAGCAAGTTTTGATTCAATTGAAGAACTAAACGAACTTTCTTCTCTGTTGCAAGTTACAGGTGAAGAAACAGGAAAACTAGCATTGCAGTGACATATAAGTGGCCCTGGGCCTCTGCTCTAGAAAGCAGAGACCAGTTACCCTCTGATTTGTCGCGATTCCACGGCCAAAGCCGTGGATCCGCGGCAAAGAGGAGTGAACTACTAACCGTTTTCTGCAGGGTTGCTTGCTCTGCAAAAATATAGCTGCTGCAGTACTTAATTCTTGTATGCTTCACCATATTCCTGCTAATAATCAACAGTAACATATTGGTTGCAAAGTTAAAAATTGATTAGACATTTGCATTTCTAGGCACGTGTCTTTTCAATTCATTTACTTTACTGTTGAAGAGTGCTGGAGCAAGGTACGTGCGCATTGCATTTTGACTAGGACTCACTTCTTGGTTGATTTATATCGCTTTGAGTGAACCTTGTTTGCTTATACTGTACACTTGCACCAAACTGATTTTAAGGGCATAACCCATAAATAAGATAAGGTGGGGGATTTCATCACCCTTTTCTTGGCCCAAAAATCATTTTCCAAGCACTCACAATCCCAAGCTTGTAATAAAATCTGATAAACGTTGGCCCTAGGGACATCCGGACTCAGTAGGAGATCGGCTGAAATTGGTCTTATCTATTCACATACATATATATGATTTCCATGTGCTTGCTTTACAATTGATTTACATTCTTAAAGCACAAAAGTTTATGCGAAGTTAAGTTAACACCTTATATTAACTATGCATAAGCTTATGGAAAATAAAAAGATTTTATTTTAGATCTTTCATTTGGTATCAATAGGCCTCAACTTCAAATTTGTTATATGATTACAATTGATATCAATATGTTTGAAACATTAAAAGATTTTGCAATGATAACTTGATATCACACATCTTCAAGTGCTATTTTCTATTGGTATCAAAATTACAAATTATGATTGGTTCAAAATTTGTTTTATTGAGAAAAGTTCAAAATTTAGTTTTGATAAAAGAATAATAATAATAATCAAAATTTTTGATTTGTATTTCCTATATGCAAGGAGAGCTTAACATCTCTCTTACATATGGATTCATATTGAGTATATTATAAATTGAGGAGCTTGACAACTCTTCTTTATATGATATACGTGTGTAGGGGGAGCTTCACATCTCCTCTTATGCATTACATAATATGTGTTATGTGAGTTAGGGCTTGTCATCCCTTCTTCATGTAATGCATATGTGTAGGGAAGTTAACTTAGCGTCTTCCTCTTCATGAATGTATATCGCATATAAATCTTATTGATTGATTTGATTTTACCCTCCTTGATTTCCTTATTTTTGACAAAAAGGGGGAGAAAATTTGTTTGATGATTTGAACTTTGAACCCTTTGTTGATGATTGACAAAAAGTGGGAGAAGTATTTGAGTTATATGCATGATTTCCTTAAGGGGGAGAAGTATTTGTTCCTTACTTAAGGGAGAGAAAGATTTTGAGATGATTTTGAGTTTTTATACTTGTGCTTTTACTCATGCATAACAATAATATAATAAGATAAAAGTTTGAGAAAAAGATTTGTGCATTCATTTGCATACATATTTATGTGCTTTAATGTCATATCTATTTATTTCTAGTGATGCATGAGTAAGGGGGAGATTCTTTGAAGCTTTACTTTAATCCATGCATATATAACTTCATGAGTTTTGTCATCATCAAAAAGGGGGAGATTGTTGGCCCAAAGGCCTATCACCCTAGTTTTGATGATGATCAACTCATGAAGTTATGTTTACTAATGATCTTGTGTTTAATTAGTGACAGATTCCTTATCAAGATCTTAGTAGGTGTGGAGCTTCAACAAAGGATAAAATGTCAAGTTGGAAGCTAGCACCGGTCGATTCACGAGCCTATGCATCAAGAACACATCTAGAGATGAGCTCGGTGGATTGCATTTGGACCAAGTCAAGAAGATGAGAAGCCTTCAAGTGAAGACTTCAAGAAGATGAAGACTTGTGTCTAGGTATAAGATTTTGTTTTTGTTTTAGTTAAAATGTAAAGGATAGAATAGTTGGTGGATTGCTCAAGTCATATCACACACACACTCTTGATAGAATTGTTTTCATGATAAAAATTTCATTTCATAAAAGATTTTCTTGTTAAGAAAAGATTTTCATTGTGACAAAATTCTATTTGGTTCTTGGTATTTCAAGTTTACATATCTTATATCCAAAATCATGCTTAGAGCCTATTGTCAAAAACTAGATATTACATCTTAATCGTGTAGTGGATCATATCCATACACACTATGCTTTAAAGTATATCTTGTTTTTGTATTTGATGAAAATTTGGAAAAACATGTTGATATTTCAAAACCAAGTTTAGTGCTTTATGTTAAAAACTAGATATTTCATCTTGATTGTGTAGTGGATCATATCCATACACACTATGCTTTAAAGTATATCTTGTTTTTGTATTTGATGAAAATTTGGGAAAACATGTTGTTTTAGAAAAACAGTTTTTATTATTATGAGCCAATATTTCCAAGTTACAAAAAATAGTCAAATCTTTAATAACATGCCTTGATTTTGTGCAAGCATGTTTCTATATTATAAAACTATTTTTGTAGAATTTTTAAGTATTTATGGGATTTTTTATTAAGCCAAAAAGACCAATCTTTAAATCCCAAATTTTCTGGTTCTGGCAGTTCTGATTTTTCAGAACTGACAGTGGCCGGTCGACCGGGTCGGTCGACCGGACGTGCACAGACGTGCACGCCTGTGTGCACTGGAGAACGGTCGACCGTGCCGGTTGACCGCTTCAGAGAGCCTGCTCTCTGGAAATTCCGGTCGACCGCACAGGTCGACCGACAGAGAAGTAATTCTCTGCTCCAGGTGCGCGGTCGACCGGGCCGGTCGACCGGAGGCTCCAACGGTCGGATTCTTGACCGTTGGCGGTCGACCGGACCGGTCGACCGGAAGCTCTGACAGAGCCCAACGGTCAGATTTTTCTGGCCTCTATAAAAGGGGGTTTTGTCATTGTTTTGAGCCAAGATTTTAGGAGAGCTTTTGTCCAGTTATTTCCATTCTTTTAGCAGAGTTTTCTCCACAAAATAGAGTGCCAATATTTTCTATCAAAAGGATTTTATTAAGAGAGTGTTTATTGTGATTTCTTGAGTTTTCCATCAAAGTTCTTTCCTTGATTTCTCACACTACACTTGAGCATCCATAGTTATATCTATCCTATAGGAGTGTTGTAGTGAGAGTTTTGTTAGGTGATCAAGTGTTTAGATCACCAAGATCTTTCTTTGTATTTGAGGAAGCGGGCAAGTGTGCTCGCGGTGTTTTGAGTTCGGGTGCGGACTTGTTGTACGAGGTGCGGCCTCTACTAGCCGGTGGGCTTGTGGTGTGTAAGGGACTTTGGGAGTCCGAGGGCTTGTAGGTGTTGCGGCACCAAGAAGAGATCCGGTTGGATCGTGCATAGTGGAAATGCTTCGTGTGTCGAAGACGGGGATGTAGAGCAAGTGTGCTCGAACCTCGAAACAAACCCTTTGTGTTTGCGATTGCTCACTCTTGCTCTCTTACTCTATTTGTCTCACTTATATCTTGCATTACTTTATAGTCTTTATCTCTTATTTGCATGATATACCTTTGTGCTCATAATTGCTATACTTGCTTGGGATTGTTATTAACACTAGTATTCAACCAAGAGAGCCAACGCGGCACCTCAACCCATTCAAGGGGAATCTAGAGGAGTTTGTCCAGAGTCTCGCAAGGGGAATTCGGCAACACTCTTGTGTTATACATAAGTGTTCAATTAAAAGAAGTTTAATTTGGTCAACTTAGTTTTAATTCTGCATTATTTGTTCATAAGTGACCATTAGATTAGCCATCACCTATTCACCCCCCCTCTAGGTGATCTTCAATTGGTATCAGAGCCAAGTGCTCTTGATATTGGGTCTAACAACCTAGAGTTAAAGATCCTACCTTTAGGCTAATCACAATATTTTGTACACACACCATGGACTTCATGTCACCACCCACCTTTGACATCCTTAACATCCAAATTTGGAAGGTTAAGATGTCATTGTACCTCAAAGCCTTAGGATTTCATGTCTATCTTGCCACTACTAATAATGCTTATTCTTTAGATGGTAAGAACATTGAGGCTAATGCAAAAGCCCTTCATGCTATCAAGTCAACCCTAAATGATGATTATTTATCTAGGGTTTCTAATGTTGAATCGGCTTTTGTAGTATGGAACATCATCACCTCCCTTGGCGAAAAAGATCTATACTATGCGGGGAGTGACTCGGACGTTGGAAGCGACACCTCCAACGCATGCTTTATGGTCCAAGGGGATGACCCCCTTGAGGTAAATTCCGAATCCGATGATGAGGACATGTCATATGATGAGCTATCTACTTTTTGTCATCTATTGCTTGAGAAATATGACATGATTAGAAAAGAAAATAAAAATTTGAAAAAGAACATTGCTTGCATGCATATAGAACAAGATTCATTTAGAAGTAACATTGCATGCTTAGAATTAGAAAATAATAATTTGAAAAAGGATTTTGATTGCATGCTTAAAGAAAATGATTCTTTTAAATCTAAGATTGCATGCTTAGAAAAGGAAAATAAAGATTTAAAAAATGAGAATGTTTCCTTGATTGCTAAATTGAATGATTTATGTGAAGGGAACACTATTTTGAAAAATAAGATTGATTTGGTGGAAAAACAAAAGGAAGATGTTTTTCAAGAAAATATCACTTTGAAAAGAAAATTTGTTGAAAAAGAAAAAGATTTTGTTTCACAAAAGAAAAAGAAAAATGATCATATATCTCATCATGCTTTACATGCCACCACAAATGAGATAAATGTTTTGAGAAATAAAATGGATAATTTGAGTTCAACTTTGAACTCTTGTGCATTTAATCATACTATGTTGGAGTCAATGTTTTCAAAGAAACAAACTCCTCATGTTCATGCACATCACTCTCATCATCATGCTTATGTTGCACAACATGATCACACTCCTACACATAAGCATACTAAGGTGTACGTATGTACACATTGTGGCCGCAAAGGCCATTTAGCAAAATTTTGTTTTGATAAGAAACCTCATTTATATTTTGCTAAGTATAAAAGATTTTGGGATCCTTACAATAAAGCTAACCCCAAAGGACCCAAGAAAGTATGGGTACCAAAACCCCCACCCTTTGATTTTGATGTAGGTGAGGGCTCTCACAAAACGTGAGAGGATTGGTGCCTTGATAGCGGATGCAATGGACATGATGGACAAACTTTTGGATGCATTGCTATCAAGAAAATTTTGGTGGGAAAGACCACCATGCTATGGAGCTTCGGAGTTGGTAAAAATTTCTAAACTCTTATTTCATTTATGCACATGTTTTTAATTTCATGTAGCATGTTCATATTTTTTTTTGGGGTGCTTCATGTGGCATTTACATGCTTAAATGTAGAATGTGTCAAAACTTGCATTTATACATATATGAATAGTGAACTACAATTGACTCATATATATTTGAACTTCATGCTCATTTGTATGCACTATATGCATGTGTATAGGCTAGTTTTGATGATTCGGTCATTTATACTTGTTATGCCTATCTTTGATCTTACTTCATGTATATGTGTGTTTAATTCAAATCTAATAAATATACATGTATACCCCTTGAGTCATTTGCCTTCATGCAATATATATTGGACTCTTTTCATATTTGGGATATGTATGCATATTGTTAGAATTGGATAAATCATACATATACCATGAAGATTAGTATTTTAAATAAATAATAAAAAATGATTTTTCATGATTTTGATTTGTATTAAAGATTAAAACATGTGTAAAACAAAATGTGATTTATGATCTTTTTGAGCTTGAATGACTATTTTCATAAGAATATTATTTACATGATCTTTTGAACACTCATCTTTATGATACAAAATATTTTGAGCATTATAGACCTTGAGTGATTAAATCTTTATGTATTTAGAAATGCTTTATGAAAAATATATGATTTATTTTAAGATGAAAAATAAGATTTTCATGAGATTCATACTTCACTTTCTATTTTCATGAAAATACCATTTACATAACCTTTGAACACTCATCTTTTATGATAAAAGATAATTTTTGAGCTTTATGGACTATGAGTGCTTAAACTTGTATGTATTTATTATAATTCATGAATAACATATGATTTCATGTTTTTTTTTTGAAGGATCTTTAACTAGTTTTTCAAAAATTATTTATAACTAGTTATTTATTCTTCAAATTTGGTAGTGCTTAGACATAACTATCTTTTAAACCTACCAATTTTTGGTTATGAGTATATACATGATTTACAGTGTTAATTTTACAATTGGTATATTACTCACATTTTGGTTCCTATATATGTATGCCCTAATTTTCAAATTGGTCTTATCTATTCACATACATATATATGATTTCCATGTGCTTGCTTTACAATTGATTTACATTCTTAAAGCACAAAAGTTTATGCGAAGTTAAGTTAACACCTTATATTAACTATGCATAAGCTTATGGAAAATAAAAAGATTTTATTTTAGATCTTTCATTTGGTATCAATAGGCCTCAACTTCAAATTTGTTATATGATTACAATTGATATCAATATGTTTGAAACATTAAAAGATTTTGCAATGATAACTTGATATCACACATCTTCAAGTGCTATTTTCTATTGGTATCAAAATTACAAATTATGATTGGTTCAAAATTTGTTTTATTGAGAAAAGTTCAAAATTTAGTTTTGATAAAAGAATAATAATAATAATCAAAATTTTTGATTTGTATTTCCTATATGCAAGGAGAGCTTAACATCTCTCTTACATATGGATTCATGTTGAGTATATTATAAATTGAGGAGCTTGACAACTCTTCTTTATATGATATACGTGTGTAGGGGGAGCTTCACATCTCCTCTTATGCATTACATAATATGTGTTATGTGAGTTAGGGCTTGTCATCCCTTCTTCATGTAATGCATATGTGTAGGGAAGTTAACTTAGCGTCTTCCTCTTCATGAATGTATATCGCATATAAATCTTATTGATTGATTTGATTTTACCCTCCTTGATTTCCTTATTTTTGACAAAAAGGGGGAGAAAATTTGTTTGATGATTTGAACTTTGAACCCTTTGTTGATGATTGACAAAAAGTGGGAGAAGTATTTGAGTTATATGCATGATTTCCTTAAGGGGGAGAAGTATTTGTTCCTTACTTAAGGGAGAGAAAGATTTTGAGATGATTTTGAGTTTTTATACTTGTGCTTTTACTCATGCATAACAATAATATAATAAGATAAAAGTTTGAGAAAAAGATTTGTGCATTCATTTGCATACATATTTATGTGCTTTAATGTCATATCTATTTATTTCTAGTGATGCATGAGTTAAGGGGGAGATTCTTTGAAGCTTTACTTTAATCCATGCATATATAACTTCATGAGTTTTGTCATCATCAAAAAGGGGAGATTGTTGGCCCAAAGGCCTATCACCCTAGTTTTGATGATGATCAACTCATGAAGTTATGTTTACTAATGATCTTGTGTTTAATTAGTGACAGATTCCTTATCAAGATCTTAGTAGGTGTGGAGCTTCAACAAAGGATAAAATGTCAAGTTGGAAGCTAGCACCGGTCGATTCACGAGCCTATGCATCAAGAACACATCTAGAGATGAGCTCGGTGGATTGCATTTGGACCAAGTCAAGAAGATGAGAAGCCTTCAAGTGAAGACTTCAAGAAGATGAAGACTTGTGTCTAGGTATAAGATTTATTTTTGTTTTAGTTAAAATGTAAAGGATAGAATAGTTGGTGGATTGCTCAAGTCATATCACACACACACTCTTGATAGAATTGTTTTCATGATAAAAATTTCATTTCATAAAAGATTTTCTTGTTAAGAAAAGATTTTCATTGTGACAAAATTCTATTTGGTTCTTGGTATTTCAAGTTTACATATCTTATATCCAAAACCATGCTTAGAGCCTATTGTCAAAAACTAGATATTACATCTTAATCGTGTAGTGGATCATATCCATACACACTATGCTTTAAAGTATATCTTGTTTTTGTATTTGATGAAAATTTGGAAAAACATGTTGATATTTCAAAACCAAGTTTAGTGCTTTATGTCAAAAACTAGATATTTCATCTTGATTGTGTAGTGGATCATATCCATACACACTATGCTTTAAAGTATATCTTGTTTTTGTATTTGATGAAAATTTGGAAAAACATGTTGTTTTAGAAAAACAGTTTTTATTATTATGAGCCAATATTTCCAAGTTACAAAAAATAGTCAAATCTTTAATAACATGCCTTGATTTTGTGCAAGCATGTTTCTATATTATAAAACTATTTTTTGTAGAATTTCTAAGTATTTATGGGATTTTTTATTAAGCCAAAAAGACCAATCTTTAAATCCCAAATTTTCTGGTTCTGGCAGTTCTGATTTTTCAGAACTGACAGTGGCCGGTCGACCGGGTCGGTCGACCGGACGTGTACAGACGTGCACGCCTGTGTGCACTGGAGAACGGTCGACCGTGCCGGTCGACCGCTTCAGAGAGCCTGCTCTCTGGAAATTCCGGTCGACCGCACAGGTCGACCGACAGAGAAGTAATTCTCTGCTCCAGGTGCGCGGTCGACCGGGCCGGTCGACCGGAGGCTCCAACGGTCGGATTCTTGACCGTTGGCGGTCGACCGGACCGGTCGACCGGAAGCTCTGACAGAGCCCAACGGTCAGATTTTTCTGGCCTCTATAAAAGGGGGTTTTGTCATTGTTTTGAGCCAAGATTTTAGGAGAGCTTTTGTCCAGTTATTTTCATTCTTTTAGCAGAGTTTTCTCCACAAAATAGAGTGCCAATATTTCCTATCAAAAGGGATTTTATTAAGAGAGTGTTTATTGTGATTTCTTGAGTTTTCCATCAAAGTTCTTTCCTTGATTTCTCACACTACACTTGAGCATCCATAGTTATATCTATCCTATAGGAGTGTTGTAGTGAGAGTTTTGTTAGGTGATCAAGTGTTTAGATCATCAAGATCTTTCTTTGTATTTGAGGAAGCGGGCAAGTGTGCTCGCGGTGTTTTGAGTTCGGGTGCGGACTTGTTGTACGAGGTGCGGCCTCGACTAGCCGGTGGGCTTGTGGTGTGTAAGGGACTTTGGGAGTCCGAGGGCTTGTAGGTGTTGCGGCACCAAGGAGAGATCCGGTTGGATCGTGCATAGTGGAAATCCTTCGTGTGTCGAAGGCGGGGATGTAGAGCAAGTGTGCTCGAACCTCGAAACAAACCCTTTGTGTTTGCGATTGCTCACTCTTGCTCTCTTACTCTATTTGTCTCACTTATATCTTGCATTACTTTATAGTCTTTATCTCTTATTTGCATGATATACCTTTGTGCTCATAATTGCTATACTTGCTTGGGATTGTTATTAACACTAGTATTCAACCAAGAGAGCCAACGCGGCACCTCAACCCATTCAAGGGGAATCTAGAGGAGTTTGTCCAGAGCCTCGCAAGGGGAATTCGGCAACACTCTTGTGTTATACATAAGTGTTCAATTAAAAGAAGTTTAATTTGGTCAACTTAGTTTTAATTCCGCATTATTTGTTCATAAGTGACCATTAGATTAGCCATCACCTATTCACCCCCCCTCTAGGTGATCTTCAATTCTACCCGATTCGCACTTCGCTTCCGTCATGCATTCTTCTCCCTGAACCCAATGGAAATCATTTTGAGCTGAAACCACAATTTATCAATACACTTCCCCGATTTCATGGTCTAGAGTCTGAGGACGCGTACTTCTTCATTCGAGAGTTTGAAGAAGTATGTGTAATGATGAGAATTTCCCAATTGACTGAGGATGCTGTTAGGTTAAGGTTCATACTTTTGCGCTGAAGGACTTAGCTAAGAAATGGCTTTACAATCTTCCCGCCAGTTCGATATCTTCATGGGAAGATTTTGTAAAAATCTTTCTTAAGAAATTTTATCCCATTCACAAGACAACCCTCATGAGAAAAAACATCATGCAATTCAAGTAAGAATCACACGAACCCTTCTGGAAGTATTTTGAATGCTTTAAAGACCTTCTAGCCCAATGTCCTCATCACGGCATAGAGAAATGGCGTCAATGTCAAATTATCTATGACGAACTAGATTACCAAATGAAAACACTCCTTGAATCCATGTGCCAAGGGAAATTTTTGAAGAAAGATGAGAATCAGGGGTGGGATCTCTTTGAAGCTTTAGCTGAGAAAACCATTCAGTGGGAGTCATGCCTAGATAAACCCACTCCCACTATTTCCAGAACCGGTATGCATTTCATAGAATCCTCTATAGCTGCTGAAGCCAAGATCACACAATTAATGAAGAGGATAGAACTGCTTGAATCACGGGAACATTCTGCTGTTAATCAGGTCAACCCATCACCTATGGTCAAACCAGGTTGCACCTTTTGTCATGACCTCAACCATGTATTCGAGGAGTGTCCTGTATATCAGTCTCAATCATATCAGGAGAATACGAATGCTGCTTTTACCAGACCCAATCACAATCCATACTCTAATATGTACAATTCGGGATGGCGAAACCATCCAAATTTTTCGTGGAGTCAGTCTGGTCCTGAGCAACATAGGCCAACCATATCAGTCTGGTCCTGAACAACACATCCATATAATGCTCAGCCTCCTCAACACAGTCTCAATCGTAATTCACCGAATTTTCATCCATATCAAAGTCTACCACAATCACAATCCTATCAGAGCCCACCACACTATAAAACACACTTCCAGTCTCCATATCACCAACATCCACCCCAGAATGATTCAGATGACAAACTATCAAAGTTGGAAAAGATGATAGAAACCCTAATGAAGAACCATCAACAGGATATGAACAAAGTACAGGTCCAAATTGGGCAACTGAATAATTCTTTCAATGAGAAACAAAAAGGAATGTTTCCAAGTCAGCCAATGCCCAATCCCAAAAATCACTTCCCTTTGCATGAAGTGGAAGACATGGGCCCCAGTCATTGCAACGCTATTCATATCCTGAGATCTGGAAAACAGGTAAATAATAGGGTTTCTACTCAACCATTCCATCTAGTACCAAAGTCAACCCCTCCAGTTCCAGTACAACTAACTTCTGACAATCCATCTTCTAGTGCTGAGCCATCAAAAGCCAAGGGAAAAGAAAAAATCAATGAGCAACCTTATAAGCATAGGGCACCATTTCCAAATAGGCTTACAAATCACAAGTTGAATGCTCATATGGAGAAGATACGAGAAATGTTTAACAAGGTCCAAATCAATGTCCCTCTTCTTGATGCCATACAACAAGTGCCATCATATGCGAAATACTTAAAGGAAATGTGCACCAAGAAGAGAAAAACACAAGTCCCTAAGAAAGTCTTCCTGGCATCACACATCAGTGAGTTGTTCACTAGGCCCATTCCTGTCAAATACAAGGACCCAGGGAGCCCGACCATATCTTGTGTCATAGGACAGACTACCATCAATAGGGCACTACTTGATTTGGGGGCCAGTATCAATCTCCTGCCTTTTCTGTGTATCAACAATTAGGGTTAGGTGATCTCCGCCCGACCCAAATGACGATACAACTGGCTGATCGCTCTGTCAAGAGACCCAAGGGGGAAATTCACGATATTCTTGTCAGAGTTGGGGAGTTCATTTACCCTGTGGATTTTGTAGTTCTTGAGACACAACCAGTGTCTAATACCAATAATAGGGCTCAAACTCCTGTCATCTTGGGACGACCATTCCTAGCTACAGCAAATGCCATCATCAATTGTAGGAATGGGTCAATGAGGATAACTTTTGGTGACATGACGAGAGAAGTGAATGTCTTCAGCATGCAACCTCGTAGGATAAAAGATCAAACATTCGAGGTTAACTTTGTCAGGAACAATTGTGAGGAGAAAAGTAAAGATGAGTCACAAGTTTGTGATTCTCTTGAAGTGGAAAATCCTGTTATCCGAGTACCCTTTCAAAAGGGGAAAGTTGATTTGGATATTTTCACTTTCAGTGAGCCAACCGTGAATGTATCTCATGAGGATACAATTCAAGAACCTCCGATTGATATAACTTTTGAAGACCTCTTCGCTGACGAAATCATGTGTCTGGATGAGCCAACTTGGGATTGGTTAACTAGTTGTACATCTCTGAAGGATAATGTTGACCTCAGTTTTGAGGAGTTGTATGGAGATGAGCTGGAATTTCTTAACACTGGGAGTAAAGAAATTCAGCGTAAAAAAAGTGGTGATGAAGAAATTTTTAGTGAATTTTGTGGTGAAATGAGGATGAATAACAATGAGCAATTGAGACTGGAAATGCCTAAGGCTCAGAAAATAATTGCACTCGTTTCCCAACTGAGCCCGTGCAAACAAACACACTGGAACGATAGGAAACGGGCTAGAGGGAAACGACCAAAGAAAAGCTTAGGCAATGGACACACTTGTACATATTCCTTGTAAATAGTTTTTGTACACTTTTTGTAAATAAAATATATAAAAAAAGATGAAAATGAGGGACTTTTGTGCAAATTCCTTTAAAAGAGTTCTACAACTTTCAAAATTCAAATCCCTCAAAACCCTAGGTTTCTCCATAACTCTTTTTCCCTAGGGTCAAACTCCTTCTTTCAAAATTTCAAGTCTCTAGGTTTGTAAATATCTTTTTACCTAGGGATAAAAGTGGAACTCCCAATCTTTCCCTCCTATAGATATCCTCTTTAACCCACTTCTACTCCCTCAAACGCAAAATCAACCTCAGATCTGAAACCCCTCTCAAAGCGCCGCCTCACCAAATTTTCCCGATCCTCTGCTTCTCCAAGAAAGCCGCGACTCCGCGACTAGAGCTGCAGATCCGCGGCTATACTGACGTTTCTGGAGCGCCGCCAAAGTCTTCACCGATCGATTTTGTTCCCTGGTGGCCGATCTAGTGCCACATCTTCCCGAATCCATCTCCTGTGCCCTCTGCAGGATCGAGATTTGTTTTTTCCCCACGAATTCCGGGGGCGGTTTGAATCTTGATCTCCCCAATTTTATTGCTTTGATCCTAGATTATTAGCATGGCACCTTTGATATTTGCTGAGAAAGATTTTGGGAAAATATTATGTGATCCGAATGGGTATGGCCATATGTTTCTAGATCGAATTAGGGCTTGGGATTGGTATACGTTAGTGTACGATAACTCTGAGAACGATGCCTTTTATTGTCCCGAATTGGTGACAATGTTCTACACTAATATTGACCATGCATCTGTTGACACACACACACACACACACCAATTCACCGTACACATGCCCTTGGGCGACTTGTTCATCACTCTTGCTCTTCTTGAGGAACACACATATGTCCCCATTCACCACAGCACAGCGATCCCCTCCCACTGATCGATATATGACACTCATGGGGGCTCGCTACACTGAGCAGGACCGTGGGCTTAAGGCCAGCACTACCTTTAGGAACGTACACTGCGTTGGACGCTGGATACAACGTAACATTTTAGGGCTAGACCACACAACTTCCTTCAACCGCCCGGTGTTGCAAATAATTCACGATTTAATGACCAGGCAACACACGGTCTGCTTAAATAAGGTCATCTTCCACGCAATCATAGCCAACTCTTCACGCACCCGAGGTGCCAAACACTCTCACCCTATTCTGATTACGCGTCTGTGTAGGACTTTCCTACCAGACGCCGTATTCGATTCATTTGACCGAGTGTTTGTTGCACCTGACCGACCCACCAGTTCCTATAATAGCTGTTTGCACGCGGTTTAGACTCCTAGTGTCCAGCCCGAAGATGTGTCGGTGGAGTCCTCCTCTGAGGAGAGTCTTCAGGAGGAAGATGAGCCTGAGTTTTGGCGTCAGGATCCCCCAACAGAGTCACGAGCCTTCATGTCCACCATCTGGAAGGGCATGAAGAAAATTTTTAGGGGGCAGATCAGGCTTAGAAAGAAGGTGGAGGAGCAATCCTCGAGGTTGGACCGCATTGAGGCGGGGCTCAGACGATCACAGTCGGCTGGACCTAGCACCACCGCGGGTTCAAAACGGCGGAGGGAGTGATTTCATACCTTTTACCTATTTCATGCATCTTTTTATCTTGCATACATTGAGGACAATGCATGAGATAGGTAGGGGGGTAGATTCTAACCTAAGATTTTTATTTTCTTTTTAGGCTCTTTATTTTTAGGATTTTCATTTTCTTTTTAGGTTTTTTTAGTTTTTTTTATTTTCTTGTAGATTTTACTCTTTCTTTTAGAAAAAAATAAAAAAAATAATAATAAAAAAAAGGAATTTTTGATCCATGTTTAAAGAATCAAACTTGACTTTAAGATTAAGGAAGCTCTTAACTAAGATTTCTAATTATAAGTCGAAAAGAGGAGTTTTGTTAGATTTTTAGGTTAAGTAATAAAGGATAAGAAAGATTATTAGATTTTAATTCTTTCTTTAGGATATATACATTAAACATATTGAAGGATTAATCAAAAACTTTGTGACTTTATTTACAAATATATATAATAAAAAAAAGAAAAAAAAAGAAAAAAATATATATGTATATAAATAACTAAATAATTACTTAGCCACTAATTAAGCTGGTTAGTCGTGCCTCAAGAAGCATTGCCAATCACGCCTAAAGGTAGTTAAGTCCTTAACTCCTTCGTGACCCAGTTTACTCGAGTCCTCGAACCTTAGGGATGTTTTCTCATCTGGTGCCCTAAGACCGACTGGTTTGGGAGTCATCTGTAAGAGGCTCGTTACAAGGGTAAATTAGAAAGCCTAAGGATGCTAAGGAAATGTAAATAAATAAATATTGTATATAAAATAAATCAAAAAAAGAAAAAAATGTTATATATATTAGTAAATAAATGAACTTAGTCTAAGAAAGATCCTTCATATTTATAAATGGATATATACTAGGATTGATGCAAAATCTAGTTTTTGATCTTTTCCTTAAAAACTTAACCTAAATTGAAAACAAAACTCTAAATAGACGCTTATAAGAGGAATGAAAAGTTTAGGGTAACCTGAAACCTATAACTCAAGTTAGAATCTTGAAAACATGGATCAAAAATTTCACTAACCCTTTTCTTTTTCTTTATGGATTTTGTGGGTGCAATCTGCTGAAAACCCTCAGGAGATAACACTCCTCCTCTAGGGTTTAACGGCTTGTTGCACGTGCTCAGTGCAATCGTGTCACCTACGAAAGTGGTGTAATAATCTAGTTAGGATTTTCCTTTTTCTTTCTTTTTGCTCGGGGACGAGCAAAAGTTAGGGATGGGGGTGTGATTATAGTTCATTTTTTTTTATCATCTTCCACCTCTATACTATGTATTATATCAATAAAAATTGATTTTTTACTCTTTTTCTCTCTATTTTTGCAGGTCCATAGTTTAATGGAGAGAGGCCCACAAATCCATGCAATTATCAAGAATAAAAGGGGATTAATTCAAAGCCCAAAAAGAAGCCCAAGAGTTGAGCCCAGGATCTGGAATCACCCACGCATCCAGTCAGTATTCTAGAAGATCCACGTGGCCAACAACCTGCAACAAACTCGCAACAGAAATCGTTGGCGCAACGGCCAAGATTCTGCCGCGGAAACGCGGCTCTGGCTGCGGATCTGCGGCAGTTATCTGGCCGTTGAGCCAGCGATTGATCCCCAGCTGTCTGATTCTGGAGCCTTCTTCTCCTGAGGCCTATAAATAGACCATCAGGGCCAGTGCAAAAAGGGAGGAGAGAATAGAGGAAAGAGCTTGTAATTTTTAGTTTTTCTCTAGGTTTTATTGCTCTTAGTCTTCTTCTTTCTCCTAGAAATTCTGCAAGAGAGAGATAGTGAGAGAGTGAAAGCTTGTAATCAAGGGGTGACAACTTGAAGCAAAGCAAGGATTAATCCAATCTACTTTCTCTTCTTTTGCAATTTCTAGCGCTTTTCATTACTTGCTTTATTTCATTCAAGCTTTACTTTCATAGCATGATGTCTTGTTGTTTTCTCTTTATTGTAATGGATAGCTAACTTCTTCTAACATGACTAGCTAACAACTAATCTTGCTAACTTCTAACTCTTGGGTGAATGCTAATTCTTAATCTTGCAAATGTTGAGTCTTTTTCATCCCCGATGGGTTACTTTCATTCTTGGCAATCTCTTGTTGTAATTCTCCATATGATTCATGTGTACCTCATTTAGAGCCTTGTCTTAGAACAAGTGCCTTGATGGAACATGGAGATGGAACACCAAACATATGCTATTTGTTGTACAACTTTCTTACTTCAATGCTAACTTGTTGTATGGCCTTGAATGTCTAATGAATTTTGTATCTTCTTCCTTAGCATCCCTTGAGTGACACTCCCCGATTCCATCATGAAATTCTATCTTAAGAGCCGATGAAATCAATGAGGCTACAAGACAAGTCCACGATGATCACCCATCCATCAAAGGGGAAAGTAACTTGACCAACAAGTAAGATAAACACTTGCCGATGAATCAACATGAGGCATGCTTCACCCTAACGGAGATTAGTAAGTTAGCAAGTTAGTAAGGTTAGCTAGTCATGGCTTTTTCCATTCTAAAAGTCTTTTGCAAGTTTTCTCTACTTTAGTTTTCTTCCTAAAAGCAATTCTTGTTTTCAAATTCTTTTCATTCTCTTTTCATCGTTTTTTACTTTCATGTACAAAACCACAACCAATTCTTTCACCTATTTTTCCATGTCTTTTTCATTCTTTTGAAACAAAGAAGAAATTTCGTTTGTCTTTCTTCAACATCAAACCGTAAAGCTTTCATCGTGAGCTCTCCTTGTGGATTCGACCCGTATAGCTTATGCTACTACGGTGATTTGGAAAGGAGTACATTACACATTGTGAATACACTTCGGAGTGATTAAGCACCTAAGGTTGACTCTAAACCTTCTCTCTTTTGTTGAATATCTGTGCGAATTCTACTCCACTATTTCTTTTCTTATCAGGTTCCTCTGAACTCCATGCAAAGTCGATTGGGTCGCATTTCGTAGACCAATCAGACCACCACTGGAACAATCACCTTAAGGTAGTATTTTCCTTCCCTGTCTTCTTTTTCATGCATCTATGCGTTAATTCATACATTGAGGACAATGCATGAGATAGGTGTGGGGGAGGGTTCTAATATAACTTAGGTTTTTCTTTTTATTAAATTTTTTTTTTACATTTTCTTTACTTTTAAAAACTTTTTAAAAATAGAAACAATATTTTGACATATTTTTTTGTAAGAAATTAAGTCAATTTTAAGGAATAGGAAAATCAAAATTAGGATTTCTTAAACTTGGTCAAAATAAGATTATTTGTTTGATTTTTAGCGTTAAGAAGATAATTTGTCAAAATAATTTAATCTTAATCTTTACCTTAATGAAATATGCACACTTCATACACTTACATACTTAGGGTTCAAAAACAAAGATTCTTATGCCTTATAAAAAAAAAGAAAAAAAAGAAAAAATATCTATGAAAGATGAACAAATCTAATTACTGATTAGCTAGGTGTTTTGGCTTAAGTAAGCCTTGGTATTTATGCGAAAGATGATTAGATAAGTTTGAGAAAAAAATAAAAAAAAAATCTTCTGATTAAGCTGGGTATTTGTCCCTGATAAAGTATAAGTATTCACGCCTAAAAGTAGTTCATATAATAAAATCCTTAGTTTTGTGACCTTATTTGCTCGAGTCCTTAAGTCCTTGGGGTGTTTTCTCACCCGGTGCCCTAAGACCGTTTGGTTTGGGAGTCATCGATTAAAGGCTCGTTACATGGGCAGATTAGAAAGCCTAATAGATCTAAGGAATAATACCACCATATATATATATATATATATATATATATATATATATATATATATATATATATATATATATATATATATATATATATATAAGGCATAAGTGTTAGAGTTAAAGAACCCTTAATCAAAACTTCATGGTCACGAAGGTGCATATGACTTAGGGTAAAATAATAGACTAGATGAGAAGTACAATTTGACTCCTTATTTTGATTGATAACAAAATTTTAAATAGAGACTAAGTTTAGGAATGAAAAATTCAGTTTTCTTATAACTTATAGATTACTTAAATCTTACAATTATATTTCAAATATTTTTCTATTTCAAAATGCTTTTCAAAAATACTAACTCTTTGTTTCTCTTTCTTTATGGATTTTATGGGTGCAATCCACTGAAAACCCTTATGAGATAAAACTCATCCTCTAGGGGAAACCTAAAGGTATAACGGCTTGTTGCACATGCTCAGTGCAATCGCGTGACCTGCGAAAGAGGTCTAATAATTTTTTATTTAGTTGTTTTGCTCGAGGACGAGCAAAAGATAGGTATGGGGGTGTGGTCGGTCGCTAATATTGTACATTCATTATCATATTCTCATACTTATTATAAAATAAACTTTGCTTTTTTCTAATTATTGTTTAATTTATTTGCAGGCCCATTACTAAAGGAGGGGGAAGAGAAACGAGCCCAAAAGCCCATCAAATTCTGATTTAATTCAGAATTAATTCGAAATCAGTAAATCAGGGCAGATTATGGCAAATCAGGGAGGTTGAAAACCAGTTAATTTAGTTTTATCAGAACCCAAATCAGTTAGCTTGAGAATCACCGAAGATCAGATCAGAATCGAAGACAAATAACAAATCCAGCCGGACAAAAGGGGGCAAAATCCCACGCTAATCATATCCCACCTGGATGTGGCCAATTGGCCACATCCTGGCCGTGGATCCGCGGATCCGCGGCTTGTTGGTGGAGATAAGGGGAGCGTTTGCTCCCCTTATCTCCTCACGCCTTCCCCCTCTGGGTTTTTGCCTATAAAAGACAGGTTTTTCACTGTAAATGGGGACAACATGCAAAGATAGAATTTAGTCCACTTTTAGTGTAGGTTTTTATTTTCTTTTCATGTAATTTTTAATTCTTTGTAAGTATAGTTTAGACTGAGATTCATGTAAGTAAGAGAGTGAGGCTTATGTTGAAAGTGACACCGATATACCTCCTCCTTTCTTCCATCGTTTCTGCAAGCAATAAAAGGTAATTTTTTTATATTTGTCTTTACTTTTGTTTCCTTCTTCTTCTTTCTACTTTTCCTCTTTTAGTTATGATGAACATTCAAGTGAATCTAGAAGCATCAGTATAGCAATGTTTGTATGAGTGCCAACGATATTTCATGATGATGTTCTCCTCCTTAAGATTCCGATCATTTCATTCTTGTTCGTCTTGATGATGTAATGCGAATGGGGACTGAGCTCAATCTTATGTTTTATGCGTTGAACGCCTCTGAAATAAGGTAGAATATGCAAGGGTTTCAGGTAAGTCATCAACCAGAGAAGGTAAGTATTTCTTTAATCTGTTCTTTCATTTCTTTTATTTCTTTAGTTTAGATCACCAACACCACAATCTATCACTTCTTTTATCACTCTTTTTCTATTTCTTTGTACCTATCATTTCTAGTTTCTCCACCTTCTCTATCTATCACTTTCTTTCTAACTTAACTATAACTCTTTTTCTCTTTTCTTTTTAAGAACTAAAAGAAGAATTTTTAACCATTAATGGTAGCATAAAGGAGAACTTGCTTAAAAAGCTTCAACCGCTAGTCCCTCCTTGTGGATCACGACCCGCATAGCCACTTGCTATAGCGGTAGAATTGAGCATCTTGCACTACTGTTTTAAAAGTTCTGAAATTCTGTATTTGTGTGCAGGTTCAACCTCAATCACACGACCTAACTTCGCTCCAGCTTAACTAGCCCCACCTGGATAATTAATTAATAGTTTAATTAAAAATTATTACTAATATGATTGTGAATAGTTTGAAATATTTACTTATACTGTTTTCTTATATCATGTCACATGATCTGCGACTTATATGATGTTTTGACCACTGCACTTATATGTATTGTTGTACTTCATCCGGTACCATGACACCTGACATACTAATTACTTGACTCATGATTATCACCTTTATAGGGACTTATCACCTACTATCATGTTATACACCATGAGATCATGTACTCCTGTTATTATATTCATTTAATCCCCATAAATTAATCACCATGGACATAATCTGTAATAATTGGACAACTTGCACCGAGATGGACTCAATATGTGTACTTGCGTATAATTGATTAAAAGTTGTGGAACTAAAACTTCAGTTGAACTTGAGGGCTTTCAGGTGTTCCAGTGGGGTGTGCTGGCACCCTTACCCAAATTCTATTCCTTCCATGGCATACAATTAAGACCCTTCGGCTTGGCGGTCATTTCTGGCTCAGCACCAGATACTCATTAGGCCGTTGTTCCGGGCATGGACATGGTCCAATATAAGCATGGTCCGTTGAGCCCCCATCAGTTTTCAATAGCCAACCTCACCTCATTGATATGTGGATGTATGTCTACTGGGACGTCAGGACACATATCTAGATATACAGGTCAGATGAATAATAATAATATTATAATAAGTAGTTTACATCTTACCAGACTTTTATGCTTACTTCATGTTACTCTGCCTTATTGTGATTAGTCTATGCTCGCATGACTTATGACACGACACATTATCTGGTACACGACACAACTTAATAACCCATCAGTGATAATATTATGAACGTGTGTTATTTGGTCATTTCTTCGTTCGGGTATTGATACTCATATATCATATTCGAATGAGTTCTGCTGGAGTATGAGCTCTATTGTGGACTGTCAGTGGTATGAGACACTGGAAAAGAGAATGATTGAAATATTAGATAGCACTGATTATTATTATTGTGAAACTCAAAATACACACTATAATTTACTTGTTCACATGACTTGCCATTGTATTATAGTTTTCCAATTCATGTTTACACGACTTGAGCTAGACACACTGTTTCACCATATATGATTGCTTGGACTAACTGTATTGCTATGCATTATCGTTTATACAAGTCCTTCACTTGACACGATGTTTCACCCATGTATAATTATCTGTGCTACAATATCAAATTTCTTGATTTTCGTATTTACTGGCTTGTACTTGCATGATTGAGCTATGTCACTATGATCCTATACACGTGTGACTGCCTATGCACATCACCTGAGTTCATTTTACGTATTCGTTAGGTTGCTTTCTGACAACCCCTGAACTGGCATGTCCAGATTTCGGAGATTGGATCGTAGTGGACCATTACGTGGAGATTCTTTGCACCGAAAGCGTGGTAGATCAGCTGTAAATCATCCTCGGTCTGCCCACTTTCGTCCAACTCGCGAGATTCCCATTTTGTAGCTCGTGAGTATCTCCCAGTCTTTTTAGATTGTAAATCATACTTTTTTGCGCGTCTTGATGATGTAATATTAAATCATGCTCTGCAATAACTACGACTTGTATTTTTTTCTGTTGGAATATATATTATCACATACTTTCATACTCTGATTCATGTACTACACTGATGTTTAGCGTACATACAAATACACCTAGAGGGGGGTGAATAGTGTTTTGCTAATCAAATGCAATTTTAAAACTACTTATGATGAATTATGTAAACAATCACTCAAAATAAGAAATTAAACTAAATTCTCCGCGAAGGGCTCTAGAACTTCTCCTCTTTGATTCCTCTAGATAATGAGTTGAGGTGCTCAATTTCCTTCTTATTGAGATGAGTATAGATCGGTAATGAAAGTGATGAATGAAAACAATTATAGAATGCAAGATGAATAATTACATAAGTATGAAAAATGAAAGACAATAGAGAGCAAGACACAAGCAACCATAAACATAAGAAAATTTGTTCCAAGGTTCGAGCCACCGCTCTACGTCCCCGCCTTTACCACTATGAAGGATTTACTATCCTCTAAGGGATCTTACACAAAGGAATTACAACTTGATTTACACAAGACTGGAGTACACAACTCCACCAACTCAACCCTTTACACAAGAGGTAGCACAAAATTAATTGAGGTTACAAAACACTTGGTGATCTAACAAGATCACAAACACTCTCTCTTACAACTTTCTATAGAGTAGAATATGAAGTGTTGCTCAAAAAGTTAAGTGAGAGATGAAATTCAGTTAGAAAGAATAGTGGAGTTTTAAAACCAACTGAAAATAGCTTTGAAAAGAAAGAACTTAGAGATTAAAGCTAGAAAAACTTCTCTTTAGAAATAAACTTGAAAACTTGTAAACTTATGTGTTTTTCTTATCTAAAACCAAAACCAATGACCCATATATATAGGCAATGAATAAATATCATTTATAAATCATACCAGGTCATTTGTGGTGTGTTTAGGCACTTGAAAACCAAAAATGCCGATTGGATTCCACTAAAAATAAAACAATTCAAAAACTAGCCGTTAGGGCCATCTAGCAGCCGGCCGATCGACCGACCGGTCGACCGACAAGTTATCTAGAAAAGAGCCGTTGGCTCCGGTTGACCAGGCGGTCGACCGCTCGACAGTTCAAAATGGAAACTTAAACTGTCAGTCAACCGACTGTAACGAGAGTTAGGGTCTCTCAGTCGGTCGACCGCAAGGGTTAGCGGTCGACCGGTTGGTCACCGACAACGTGCAAGTCTTACTTAATTTTGCATATTCAAGTCTAAATCTCTTAATGAGTTCTGTTGTGTACTTGGCTTGATTTATGAAGATCTCATCACTCTTTTGCTTGATTAGGAGGCCAAGGAAGTAGTTTAGCTCTCCTATTATTGACATCTCAAACTCGTTCTTCATGTATGATTCAAATTCTTTATAAAGTTTTTCATTAGTGGATCCAAAAATAATATCATCAATATAAATTTGAACAATTAGGATATTATTATCTACATGCTTTGTAAATAAAGTGGTATCAACTTTATCTTTAACAAAATCTTTTGAAATTAGAAAATTTAAAAGTCTCTCATACCAAGCTCTTGGAGCTTGTTTTAAACCATATAAAACTTTATCAAGTTTGTACACAAAATCTGGATGTGTGGGATCAACAAACTGGGAGGTTGTTCAACATACACATTCTATTCTATAAAACTGTTTAAAAACACACTTTTGACATCCATTTGAAATTTTTTGAAATCTTTATAAGAACCAAAGGCAAGTGTCATCCGTATGGCTTCAAGCCGTGCTACGGTGTAAATGTTTTCTTCAAAATTAATACCTTCAATTTGGGTGTAACCTTGGGCCACTAACCTAGCTTTATTTCTAATAATATTACCCGACTCATCCAACTTATTTCTAAAGATCCATTTAGTATCAATTGTTGGTCTATCATGAGGTCTAGGAATAAGATGTCAAACTTAGTTGCGCTCAAATTGATTGAGCTCTTCTTGCATTGCAAGCAACCAATATGAATCGGCCTTGGTTTTGAGGATGTTTTTGGGCTCAATGTGTGAAATAAAAGCAAAATGCCCACATAAATCATGGAGTTTGGATCGAGTAGTTACCCCCTTGGATACATCACCTATGATGAGGTTCTTGGTATGATTTGAAGCAAATCTCCAATCCTTTGGAAGTGGTTATGTTGGCTCCACTTCAATCTCTTGAACTTCACCTTGTACATCAATGTTTGGCTTTTCTTCTTCTATAAATGAGTGCTTCAAGGTTATCTTCTCTATGTCTTCACCTAAGGAATCAATCTCTATAATATTCTTCACAAAAGCATTAGATTCCTCAAAATTGACATCTATAGATTCTTCAATAGTCAAAGTAGATCTATTGAAAACTCTATAGGCCTTACTAGTATTTGAATACCCAACAAATATGGCTTCATAAGATTTGACATCAAATTTTACTAAATTGTCTTTAGTGTTTAAAATAAAGCATTTACAACTAAAAATTTAAAGTAAGAAATATTAGGTTTTCTCAAATAGTAAATTACAAATGAAGTTTTAGAAGTATTTTTTAAAAAATAAATTCTATTTGAGATGTAACATGATGTGTTTACGGTCTCGGCGTATAATATTGAGGGAGTCCATGTTCATTTATCATTGTCCTAGACATTTCTTGAAGAGTATGATTCTTCTTTTCAACGACTCCATTTTGTTGTGGAGTTCTAGGACATGATAGTTCATGTTTGATTCCATGTTCTTCACAATAGGTGATAAAGGAGTAGTTAATGAATTCACCACCTCTATCACTTCTTATACGTAAAATTAAAAAATTCTGTTCTTTTTCAACTCTTCTTTGTGTTCTAAAAAGAAAACCCATGTAAAACGAAAAAAATCATCAACCAAAACAAAGACAAAACGATTTCCTCTTAGACTTTTAGTTTTAGTTGGACCAAACAAATCCATGTGAATTAACTCCATGGGTCTTGATGTCATGATATTCTTGATTGTTTTGAAAGAGGACTTAGTTTATTTTTTAAGTTGGCACGCATCACAAATGCGATCTTTCTCAAATTTCAAACAAGAAATACCTTTCACCACTTCCTTATTGTTAATTTTAAATAGATGGTCAAATGAAATATGACCTAGTCTCTTATGTCATAACCAAGAGTATTCATTAAAGGCATTTAAACATGTAGTATTGCATTGTAAATTTGACATATCAATCATGTACACAGTTGTAGGCTGTCTAAAAATGACTAACCAGGCAAGCCACCAAAGAAGCAGTCTCAAAGACGCAAAGGATTGAAGCCCGCGTCTCAACTTCAAGACGCGTCGGCCTGAAGCCCGCGTCTCAACTTCGGGACGCGTCGGCCCGAAGCCCGCGTCTCAACTTCAAGACGCGTCGGCCTGAAGCCCGCGTCTTAAACATCAAAGCGCGTCGGCCCGAAGCCCGCGTCTCAATATCAAGGCGCGTTGGCTCGACGCCCGCGTCTCAGCATCCGAGACGCAAGGGACTGAAGCTTGCGTCTCAGCATCCAAGGCGCGTCCGGCCTGAAGCTTGCGTCTCAGCATCCAAGGCGCGTTTAGTCTGAAATCCGCGTCTCAGTTGCAACCGCCCAGATCGTGGGGAGCCAGTTACCGCGCGTATCGCGGGTAATGGCCCTCATTCAGGCGCATTTTTAGGGGGCACGATCACCCCTAAGACCCCTATAAATAGCCCTGTTAGCTATGAAGGAAGGGTGGAAGATTTGGATTCAGTGGGAGAAGAAGGTCGAGTGATCAATTAAGGTCGGCATTTTTGAATCCAGAGGGTCAGAAGATCAAGGCATCGAGAGAGAGAAGCCCGACGTCAACGACCGAGAGAGAAGAGATTCTTCAACAGGCTTACTGAGTACTAGCCTATCTTCGCCTACCTCCTCTTTGAGAGTTTGGTAGCCGGAGCTGAGTTACTCCCCTACCGGCCGAAGAGAAGACCCCCGACGGTCCAGGACGGTCATCTGGTCAACGGAGAACAAGATTCACTCTCCATCGCCACACGAAGAACCCAGCCTTAAACAAAGGGAAGATCCAAGCATCCTCCCTCCCTTGTAGTCGGAATATTGTTTTGTTGTAATCTTTCAACTGATTCAAGGAAATTTTACGGCGAAATCTCTTTTCCGTACCGAACAAGAGATGGCGACTCCGCTGGCGAATTTCTCGTTCGGTACGGAAAAGAGATTTCGCCGTAAAATTTCCTTGAATCAGTTGAAAGATTACAACAAAACAATATTCCGACTACAAGGGAGGGAGGATGCTTGGATCTTCCCTTTGTTTAAGGCTGGGTTCTTCGTGTGGCGATGGAGAGTGAATCTTGTTCTCCGTTGACCAGATGACCGTCCTGGACCGTCGGGGGTCTTCTCTTCGGCCGGTAGGGGAGTAACTCAGCTCCGGCTACCAAACTCTCAAAGAGGAGGTAGGCGAAGATAGGCTAGTACTCCCCTACCGGCCGAAGAGAAGACCCCCGACGGTCCAGGACGGTCATCTGGTCAACGGAGAACAAGATTCACTCTCCATCGCCACACGAAGAACCCAGCCTTAAACAAAGGGAAGATCCAAGCATCCTCCCTCCCTTGTAGTCGGAATATTGTTTTGTTGTAATCTTTCAACTGATTCAAGGAATTTTACGGCGAAATCTCTTTTCCGTACCGAACAAGAGATGGCGACTCCGCTGGGGACTACATTCGTGACCGATGAGCACATCGTGGTGCAGGATGACGTTCTCCGTAAGGGGAAGATGGTCGAATCACTCGTCGTTGAGTTCGACCAGGCGAAGTATGAAGAGTTTCTCTCTTCTGGCTCCAAGAGCCCCAAGACCCGCGTCTGCCGCAGGGTCTCAACGACGCAGCCTCCCGAAGCCCAATCTGTGGCTCAACCAGGCGCGGCTGTCACCCTCTGTGCCGCGCCCAGTTCACGCGTCAACGCCTCCTCGAAGGCCCGCGTAACATCCAACGCCTCTGCTGCGATCAACCGCGACGCGCAGAACCCACGCGCCAACGCCTCTCTGAAGGCCCGCGTGGTCCACGGCACAACTGTTGCTGCGATCGACCGCGTCTCGCACAACGCCCGCGTCTCGCGTGACGCCCGCGTCTTGCAGAACGCCCGCGTCTCGCAGAAACCCCGCGTCAACGTCTCCCAAGAGACCCGCGTGGTGAACAGCCCTGGTTCTTCAAACCAGGAAGTTGTTTACTTCTCTCCTCCTCCACGACGCAATCGAAATGCCGAGCGTCGACAAAGACGACGCGCGCGTCAACACTCGGTTGGAACCGATGGTTCTCTGACTGGGGTTGGACGCGGCGTTCAATATGATGCCTTGCCCGCACCTCGACCAGTGCAAGAAATCCGCGTTTGGCGACCCAAACGCGAGATTCCTCAAGTTGAGTCTGCTGGAGACCAACTTACCAAACGCCGAAGCGAAGTTTCTGCGTCTCATCAAACGCAGGACGCATGCGTTCCCAGGCGTGGGGCCCAGCAGCCCATTATCTTCCAAGTCCCTCTGCTTCAACGCAGCGGACAACAGTGCGAGAACCGCGTCTCGTCTCAACAGAGACGCCAGACGCGCGTGACGCCCCAAGTGTCTCTGCCCCAACGCAGTGGACAACAGTGCGACGACCGCGTCTCGTCTCAACAGAGACGCCAGACGCGCGTAACGTCCCAAGTCTCTCTGCTCCAACGCAGCAGACTGCAACGCGAGGACCGCGTCTCGTCTCAACAGAGACGCCAGACGCGCGTAACGCCACAGTGTGATCTCCGCGTTTCTGAGACTTGCGTCCAGACAGCGCAACACACGACTGCCCCCCGTCTTCGACGCTGTGAGGCCAGTCTATTTAATCCCCCTCCCACGGATTTGAGGGATTATTTGACAAGGAAAAGAAGTGCCAATTAGGCCACTTCTTCTTGCTGCTGTCAACAGCTCATCCAGATGCTCTCTGAATGCCATTGCGAATCAGGCGTTCACCAGCCGTCTTTGATTAGACAGCTGACCCTGATTCCCCCGTCAGCTAAAAGAAGACGCTCCCACCGAAGGAGAACCTTCCCTGACGTTGAGTACCCGGAGCTCACTGCATATATGACAAGCAGAAGCAGGGGAAAACAACCTATGGTCAATTCAGAGGGGTCAGACTCTGAGCCAGAAGGGGTGTATCGACACACCCGTACCCGGACTGGAGCCATCACCCCAATTGACTACAATGCCCTATCCCGCGGCATTAGGGAAGATGATTCTCACTCAGTTGTGATAGAATCATGGGCTTCGAATTCTTCCGGTGGAAAGGAGGTTTCCGCCTACATGGCAGACGCTCCTGAGGACACAGCAAATGCTCCCGAGGAGACAACTAAGTACTTGGCCCGGATGCAGAAGCACCAAATAGAAGTACTCTCCTCTCAGCAGAGAACCATTGACGACCTCAAGCATATGCTTGAGAAACTGCTTGACGAGAGGGCAAGATCTCCTCCCAGAAGGCCAAGAGCTAGAAGGGGAAGAGGAGGAAGTCCACCCTCTGATCCTTCCGATGGGACACGACGATCCACTCCTTCGAATGTGTCCAGACCTTCAGCACATGCAGGAAGCAACCCGGACTCGGAGAAAGCTCAAGATCAAAGAATGAGCCTACTGGAGCAACGACTCAACGCCCTTGCCAGTCGTAAAGATCTCCAAGAAGCTGGAGTGGTCCGGCCGTATCCGGCCGAGTGGGACTTAGTCCCGTACCCTCCTAGATTCAAGGCTCCAACTCTCCAAGCATTCGACGGAAAGGGGTCGCCCAACCAGCATATCTACTACTTCAAATCCCAAACTGGGAATGTGGTAGATAACGATGCCATCCTGGCACGTCTATTCATTGGCACCCTGAAAGGGTTAGCCTTTGAATGGTTTATGAAACTCCCTGAAGGTTCAATCAAGAACTGGGGCGACCTCGAGAAGCTGTTCCTAACACGCTTCTTCGAGGATGATTCGGAGGTTACCATGCCCACCCTTTTAGCTACCAAGCAACGAAAGGGAGAGTCCGTTAAGTCTTTCGTAGAAAGATTTCGGAACACGGCACTCCGATGTCCGAGCGGCATGACCCAGGCCACCCTGGTGGAAACATGTCGCCACAATCTCCAAACTTCACTCCTTGCTCAAATAGGAGTAGCAGAAAGCCGCACCTGGAAACAGTTAGTCCAGCAAGGTGAACAGGCTGAAGAGATTGTCGCCCGCGTCAGAGCGGAAGAAGGCAAGCCCAGGCCAGAGAGGTCGACAAGGCGTGCACCAGACACATCCCTCCAAACCAAACGGAAGGATAACTTGGCAACGGAGACCAAATCTCCCGTCAAGCCTCAAACAGGCAGAGCAGGTGGCTCTTCCAGCCAACCCCGCGCCAACAAACAATATTCCTTCAAGGAGGAACATGTCGACTCGCTCTTCAAATTACTCAACAAGAGCAATCGACTGAAGCTCCCTGAAATCAGGCGCCCAGAAGAAGTCGGCAAGACCGACAACCCCAACTACTGCCTGTACCATAGGATGCTCGGGCACCCTACCAAGAGCTGCTACATCTTCAAGGACGTCCTTCAAGCCCTAATTGACGCGGAGGTATTAAAACTCCGACCAGAGCAGAAACAGAGGGCGGCCAACATGACGTCGGCACTCCACTTCGGGACACGACCCCCGATGCCCGTGGGAGTGATATCTGTCCCGAAAGGAGAATTGAGAGTGGTCAATACAGACCCTCATCAGCAGCAGGAGAAGGGCTTGGTCCCGGTCCCTACACCTGAAGGAGGAATCATGTGGGTCCACCCTGACCTCGTCGACGAGCAGCAATGGACGACTGTGACCAACAGGAAGTCCAAAGGCAAAGGAAAGGCTTCATCTTGCCACGTGATCTGCGCTTCTTCCCGGGAAGCAGACGCTGATGTTCCTTCGCTGACCGACTCAGAAGAGGAGACAATGGTCCTGGCGGCAGAGCCCAACCAACCGACATCAGGCACCCGCTCAGGGCAGGCGTACTTGAAGCAGTACGGCGAAAAGGCGGTGGTCCCTCCTCAACCAGCTGTAGAGCCAGCTCAGCCCTCCACAAAACCACCCGTGGAGAAACAGAAAGAAACTCGGTTTTCTCGGGTCCTTTCAAGAAGTGCAGCGGAAGGATCTTCGACACCTTCGACACCTTACCGCTTCGATGTGCTGGCTCAGCTAGCCAACATCCCGGCACGCATTACCTTGTATGAGCTCCTGAGGTTATCTAAGTCAACCAGAGAGGCTCTACAAGAAGCCCTGACGAACGCTGAGGTCTTTCTGACCCACGTACCGAGAGAGAAAGATGTAGAGGATTGCCTCCACACCTCTCCAAATGTTCCCTGCATTTCCTTCACAGCAGACGACATGCAGGTTAAAGGAAAGCATGACCGACCCTTATACTTCATGGGGTATATTGGGTCATCCGAGGTGAACCGCATCCAGGTAGACCCAGGGTCCGCACTTAGCATCATACCTCGCCGAGTCATGCAATTTCTTGGCATTCCCGCCCATCGTCTGAGCCCAACCCAGACGACTATTTATGGGTTTAATGCCAACAGCTCCCGCCCGATGGGGAAGATCAAGCTCAAATGCCGGATCGGGAGCCTCAAATCGGAAGTGACGTGTTATGTCATTGACGCTGACACTTCCTACAACCTGTTGCTGGGACGACCATGGATCCACCAAAACTCCATCGTTCCCTCCACTCTCCATCAAGTCATGAAATACATTGACGAGAGCGGACAGGTTCGAACGTTGATCGCCGAAAGGCATCCGTTCAAAGGGGTCGAGAACTATTTCACGGATTCCCTCTTATATGAGGAGAATAATGGAACCCCGCAACCAGAGGAGCCAGACTCTGGTAATGAAGCTGACACCGAGCCCGAAGAAGAAGAGTGCCTGTGGGAGTTAGAACCACTTGTAAAGAGCACTAATAAGCTCGATGTTGATACCACCGACGATGCAGGCGGTTGGTATATTAATGAAGACTTAGATTTCGCGTATTTTCCTGTGTATGAATCTGAGTCAATACCGTCGGATACTAGTACCGACATGGGCGAGGATGTATGGTCGGCAATGAATGCTCTGACATCATTGCATGTACCTATAAAATCATCCTTCGGGACGTACCATGATGATGGTGACGCGCAAGGATCTTCATTTATGGTTCCAGCCAGACAAAAGGGCCAGAGACCTATCCTCTTTGGACGAATCATGTCTGAACCAACGCCCCATGAAGAATCAGAAGGCGAGGATGAATCCCCCCAGTTCAATCATTATGAACCGAGAACGCTCAAGATGATGAAGCGTATGGGGTACGATCTAATCAACAGGCCCGGGTTAAACTTCGGCAAAGGAAGGAGATCATTGCTTCAATCTTTGTACCAAAAGGGAAAACACCTGACTATTATCATCAGACCCGCCGGGGGTTGGGCTATGTATCAACTCCAGTGCCGTCAGCCTCTGATTCTGAGGAACCATCAGGCCATGATCACTCTTCAGACACGTCATCGTGGGAATCAGATGTCAGTATTGGCAACATCTTCAAAGGGCTTTCTGTAAACATGGTTTCAACAAGCCATCTGGAAGACGAAGACGAAGAAATGATCCAGTCGGATACAGACCCCTGGATCAAACATCTGAATGCTCTCTGGGATATCCGCTTTGAACAGCGTGAGCCACCCACAGAAGACAAGGTTGTTCAGATCAACCTAGGAGATGAAGCCAACCCCAAGCCCATCTTCATAAGTGACGGCCTGTCACCATCAGAGAAGAATGATCTAATATCTCTTATACAAGAGTATATAGATGTCTTCGCCTGGAATTACGAGGACATGCCTGGACTTGATCCTCAAGTGGCTATGCACCGCCTCAACATCAGTCCGGACGTAAAACCCGTCAAGCAACAGCAGCGACGGTTTCGTCCCGAAATAATGGAGGCCATTCAATCAGAAGTCAAGAAGCTTATTGACTCCGGCTTCATCAGGGAGGAACAACATCCCGACTGGGTAGCTAACATCGTCCCCGTTGCTAAGAAGAACGGGAAGATCCGGATCTGCATCGACTTCCGCGATCTAAACGAGGCCTGCCCCAAAGACGAATTCCCATTGCCAATCACAGATGTCATGATTGACAATACCTGCGGATTCGAGCGAATGTCCTTCATGGACGGATTCTCAGGATACAATCAAATCAAGATGTACCCTGACGATGAAAAGCATACCTCCTTCAGGACACCTCTAGGAGTATACTGCTACACCGTCATGCCCTTCGGTCTAAAGAATGCAGGGGCAACATACCAAAGGGCCATGAATACCATTTTCCATCAGCAGATACGCAAAACGGTGGAATGTTATGTCGACGACATCGCGGTGAAAAGTCGCATTAAAGGAGATCACATAGCTGATCTAAAGATGGTCTTCGACATCATGCGGGCTCATCAATTGAAGATGAACCCACCAAGTCCTTCCTGGGGGTAGCCAGCGGCAAGTTCCTAGGGTTTGTTGTAACTTCCACAGGAATCCATTTGGATCCGGAGAAAGTCCGTGCTATCCAAGAGATGCAACCCCCCAGAAGCCTCAAGGAGCTCAGAGGATTGCAAGGACGATTGGCGTACATCCGCAGATTCATTTCAAATCTCTCTGGGAGATGCCAACCCTTCGCTAAGCTGATGAAGAAGGGAGTCTCGTTCATATGGGACGACGCTTGCCAACGAGCATTCGAGGAGATCAAACGATACCTCACCCAACCACCAGTACTTGCAGCTCCGGTATCCGGAAAACCCTTCCTGGTGTACGTCCGATCGATGGATCATTCTTTGGGAGCTCTACTAGCTCAGAATGATGACCAAGGACGAGAACAAGCAATCTACTACCTCAGTAGAACGATGATCGGGGCCGAACATCGATACAACCCGATCGAGAAGGAGTGTTTGGCCTTGGTGTTCGCTATTCAGAAAATGCGACATTATCTGGTAGGCCAAACTATAAATGTCATATCAAAAGTCAACCCCCTGAGGTTGCTTATGACAAAGCCTTCATCATTGAATGGCCGGCTGGCAAAATGGGCTATATTGCTCTCTCAATATGAGATGCACTTCCTGCCACAGAAGGCCATTAAAGGACAAGCGGTGGCGGACTTCTTAGCTGAACACCCGGATCCGAGGGCAGCCAAACTTTATGAGGATCTCCCAGATGAGGTCGCCGAAGTATGCCTAACCCAGACATCGTTTGAAGGACAAGTATGGCAACTTTTCTTCGATGGTGCATCAAGGGCAAGCCCCAAGGGACACACAGTAGCGGGGGTAGGAGTGGTACTCGTCTCCCCACAAAACTACGTGATCCCCCGAGCTATCTCGTTAACCGAGCCCTGTTCCAACAATGTGGCGGAATACAACGCTCTCCTGATTGGGATGCAATTCGCCGATGAGATTGGCGTTAAAAATCTCGAGGCGTACGGTGACTCCAAACTCATCGTCAGCCAAGTTCGCGGAGAGTATGAGGTCAGACATGAAGATCTAGTACCCTACTACGACGCGACAATCCACATGGCGGAAAAGTTTTCAAACTTCTACATCGACCATGTGCCGCGAAGCCGAAATGCGCATGCAGATGCCCTCGCATCTCTCGCAGCTTCCCTAGCTCTCCCAGCTGGAGCAATGGAGAAAGTATTCGTCTATAGCCACGACCTATACTGTCCAAAAATCCCCCCGGAGACTACCCAGGGTCAACAGGAGATCGTCGCGATAAAGAGACACTTGAAGTGTCAACCGCTCCAGAGCTTAAAGACTGGCGATTTTCCTATATTGATTATGTCTTATACGGCATCTTGCCTGAAGACACCAAAGAGGCGGCCGCCATTCGGAGGAAAGCCCCCAAATTTTATTATAATGCGATCACGAGAACACTGTACCGTCGATCGCATGACGGGATCCTGCTCCGGTGCCTCTCATCAAAAGAGGCCCGCGAAATGTTGAAAGAAGCCCATGATGGCACATGTGGAGCTCACCAACCTGGTCCAAAGCTGGCAAACAGACTCCAAAGATTGGGGTACTACTGGCCCAAAATGGTCGCCGATGCCGTCGCTTACGCCAAAAGATGTCATGCCTGTCAAATACATGGCGATTTCATCCATCAGGCACCAGGGTACCTCCACTCTACGACCTCTACCTGGCCGTTCGAAATGTGGGGGATGGACGTGGTTGGCCCCATCAGCCCACCATCGTCGAAAGGACATCGGTTCATTATAGCAATAACCGATTACTTCTCCAAGTGGGCCGAAGCTGTTCCTCTAAAAGAGGTAAAATCGTCTAACGTGATCAAGTTCGTGAAACATCACGTTATCTATCGCTTCGGTGTGCCTCGGCGGATCATCCATGACAATGGACCCCAGTTCATCAGCCAGGCTTTCCAGAGATTCTGTGCTAAGTTCAGAATCCAGAGTGTGTCATCAACGGCATACTATCCGCCCGCTAACGGCCTCGCAGAAGCTTTCAATAAGACTATTGGCAAGCTTCTCAAGAAATTCGTCTCGAAAAGTCAACGAGACTGGGACGATAAGTTGGGCGAATGCTTATGGGCATATCGCACGACCGTGCGAACCCCAACTAAAGCCACGCCATTTTCCTTGGTGTACGGATGTGAAGCTGTCCTCCCACTGGAAATCCAAATTCCATCTCTACGCGTCGCCCTGACCGCCGAGATGACAACAGAGGAGAAGCATCGACAGCGACTCCAAGAACTGGAGGCCTTAGACGACAAGCGTCTGCAGCCCAGCAGCAGATCGAGCTTTATCAAGCTCGCATCACCAGAGCCTTCAACAAGAAAGTCAAGACGCGAACTTTCAAGAAAGGCGACCTTGTCTTAGCCGTCCGGAGACCCATGGTCATGACGCACAAGACGAAGGGAAAATTCCAACCCAAATGGGAAGGACCATTTGTAGTAGAGTCGGTCTACTCGAATGGATCGTATCGTCTCATAACCTCTAATGGCGATACACTCATGATGCCAATCAATGGCAAATTCCTGAAGAAATACTATTCCTAGATGGTGTTCTTCTGTTGATCAAGTTAAAATTACACCTCTGATCAAAAAACATCCGACGCCTTCGACGGCTAAGGATAGAGGAAAAGGTTGGCATCTAAGCCCAACATAAGTCCTCGACAACTCATCATGCTGAGGGGAATAGCATGACTAGCCCAACTCAAACGGTAGTTGGTAAAGGCACCTCAAATCCGTTGACAGCTGAGGGTTTGCTAAAAATCCTGCCGATCAAGTTAATACCACACCTCTGATCAAACATCCAACGCCTTCGACGGCTAAGGATAGAGGAAAACATTGGCATCTAAGCCCAACATAAGTCCTCGACAACTCATCATGCTGAGGGGAATAGCATGACTAGCCCAACTCAAACGGTAGTTGGTAAAGGCACCTCAAATCCGTTGACAGCTGAGGGTTTGCTAAAAATCCTAAGTGGACCTGATTCCACTCTCTCCTCCAAAATCTCTTACCAATTCTCATCCATAGAATGGTAGGACCACAAAACGCAAACATTACTACGTTAAACACTATACCTCTGGTAATGAATACTCCTTGTCGAGTACAAGCCCCGCTTGTCACCTTTACATAGAGCAGCAAACTTCAAAATTGCCAAGTTAACACTATACCTCTGGCATTTCAAATTCCACTTGTCAATTCTCATCAATAGAATGACAGGTCCTCAAATTGCTCCTATCAAGAGCCAATTCTTGTCAAGTTAATATCACACCTCTGACAAACTACTGTTTAAGTTAACATTACACCTCTAAGCAGTATATCAGGTGCCCGTCAAGTTAATATTACACCTCTGACAGTCACCCTTTCTTCAGACTTCCATATCGAAGCTGAAATGGACGATGCCAAGTTAACACTACACTTCTAGCATCTGAGTCATTGCTAAGTTCAACAATACACCTATGGCTATGACCTTTCCTCGACTTCCTTAAGCCGAGACGAACGATGCCAAGTTAACACTACACTTCTAGCATCCGAGTCATTGCTAAGTTCAACAATACACCTATGGCTATGACCTTTCCTCGACTTCTTCAGGCCGAGACGACTAATGCCAAGTTCAACATTACACCTCTAGCATTACCCTCACTGTTAAGTTAAACATCACACCTATGACAGTGACACCCTCAGTTTTCCCTTATAAAACTGAGATGTCGATGAGTTAAGTTAATATCACACCTCTAACTCATGTCCTTGTCAAGTTAACATTACACTTCTGACAAGACTATTTCCAACCCGTTAAGTTAATATCACACCTCTAACGGTAAGGACTTCCCTAGATTCCCCCGCGAGTCTAGTTTCATTTGATATTCTCCCCGACAGAATATCGAATTCATTTTGGAGGCATTGTTGGTTAACATTACACCAATAAACAATGTTTCCATCAACATCCCCAGCTGATCTGAAATCAAGTTAAGCACAAATCCTTGATAAAAGTTCATCTTTCCTGGGGGTACGAACTCCACCTGTCACTTTCTTCCACAAAGTGGCAGGTCCACCAAAAATCACCTCTGTCAAGTTAAGCTTACACCTCTGACAGTGTCATGAAAGTTCTTGGAACAAGATCTTTCCTCAATACTTTTGACTTATTAAGATTATGATTATAATTTTGATAAAGATCAAAAGACTTCCTTGCTCCTACATGTCCAACCAAAGGCAAAGAGTTCGAGACAAAAGAAGTAAAAAGGAGGGTGTCACTTTTATTTATATCCAAAAATATGAAAGTGATACAAAAACGCTCTCTTATACAAATAAGATTGAGCGTTACAAAAAAAAAAGGAGAAGGCTAAAAATCTCGATCTGGTAGGGAACGGATGCGCTCCCTGAGACGATGCATCTCATGCTGACGTGCCTTCTCAGCCTCCATCATCGCCTGGACCCGCAGCTCCTCTTCAGATAGGCAGGGTTTTTCAGCCAGCTGGGCTCGCAAAGTCTCCAATCTGGAGAGATGAACAGACTGGCTCTCTTCAGCCCGTACCCTTGCAGCCTTCTGCTCCTCTAGCTTCTTCTGGAGGGCGACGAGCTTCTCTTCATTGACAGCTAGCATGGCTTTGGCCTTAGCAATGGCAGCCCGAGCGTTGGTAATAGCCAGCTCTGTGTTCTGCATGATAAGCTCAGTATCCCCTGAGTCTTCAATCAGCCTTTGGCATTCAGCCTGGGAACGCTCAAGGTTGCTGACCTCTTCGGCAATTTGTACTTCCACTTCCTGTCGCTCTTGCCTTTGGGCAGAAAGGAGGCTATCCAGGATGACTTGGGTTTCGTGGAGGGAGTCAGCTTCGTCTAAAGACTTCAGCTCTTTCAGGTCACTCTCCAACTGATCCACCACCCGCATACATGCCTGAGCAAGAGGAAGGCCCCCGACTAGCTCGATGTTCTCGGCCACATTCCCGAGAAATCTCCGGGCAAAGTCAAAAGAACGACGCCCAGAAAGGATAAAGTCGATGCACGATCGCATCGCTTCAAAGAACTGCCGCACCGTACTGCGCGTCAGGAAGTCCATGCTGTCATCACCCGGAACGCTCCCCGACCCCCTTTCTATCTCGGAAGAAGGGGTGTAGGCCGGCTCTTTTTGCACAGAAGTCATGCTGACTGTCGATACGGCAAGAGCGGAACCAGCCACTGGTGCTTCCGGAGGTGCTATCCCTGCTGGAACTTCCGCGACCAATGATAGAGTGGCAAGCACGATTTCCTCAGAAGCTTCATTTGAAGCTTGGGCTGTGCAATCTCCTGGGAGTGGACCTGCCATTGGACCCTCCACCCGAGCCTTCTTGACCTCAGTAGTGGCTTCCTCCTCTGGTAGAGTGGAAGGCTCCCCAGTACCAGCAGCTGCCCCCTCTGAGGGCATCTCAGCAGCTGAGGTCTCAATTCCCTGTGGCCGAGTCAACTCTCTCACCATCTCCTCAATATGCGAGGAGGTTGTAGCCTCGGCATTTCCGGTTGGCCCTGCAATATAAAATGAAGAATGTCAAGACATCTTCTTCAACATGTAAAGAAAAATTGGACAGGAGGTGGAAAGGGTACCTTCAACAGGAATAGCCGCCACTGGTGGTGCAGATGATGACTCGCCCACATACATTTCCTCCTCTGAGACATGAAAGAACTTGCTTTGATCAGGAGGAGCGGGTTCCTCGCTATAGTCGACTTTGTCCTCAAAGAGGCTTTCCCCTGAGAGCGAAGAAGACGACAGCTCAGGAAGCTCCGTAATCGGAGCCTTGCCTCCAATCACCCCAGTAGTAGGACTAGGGTCGACGGCCCTGGAACTAGAGATGAAGACGCCTGGAGACCCCAACTGCTGTGCCTCATCTCTCCCTTCATGAGCAGAAGGAGGTTTGAGCTGAGCTGAGGTTTCCGGAAGTTCAACATCTTCATCGCCCATTATGTCAATCTCCGGGGATTCGGCATCAGCAGCAATAACGGGTTGTTCGATGAACTCCCCTTCCTCCACAGCCTCGCGGTGCGACTTAGGAGCACGAGTTAAAGGGGGAAATCCTCCTCTTCCGAAGGTTCCTCAACTCTGACGACGTCTTCAGGAGGAGCCTCAACTCCGGCAGAGATAGCTCCGGATTGAGAGACTTCAGCCGCCAAGTCCCTCCTAACCTTCTTCGGGGCAGGCTCAATAACAGAAGTAGAGCGGTGATGACGCTTACTCGCCAACTGCTTAGACCTCTTTGCTGATGGCTCCGCCCTCGTTGCTGGAGGCTCCTCTCTCGTCTCTGATGGCTCCGCCCTCGTTACTGACGGCTCATTCTTCGCTCGTGGCTCTGCCCTTGGCGGTCGTGGCTCTGTAGCTCGTGGCTCCCTCCTCGTCCTTCTCCCGACCTCCTTACAGACTTTCCGGTACTGCTCTACGAGTCTCGTTGGTTTACCAGACTCTGTCCTTGTCTCGAGGCTTGCATTGATGCTCTCGATACATGAAGATGCCGGAAGAAAGTCTGGTGTCTGGACGGCTTGGGAGTACCAAGTACAATAGCTTAGACTCATCTGGCACTTGGGCGCTTCAAGAGGTAGACGGAAGGTTGTTCCTGTCCCTCCAGCCACACTATAGTACCAGGCCCGAGCACCCTCGAACAAGTTCCCTTCGAAGGCGAGATAAGCATTTGGATTCCCGATATAGAGCTGGTCATAGCCGAACTGTCGAGCGAAGCGATTCGGCATGTATGGCTCAATGGTGCATGATGTCCCTTGTCGAAAAAGCATATACCCGGGCCGAATATTGAGCAACCACCAGAAGGCTCCCTGGGATAACCTCGTGAAATCATCAGGGCCTGCGGAATCGACAAGTAGATCGCCGTAGGATGCACCAGGGATCTGGAGGAGGCAACGATTGAGCTGATAGTTTGCCGGGGCTGAAAGACGCTTCCGGATATAATATATGTAAGGATCCTGCCACCTCGAACCCTCCAATCGCTGTATGAAGGGGACGGAGTCCTCCTTCCAACGCACCGCCGTCATCAAAGAGGGGCAGTGCATCACATACCAGGCCATAAGGTATGTGTAAGGCAGCTCAACCCGAGGATTGGGACGCTTCACCACTGGATTCCCCTCTGCGTCCGTGAGCGGCTTTCCCTCGGAATCCACAGTTTTTGGCGGCTCACAAAAGCTTTTAGCCAGCGCCCGCAGCCCGCTCTGAATACCAGCCACCACGGCCGGGAGAAGAGCTATAGGGTTGCCATGGGCCAGAAGCACCGCCGGGTACACCACGTCGGCAACTATAACTTCATGTGGCAGCGTGGGCACCACACAACGCTTTAGCCACAGCATCAGAAAGCCTGCCAGTAGCGCCCGATCGGAGATAGGAGTCCGGGCTTGGTGGTGGAAGCTTTCGAAAACCAAGTCAGGGTCGAAACCATCTTCGTTCGACTCTGTGGTGTAGAATTTCTCGGACATCTGATCAATCCGGTCTTCGATCTCCCTATCAGAGCTGGGCGTCAATCGGGTGATCAAGTGGTCTTTGGTGTTCACATTGTTGAACAAATAACTGGCCCAAGACAGGTACGTGACCCCCTGCGACCGCCATTTGGTGAGCTGACCGCAGATATGGAAGTGACATAGCACTTCCCAGTAGGTCTCATATATGAGGGGAAACTCCTCCTTCACGTAGCGAAGCTCCACAGCGGTCGGGACATATTCTTCATAGGGCATGTCCCCTGTTACCAGTCCTGAGACCTCGTGCATCTCGTGTAAGGCAAGGCCCATCTCCCCGACTGGAGTAAAGAACGTCCCCGTCAAGGGATTATAACGTTCTAGGATCCCAAAGAAGTTTTGAGAACTTTGAGGGATCCCCCACTGTACGGCCCTGACCGCCGAGTACAGTCCTACACGCTTCAGCAAATCCCCAAGCTCGGTAAGGACAAAGCCAACCATCCTGCCCCACCAGTAATTCGCTGGGGAATAGATCCACCCATATGCACGGAACGCAACTGGATAGTCACCCTCCGCTGCCATGAACATGTTGAGGAAGGTGGAGCCAATGTGCGGTATCTCTCCAGATGGGATCTCCCTCTTGCGCGATCCAGGGAAAAGGCCGATAACCGACTCGTCATGGCCGTCATGACGGTGCACTTGGTGGTGGGAGCCCAGATCGCCAAGAGTAACCTCAGGAGCATATCGAGCGAGGTCAAACTCCATCTTCCGCGGGACGGACATATGCTGGTAATAGAACATAGGGTACATCCTATCCATGGCCGGGAGAAAGAACCTTCGGCCCCCTATTTGACGGAGCCATGTGTAAGTCCCTTCGTGCACGCGATGGCCGCCATCGTGGATACGATCCCCGAAGAAGAAGGCGGGCTTCTTCAGCTGGATGCCGTCATCCGTGACGAATGCTGCATCGGTCATCAGCACTCGAAGAGTCCTCATCTCGACATTCGAGAGCTTCTTCTCACGAGCCGGCGACTGGTCGGCAGTCACAGGGGCAGTCCTTTGCAGCACAAAGGTCAGGTTCCGGTCAGCTCCACCTACATGCCCAAAATGGCGTATCTTGGGGAGTGAAGTAGCAGGTTGCGGCGCTGCAAAAAGATGAAGACACTTAAGTCAGATGCTTTACCAAAAGTAAAGAAAAATACAAAGTGTTCTGCGTCCGAACGCAGAAAAGATACTGGACGCAGGAATCATCAAATCCGCGTCCAGACCCGCAAATCTGCGTCAAGAAGCACAGAACGCAAAGATTGAAGCCACTTATGAAATTCCAAGTACTTGGACTCAGACGCCAGATTCATCAAATTGGCGCCTGATGGCACAGAAACGCAAGGATCAAATCCGCGTTCTGCAAACCAAGACTTGTGGAATTTCAAAGTACTTGGACTCAGACGCCAGATTCATCAAATTGGCGCCTGATGGCACAGAAACGCAAGGATCAAATCCGCGTTCTGCAAACCAAGACTTGTGGAATTTCAAAGTAATTGGACTCAGACGCCAGATTCATCAAATTGGCGCCTGATGACACAGAACGCAAGGATCAAATCCGCGTTCTGCAAACCAAGACTTGTGGAATTTCAAAGTACTTGGACTCAGACGCCAGATTCATCAAATTGGCGCCTGATGACACAGAACGCAAGGATCAAATCCGCGTTCTGCAAACCAAGACTTGTGGAATTTCAAAGTAATTGGACTCAGACGCCAGATTCATCAAATTGGCGCCTGATGACACAGAACGCAAGGATCAAATCCGCGTTCTGCAAACCAAGACTTGTGGAATTTCAAAGTACTTGGACTCAGACGCCAGATTCATCAAATTGGCGCCTGATGACACAGAACGCAAGGATCAAATCCGCGTTCTGCAAACCAAGACTTGTAAAAATTCAAAGCACTTGGACTCAGACGCCAGATTCATCAAATTGGCGCCTGATGACACAGAACGCGAAGATCAAATCTGCGTTCTGCAAAGCTGCGTCCAGAGACCTTCACAGTTAGAGAAATTCTAAGTGAAGGACCCGAAGCACAGGGCTCTTGGGTGTCAGATTATCTAATCCGCGCCCCGGTTATCATCCCAAAGACTGCGTCTGGGGAATCAAACACGCTTTTAATGGTTTAAAGTCATTAAGGGTCAGTTCTGCCTAAGGCATACTACCTTGGAGGCCTTGGAGGACGAAGTCCTGCGCAGAGGAGGAGACGCCCCTCCGGGCCTCGGTGGTGGTCGCCTTTGAGGAGGAGGCGGTCGGCTTGGTCTTTGGTGCCATAGGCGAGTTTGGTCTGAAGCTAGAAAAGGAACAGAGGAAGAGAGTTCTTCTTTTCTAAAATTCTCAGAGTAAGCGAATGCGGAGAAGAAGAGGAAGTTCTCCAAACAGTTGCCTTTTATAGGCACGGGGATACGCAGAGATACGCGGCGCGTGACCCAAGGGACGCTGCAGCGAACCGTCGCTTGACGCGTGTAACAAAATCACTGCCGGTGACGAAGATCATGCGTCGCAACCCCGCCGCGAATCAGAAGCCGACACGTGGAGCAGTTCATTTAATGAACCGCAAGATCCGCGCGCCAAAAGGCGAAATTTCGCCGTTTCCCCAGGCCAGCTGGCGGCGTCATCATGACAGCGTAAAGTTCGCGCCCAGAAAACGCACCGGACATGCCCCGTCAGCATCTCCAAGAATGCTTTCTAAAGGTCGCGTCCCCTCTAAGGAGTTCGCGTCTGACCAACATCGCGTCTACCCTATAGACGCTGCGTCTTCAAAGTGGCTTCTACTTTTCAAAAAAAGGAGCCTGCGTCCAGTCTCCTGCGTCTGCTTTCAAAAAAGGAGCCTGCGTCCAGTCTCCTGCGTCTGCTTTCAAAAAGGAGCCTGCGTCCAGTTTCATGCGTCTGCAAGACAGTTCAACAGTACACTGGCGCCAACAGACAACCAACTACTCCTAGCCAAAAACGTACCCGTGACAGACTAAAAAGCAATTGGGGAGGTCTAGGCTGTGTATCTAGACACTCAACACGATCGACTCTGATGGCTTCTAAGAGTTCAACAGTACACTCACGAAGACCAAATTCGGATAAGGTCAAACCCGAAGCATCAACAGTCCGGTCACAAAGGCGAACGCGGTTTAAGTCCAAAGTATTCCGAAATCCGTCCCATTCAACTGCGGAATATCGGAAACTTTGGAGGGGGTTCTGTAGGCTGTCTAAAAATGACTAACCAGGCAAGCCACCAAAGAAGCAGTCTCAAAGACGCAAAGGATTGAAGCCCGCGTCTCAACTTCAAGACGCGTCGGCCTGAAGCCCGCGTCTCAACTTCGGGACGCGTCGCCCGAAGCCCGCGTCTCAACTTCAAGACGCGTCGGCCTGAAGCCCGCGTCTTAAACATCAAAGCGCGTCGGCCCGAAGCCCGCGTCTCAATATCAAGCGCGTTGGCTCGACGCCCGCGTCTCAGCATCCGAGACGCAAGGGACTGAAGCTTGCGTCTCAGCATCCAAGGCGCGTCCGGCCTGAAGCTTGCGTCTCAGCATCCAAGGCGCGTTTAGTCTGAAATCCGCGTCTCAGTTGCAACCGCCCAGATCGTGGGGAGCCAGTTACCGCGCGTATCGCGGGTAATGGCCCTCATTCAGGCGCATTTTTAGGGGGCACGATCACCCCCTAAGACCCCTATAAATAGCCCTGTTAGCTATGAAGGAAGGGTGGAAGATTTGGATTCAGTGGGAGAAGAAGGTCGAGTGATCAATTAAGGTCGGCATTTTTGAATCCAGAGGGTCAGAAGATCAAGGCATCGAGAGAGAGAAGCCCGACGTCAACGACCGAGAGAGAAGAGATTCTTCAACAGGCTTACTGAGTACTAGCCTATCTTCGCCTACCTCCTCTTTGAGAGTTTGGTAGCCGGAGCTGAGTTACTCCCCTACCGGCCGAAGAGAAGACCCCCGACGGTCCAGGACGGTCATCTGGTCAACGGAGAACAAGATTCACTCTCCATCGCCACACGAAGAACCCAGCCTTAAACAAAGGGAAGATCCAAGCATCCTCCCTCCCTTGTAGTCGGAATATTGTTTTGTTGTAATCTTTCAACTGATTCAAGGAAATTTTACGGCGAAATCTCTTTTCCGTACCGAACAACAGTATTTCATGAAAACTGGAAAGTACACATGCATTGGCTTGTCTATCTAAAATATTACAAGCTAAAGCATCAAAAACCACTTTGAAACCTCTATCACAAAGTTGACAATACTCAAGAGGTTATGCTTGAGACCATCAACTAAAACAACATTTTCAATTAAGGAAGATGAACCAATTTCAATGTTACCTATACCGATAATTTTTCCTTTGGAATCATCTCCGAAGGTGACGGTGCCACCTTCATGGTACCTTGATAGGGTTGCAAAATTGTTGATATCCTATGTCATATGCTTTGAGCAACCGCTATCAAGATACCACCATTCGCTACGTCTTGGAGACTTGGTGTGTATCTATATCAAGTAACAAATTGGTTGATTTTGGTATCCAAATTTTCTTGGGTCCTTTAATATTAACATTTTGAACCCAAATGTGATCATTAGCTATCAAAGTAAAATTTAGCTAAGTGACCTTTTCAGCCACAATAAGTGCATGAACAAACTCAAAGCATGATGGAAGTGTGGGGGTGTGAACATGCTTGATTTGTATAGTGTGTCTAGCATGATGTGTATGTATATGTTGTGATTTAGGGGTGTGAGTATGTGTGGTATGATGAGCATGTGTAGTATGAACATGTTTTTTTGGAGTGTGTTTCTTAGAAAACATTGCCTCCAATCTAGCTTTATCAAACTCACATTTCTTTAACACATCTCCTAAAGAGTTAATTTTATCTTTTAAAATAGGAATCTCATTTTTATCAATTAATGAAAATTTTGCTTTACATGAAATTTTATATGCATCAAAATCATTTGTGTGGATATGAGTGTGGAAGATAAATCATCTTTTTCTTTTGAAAGTATAACAATTTTATTAGGAAGGGTTTTATTTTTATTTTTAAATACTTCTTTTTAAGAAAATAATAGTTGTTGGACAACTCTTCAAAAGCCTCACCCAATTCATCCATTGTTAATTCACAATCGTCATGTGAGGGTGGTTCAGATGTTATCTTAGGTGTGTTATCATTAGCCATGAAACACACGTGTTCTGTATCAACTTCTTTATCAGTTCTCTTCGAGTCTCACGTAGCCTTGAGAGCCTTTTTTTTTGTAGGGCTTCTTGGAGGTTGAAGGTTTACTTTTGGTCTCCGGACAATCCGCAACCATGTGGCCCGACTTTTGACAATTGAAGCATATGACCTTCTTGTCTTCTTTCTCTTTTTCATCTTCTTCTATGGTTAAACTTGGCCTTGTTGTGCATCCTCCTTACATTTTTCACTAGAAGGGAGAATTCTTTATCATCCTCTTCTTTATCATCATCGTCGGAGATGGTGGGAGTGGATTTGAAAGCGATCACTTTCTTTTTTTGTGGTGCCATCTCTTCCATTGCCTTCCTCTCCATTTCCTGGGTCTTAAGATTTCCTATAAGATCGATGAGCTCTATCTCTTTTTTGTCATTTAGCTCCTTCAATGTAGTTGCCCTGACTTCCCATGAGGGTGGAAGTGTCCGAATGACCTTCCTTACTTTTTGATCATTGTCAATGGCATCACCTAAAGAAGCAAGACCATTAGTTATTTTAGTAAATCTTGTTACAATGTCATCAATGGTGTCATTATCATGCAAGATGAAATTTTCATATTGAGAACGTAAGAGATCAATTTTTGCTCTCTTAACTTGTGATGTTCCTTTGTGTGTGACTATTAGATGTGCCCAAATCTCGTAGGCGGATTTGCAATGGATGACCCTAGCAATATCGTCATCGTACAAAACTTGAAGTAAGGCATAGTGTGCCTTACATTTGCATCAAACTTCTTTGTGGCAATGTCGGACCAAGTGTCCTCATCACCAATGGGTAAACTAAAGGGTTTAGTCACCGCTTTTTTAACCCGACTTCTTAAGGATAGCAAAAATATGGTCATCTTAACCTTCCATATAGGAAAGTTAAGGCCATCAAACTTGGGAGGGGTCTTAATACCTTCGGCCATTTTTACTAAAGTGGATGAAGATGAATTTATGAAAGAAATGATTAGCAATTAGGATCTCTCTAAGGTTGTTAAGCCAAAAACTAGAGACCAAAGCTCTGACACCAATTGAAATACACCTGGGGGGTGAATAAGTGTTTTGCTAATCAAATATAATTTTAAAACTACTTATGATGAATTATGCAAACGGTCACTTAAAACAAGAATTGAAACCGAATTTCCCATGAAGGGCTCTAGAACTTCTCCTCTTTGATTCCTCTAGATAACGAGTTGAGGTGTTCAATTGTCTTCTTGTTGAGATGAGTATAAACCGGTAATAAAGTGATAGAATGAAAGCAATTATAAAATGCAAGATGAATAATTACACAAGTATGAAAAATGAAAAACAATAGAGAGCAAGACACAAGCAATCACAAACATAAGAGAATTTGTTCCGAGATTCGAGCCACCGCTCTGCGTCCCCATCTTCACCACTATAAAGGATTCACTATCCTCTAAGGGATCTTCCACAAAGGGACCTTACATAAAGAAATTACAACTTGGTCTACAGAAGACCGGAGTAGACAACTCCATCAACTCAACCCTCTACACAAGAGGTAGTACAAAATCAATTGAGGTTACAAAGCACTTAGTAATCTAATAAGATCACAAATACTCTCTCTTAAAACTTCCTATAGAGTAGAATATGAGTGTTGCTCAAAAAGTTAAGTGAGAGATGAAATTCAGTTAGAAAGAATAGAGGAGTTTTAAAACCAACTGAAAATGGTTTTGGAAAGAAAGAACTTGCAGATTGAAAGCTAGAAAAATTTTCTCTTTAGAAACAAACTTGAAAACTTGTATGTTTTTCTTATCTAAAACTAAAACCAATGACCTATATATATATAGGCAATGAATAAATATCAGTTATAAATCATACCAGGTCATTTGGGGTATGTTTAGACACTTGGAAACCAAAAAATGTCCATTGGCACCTACTAAAAACAAAACAGATTCAAAAACTAGCTGTTATGGCCATCTAACAGCCTGTCAGTCGACTGGCCGGTCGACTGACAGGTCATCAAGAAAAGAGCCGTTGGCTCAGGTCGACCGGGCGGTCGACCGCTTGACTGTTCAAAATGGAAACTTAAACTATCAGTCGACTGAGTCCCTAACCGAGAGTTAGGGTCTCTCAGTCGGTCAACCGATCGGTCGACTGCAAGGGTTAGGGGTCGACCAGTCGGTTGACCGACAACGTGTACAAATGTGCACGCCCTTAGCTAAAGGCCCAGTCGACCGAGTGGTCGACCGTTTTGGCTTGAAATGGTCACCGGTCGACCGTCCAATCAACCGCTTTGATCTGAAACAGTTTTCTGTATGGATTTTGAATTTCAAATAATTTTAAAATATTTTGTATTGTTTTAAGTTAGCAATGTATAGGTGATGATATACATGTTCTAAACTTGTTATAAAATTTTGAAAAAATTATGAGACATGTATCAAAACAAACATACAAAATGCAATACTACCAAACTTATTTTTCAAAATCGTGTATTTTGTATGTGTAACTTCTTGAGCATCACTAATATATTCTACACTTTAACAAACTAATATCTTACAAGGCGCTAGGTGACTACAAGATTTTCAGCCGGGTTTCTCCATTAGCGACGTTGAATGCTTAAGCTTTGATCCCATATTTGAGTCTTCTTAAGTATCCAACACTTTTCTTTAAAGGAAGAAAACTCTTTGAATTCTTAGAACCCTGAGATAAATTTAACACTTGAAGTTGATTAGTGCAAATAACCACATATGTTAATTTATCATCAAAATCGTAAAATCGGGTGATTATAACCTTGGGCTAACACATACGTGGGGTCCACCGGCTCTGTGTACGTACGTCACAGTAGTGTCCCTGTACCTGCATGATCGGGGCGTTACAGGAACAAAATAGGACTGTAAATTCTAAACAATATGATAATACTGGAGGTACAATTAGAAAAAATATGCTACTGGTGGTATTATTTTTGCATGAGCAAATTATAATTTAGGCTCATGTAAATTAGTATATTAGTTCTAGTGATGTGCAAAACAATTAAATAGCCATGTATGGTTTGCCCCCCATACAATACTAATTGGGATCTATTAAAGCTACATTGTCTAAAATGAATGATTTTCTTATAATGTAGTATTATAATTGAGATTAAGAGACTACATCCTAGCCTCATTATTATTTTGGCTATTGCCCTTATCTTATAATTATCAAGTTTGAATTTTGCCCTATTTGGACATTATAGAAACCAGATTTCAATTTTGACTTTATAAACTATAATTTTTCTCTAACTAAGTTGAAAGATAAATTAAATATTTATTTTGATATTTTCAAATATTATTTTAATTATCAAGAATTTGATCGAGATTCTTGGTTAGAAATTTCAATTGAAATTCTTATTACATGTCTTTAAATTGAAAAGTTATTTATTTTAATATCTCAAGCAATGAAATAAACTTCTTTGAAATTATCTTATAAAAAGAAAATTATTTAATCTTTCTCATTTTCTTATTAGCTTTTATTCAATAAGATATTTATTATTGGAATTATATTAAGTTAAAAATATCATCTGTTGGTGTAACTTATTATATTCATTAAAGGTATATTTATAACTGAAATTATACACCTCTTATTTAAATATTTTCATGATTTTAACAGTAATAGAATTATGAGAATATTCTTATGTAAGTTGTGAAAAATATTAAACTTCAAATTTACTATTCATAAATTGTGTATATATATATATATATATATATATATATATATATTAAATTTTAAATTCTGAAATTGTGAGTGCATCATTGCATAGTTAAAATATTTAAAATAGTTATTACATTTTACATAGTCATGCACTTCAAATCTTTCTTTATAAGAGTTTACATCTTTAGAAAGAATATTATAATTTTCACTTTAATTAAATTGTGAATAATTTTCAAAATTATTTAAAATTTCTTTAAAGATTTTAAATGTGACATTTTCAAAACTAAAAAATATATAATGCATACATTATATGCAAACATTATTTGTGAAAATAAAGTTTCATGTTCAATAACAAAATTAAATTCTATATCCTAATTATTAAATTAAGACAATAGTGATTTGTCTAAGGAGGATGTTTGGCTTAGAGGAAAGTGAGAAAGTGCGAAAGTGGAAAAACTCATTTCTCGCTTTCGCTGTCTATCCAAACACTGGAAAAAGAAAATGAGAAATTTTTTTATTTTCCCTTTTTCCTTTACATCTCTCTTTTACACAACTATTTTCTCATTTTCAGAGTGTTACAGTTAATTTTGTGGTCATGTAAATCTCACTTACAGTCTAATTACAGTCTAATTATTATTTTTCATAATTAATATTTATTTTAATATTAATTTAAGGTCATCTTTGTGGTCAACTTTTTCACTTCCACTTCTATATTACCAACCAAACACTGGAAAAGACATTGCACTCTCTAATTACAATTCTCAACTACCATCCAAACACTAATTCTTATTTCTCAAAAAGAAAAGAATCCACTTCCCACTTTCTCACTTCTACTCACTTTCGGGCATCCAAACCGACCCAAGATGGAAATTCGGATACTATTAAAAATGTAAATGACAAGGCAAATTAAGATGCCTTACTATTTCGTAAGAAATCAATTTGCAGCCATCTTATAAGATATCAAAATTCAATTTAGACAACATTAATGTCTTAATAAAGTGAGTAAAATGGATAATAAATATTTTTTTAGTACATGTACAACTTTTAAAGTTTTGATAAGTATATGCTTAACCTAAATTTTCAAATATATCTAAAATACATGTTAAATACTTAAATTTGACATTAAGTGTGCATGCAATGACATTTGACAAGCTTAACTTTCTTGATTATTCTTCAACATATTAAATAAATGTATATAAATATATACTTGAATAATCAAATGCAATGTATATATGCTTTGTTATAAATCATTATAGGATAATTTACTCATTTTGAAACTAAGTTAACATGAAAAATTTTATAATTACCTTATGATCCTAAATGGGGGAGACTCTGACAATTACCGAAAAGCTTTATAGGTCTAATAAAGGGTGCCAAGAGTCATAATAATGTGATCATGAAGAGTTAAACATTTGACTATCATCATTTGGAAAATAAAATACTATTAAGCCATTGTCTGACTCTGGAAAACATAAAAGCATTCTGACTAAGGGTCTTTCTAAGAATATGGTTCTAAATTCATCGAAGGAGATGAGATTAAGCTTATAGTAGAGTTCACCGACAGCGAGAACCAACCTACTTGATTGTGAGCGAATTCCATGAAAGAGGTTCAATGTGGTAGAAACAAGTTGGACTGGTGATACTCGTATGAAGCATCAACCCGAATAAGTCTCTGACTGCAAGACTATTTCAGCTCTTCACAGAGCTAAGCTACGCCTGTCACGCAAGGCTAGGGCTAAAGTACTTTGTGCTAACAGTGAGGCTACTGCAGCCTCGCTTACATCATCAGCACTATTGAGCAGTGTTAGGCTCGCCGATAGCGACAAAACCAAAGCACTAAGTGCTAAAAACCTTAGCCACGAGGTTAAAAATAAAGCACCACTGAGTGCTAACAGCGAGGCTATTCCAGCCTCACTCACAGGAAGAACTCTGCGCAACAGAGCTAAAATAGTTGCTTCTCCTTGCGAAGCTACTCTTTCAGGGGAAGCTATCCTAACTTCGCCTATAACCCAAAAGAAAGTCTTCAAGGCTAAGTCCAGGGTTTCTCAACCCAAGCAGGCTAACATCCAGTTTCTCCGAGTCTCCGTGTTGGATCAGTTGGACCCAGGTAACGCAAACTTGCGGGATTATCTGAGCAACAAATGGAAACTCTGCTCCGAAGAGCCAGTTCACATCTCGTCATCCCAGTACGGACAAGCGGAGTGTCAACCTGTGATGGTACATTCCGTCAATTGTTGTTTGGGACTAATCCCACAACTTCTCCTCCTAGTCAGCAATCGGTGTTCAACAGTTGTCAGTCCAAACTTCTGAGAAGCTCAAGTCTCGAAAGAAGAAGTGAAGGTGCCTCACCTTGCAGATGCCTCTGTCAACATGATAAGCAGAGGAAGGGATCTGTTACGATCTCAAAGAAGGAAACAGGGGGTTCGCACTCCCTCATTTAGTTCTCCAGGGCCCGACTATAGCCCCGGCTTAGGTCAGGTTCTGGTTGAACAAAAGGGTGTCTTCCAAGATACAATACCCTATAATTATGGATAACCTTCATCCTCAGAAGCTATGTTGTCAGAACCATTGAGACACCAATTCTAATGGTCTGATGATGAAGAAGAAGCCAGCGGCTACACTTCCTCCGCCACCATCAACTCTATGCAGGAAAGGTTTGTATCAGCCAACATGGCTGATAGCAACAATGATGATGATCTCCGTCATCGCATGGAGGCGCAGGAGCAGACTTCCAAGGCCCAGCAAAAAGTCTTGGACAATATTCGGTAGATATTGGCTCAGCTCCTGACAAACCGGAACAATGATAACACAACCAGTAGTAATCACGAGAATGAAGAGAACAATAACGATGAACCTCCCAAGACTGATCATTCAAAGGAGGGCTCTTCAATCGATGCCGAAGTGATCAAAGGCATCCAGGCTCAGATCGCATCCCTAGCCCAAAGGGACGAACTGAAGAAAGTAGGAGCGGTCCGTCCTTACCCCTTGGAATGGGATTCAGTCCCATATCCGCTAAAGTTGAAGCCACCAATGTTGCACTCGTATGATGGCAAGAGCTCACCAAATCAGCACATTTACTACTTCTGATCGCAAACTGATAATGTAGTAGGTAATGATGCTATCATGGCCAGACTGTTCATTGGCACCCTCAAGGGGGTAGCCTTTGATTGGTTCAGGAGTCTCCCCACGAACTCCATCAATTCCTGGCTCGACTTGGAAACCCGATTCCTCTCCCGATTCTATGAGGAGGATACCGAGGTGACCATGGGCACGCTCCTTTCGAAAGTCCAGAAAGGAAGAATCTGTACGGGATTACATAGAGAGATTCCGCAACCTTTCTCTCATGTGCCATGTAGGTATGCCTTTACCTATGTTGCTTCAGACGTGTAGGCATAACTTCCTCGGCAAAGTGGAAGTTCGCATGGGAGCCGTCAAAGCCCACACTTGGAAGGAGCTTATTGAACAAGCCGAGATAGCTGAAAAATCAGCTAAAAAGTTTGAGACCCTCAAAAGCAGATGGGGAATCAACAATAAAAGCTATGACACAGCTGAATCTTCTGATACATCAGCATTGGAAGTATATGAAGGAACTCGATCAAAGAAAGGTAACTCCAACAGGACTTCAGAGTATCAAAGACAATACTCCTTTAAAGATGAGCATGTGGTGACACTTTTCCATTTGCTCAACAAAGGCAACAAGCTCAAGTTGCCAGAGACTAGACGCCCAGACGAAGTGAGATGAACGAATGATCCCAACTATTGTCTTTTCCATAGGATGATTCATCATCCTACTTGCAGGTGCAATGTCCTTAAAGACAAAATCCAAGCACTGATCGAAGCAGGTGTTTTGACTCTGAAGTCAGAACATAAAAAGGCCACTGCCTAACTCATATCCTAAAAGGGAGTATGGAGGTAGTCAACTCTACTTCCAAAAGCCATGGGTTTTATTCCATCAACGGCTAAAGCAATGGGACTCAAGTCAGTTCAAAGCTAAAGGCAAGTCTTACAATATCTCTCGCAGCAGATGCATCGCACCAGCCACTTCTCTCAGCAGTTCTGAAGAGGAGACAACCGATGAGACACAATAGCCAACAACATCGAAATATATGCAGGGGGTTGGAATATGTCATTCCACCAACCAAATGAGGACAACCTTTCGTAGTAGAGGTAGTCTACTCGAGTGGAGCTTATCGCCTAGCGAATCCAAACGGTGACACGCTCCTGATGCCAATCAACGACAAGAGTTGTCCATGATCACGTTAACACTATACCTCTGATCAAAGAAGTACTATGTGTGATCATGTTAACATTACACCTCTGATCATCAAGTCAGACTCGTCTAACTGCTTCATCTCCTCAAGGAGTCCCTTTCCACAGGTGGAATCAATTTCAACCATCTCTGCATTCTTCTTTTGGCAAATCAATTTGGCTTCACGACGATCTTGAATGAGTCGAATTCATCGAAGAAGGTTCATGATGCATCCTTACAGGACCTTTCTAATGTTTCCACATTCATGTTTAGATTCGATGATCAGCTATGATAAAGTCTTGATTATGACGAATAAAAGTGAAACTCCACGAGGAATCTCGATTTACTCGATATATTTCCTGTGAAGTTTGTACTCCATATCTAGACACGAAGATCAGCTGAGAACCAAAGTCTTGATGAACAAAAGGTGACGCTCCACGAGAAATGTCGATCTACCCGACAAATTTCTCATGAAGTTTAGACTTAACTCTTTAATTCCCAGTGAGATTTTAGAGGTCACCTGTAGAATACAGAAATGTTCACTTTATGTGATACGGTCTGAAGCCTTCGGTGAATAAGGCTAGAGGAAAACATTGGCTTCTAAGCCCAATATAAAATCCTCAACAACTCATCATGCTGAGGGGAATAGCATGGCTAGCCCAACTCAAACGGTAGCTGGTAAAGGCATACCAAATCCGTTGATAACTGAGGATTTGCTAAAAATCCTAAGGGACCTGATCCCGCTTTTTCCACCAAAGTTCCCTACCAATTCCCGTCCATGGAATGGTAGGATCACAAAAGGCTGTATTCATTTTCCCAAAAACAGATTACAACTGTCATGCTTAAAGCTCACACCTCTGACAGTAAAACTTTTTCATGGCGGATCTTGCTATATCCCTAGCAGAGCAAACTCCACTTGTCATTCTCTTCAATAGAATGACAGGTCCACTCAAATTACTGTTATGTTCAAATACCTCTACAAGTAAATTAATCCTTGTCAAGTTAACGTCACACCTCTGACAAGTTGCTTTACAAATTCCCGAGTGGAGAAGCTGTCACGATTACTTCTGACAAAATCTCCTTTCAAATTTCCCAGTAGGGATTTGGTTGTTACATTAACAGTGTACCTCTGACAACTTTTTAGGGAATAATTCTTTCCCTATCGAATTCCCACAGAATTCTTTTTGTCACGTTAATGATTACCTCTGACATATAATCTCTTATGGAATTCATTTTCTAACTCCCCAGCGAGTTTCTGGTAGACTCCCCTCGAAGTCTATTATTTCTCTTTTCAGTCCTCAGTGGACTGTTCTGATTGTCACGTTAACAATATACCTCTGACAATTTCTTCCAAAGAACATCCGAAGGAGATATCAATTTCCCCATGGAGTTAATATCACGTCTTGTTTTCCCCAGTGGAATTATTTCTTTTGCCGTCATGTCCAGCTAGTCACCTCTGAACGGTAGAAATTTTGAGCTTGGTGACTTCTCAATCAGTTATGTCCAGTTTATCACCTCTGAACCGACAGATAGCCAAGTCTCATTTTTCAGTCCGGTAGGGACTATTTCTTTGTCATCATGTCCAGTTCGTCACCTCTGAATGACAAAATTTCGAGCTTGGTGGCTTCTCAATCGGTTATGTTCATGTTACCTCTGAACCGACAGATAGCCAAGTCTCATCTTTCAGTTCGGTAGGGACTATTTCTTTGTCATCATGTCCAGTTCGTCACCTCTGAATGACAAAATTTCGAGCTTGGTGGCTTCTCAATCGGTTATATCCATGTTACCTCTGAACTGACAGATAGTCAAGTCTCATCTTTCAGTCCGGTAGGGATAATTTCTTTGTCATAATGTCCAGTTCGTCACCTCTGAATGACAAAATTTCGAGCTTGGTGGCTTCTCAATGGTTATGTCCATGTTACCTCTGAACCGACAGATAGCCAAGTCTCGTCTTTCAGTTCGGTAGGGACTATTTCTTTGTCATCATGTCCAATTCGTCACCTCTGAATGACAAAATTTCAAGCTTGGTGGCTTCTCAATCGGTTATGTCCATGTTATCTCTGAACCGACAGATAGCCAAGTCTCCTCTTTCAGTCCGGTAGGGACTATTTCTTTGTCATCATGTCCAGTCGTCACCTCTGAATGACAAATATTCGAGCTTGGTGGTTTCTCAATCGGTTATGTCCATGTTACCTCTAAACCGACAGATAGCCAAGTCTCATCTTTCAGTCCAGTAGGGACTATTTCTTTGTCATCATGTCCAATTCGTCACCTCTGAATAACAAAATTTCGAGCTTGGTGGCTTCTCAATCGGTTATGTCCATGTTACCTCTGAACCGACAGATAGCCGAGCCTCGTCTTTCAGTCCGGTAGGGACTATTTTTTTGTCATCATGTCCAGTTCGTCACCTCTGAATGACAAAATTTCGAGCTTGGTGGCTTCTCAATCGATTATGTCCATGTTACCTCTGAACCAACAGATAGCCAAGTCTCGTCTTTCAGTCCGGTAGGGACTATTTCTTTGTCATCATGTCCAATTCGTCACCTCTGAATGACAAAATTTCGAGCTTGGTGGCTTCTTATTCAGTTACGTCCATGTTTCCTCTGAACTGACAAATAGTCAAGTCTCGTCTTTCAGTCCGGTAGGGACTATTTCTTTGTCATCATGTCCAGTTCGTCACCTCTGAATAATAAAATTTCGAGCTTGATGGCTTCTCAATGGGTTATGTCAATTTTTCAGTCCGTTAGGGACTATTTCTTTGTCATCATGTCCAGTTCGTCACCTCTGAATGACAAAATTTCGAGCTTGGTGCCTTCTCAATCGGTTATGTCCATGTTACCTCTGAACCAACAGATAGCCAAGTCTCATCTTCCAGTCCGATTTGAAGCAAAGCCACACCGGGAGACACAAGCGCGAAGCTACCCATAAGCGCGAAGCTACACGATTCCTCGGCGAACCTATTTCAATTCGAAAGCAAAGTTGAAAGCTGTTTGATTGAGATTTCCTGCACACAAAAATAAAGAATATCAGATTGAGAAGTAAAGGTGTGCGAGGTGCTCAATACTATCCGCGGTAGCAGTGGCTATGCGGGTCGTGATCCTCAGGGAGGGAACTGCGATGGAAGCGTTTGAGTAAGTTCTCTAAAAATTTATCTTTTTTAGTTATTAAAAAGAAAATAAGAAAATATTAGTTAAAGTTAGTTTAGAAAGAAAGTGGTATTTACAATGAGTCGGGAAAGAAAGAATTTGAAGGAGAAGTGTTGGTGACTTAATCTAAAACAAGAAAATAGAATAAACACTTACCTTAGTTTGGTTGAAGAAAAACGTGAAATCCTAACACTTTCTACCTTGCTTTGGAGGCGTTGAACGCATAAACTATAGGATCGATCTCAGTCCCCTGTTCGCATTATATCATCAAGCTTGGGCAAGTATGAAGTGATACGTATCTTGAAGAGGAGAACATCACCATAAAATATCGTTGGCACCCACCAAGATTCGTTATACTTGTGCTTTGGAAATCACTTGCATGCTCATCATAAACCAACAGAGATAAAAATAGAAAAAGAGAAGAAAACAAAAAGGAAAATAAAGCAATGACATAAAAAGAAAAGTTACCTTTATTACTTGATACAATGGAAGAGAAGAGAAGCATACATCGGTGTCACTCTCAACATAGCCCTCTCCCTCTCTTACATAAAAATTAAAAAAGAAAAGAAAACCTAAACTACAAGAAAGAAGAAAGCCTAAAACCCTAGATTTGGCCCTCTGGCTCTGGACGTCCTTTACGGTTGCTCTGCAGGGGTATTTATAGGTGCAGAAGGTAGTAGAGTCCCAGAACAACTCTCCCACGAAAATCCGTAGTCAGATAAGACTGAATTGCCGCGGAAACGCGGCTTGGGCCGCGTTTCCGCGGCATGGTGGCGGCGGCTGGCCACGCGCTTTGGTGCGTGGCCTCCCCTGGTCCGTCCATCTGGGTGTTTCCTTCTGGAAGTTTGATCCTGACTCTTAATCTTGGGATTTCGAGATAATTTAGGAAGCAAGTTACCTTGATCTCAAATATCCCCATATCCTTTAAACGAAATTTGCTATCCTTCTTTGGCTTTTATCCTCATCCTGCAAGTGTTTAGGGTTGAATAGGAGTCTATCCTTCCCTCTTATTTGTATTTGCAATTTTGGCCCTTGTGTATTTGCAATTTTGGCAATTGCTATTTGCAACTTTTACATTGGGCTTGAATATGGGCTTTTGGGCTTCTTTTAGGCTATATTTATTATTAAAATAAGAACTCAAGGCCTGCACACAATAAATCATAAAATATTAGTAAATGTGCAGAATTATATGAATAAATATGAAAATGCGATGGTAAATGTCATGATAAAAATGTACTTTTCACTACCAATCACACCCCCACACTTATCTTTTTGCTCGTCCTCGAGTAAAAATCAAAGAGAAAAAGAAAAGAAAAATTAATCTAACCTAACTCACTTTCGTAGGAATCACGGTTGCACTTAGCATGTGCAACAAACTGTTAAACCCTTAGGTTACCCTAAAGGACGAGTGTTGTCTCGTGAGGGTTTTCAGCGGATTACACCCACAAAATCCATAAAAAGGAAAATATTTGAAATACTTTTGAAAAGACTAAGTAGTCTATAAGTTTTAGGATTATCATTTTTATTCATTCTTAGACTTAGTCTTTATAAAGTAAATTGTTTTCATTTTTAAGTAAGGATCAAAATTGAATTTTGTGTATAGTCTTTTTCGTTACCAAAAATCATATGCATCCTTATGAATTTTTACTAGGAATTCTTTAACTTGGACTCTCATGCCTCTCTATATATATATTTTTTAATATGTATAACTCATCTAATTTTCTTTCGCGTAAGCATCAAGGCTTCTTGAGGCCCTCAAACCTAACTAATTGACTATTAGATGTGTTAGTACATATAAAAGTAATTTTTCTTAGTTTAGGCTTTCTAATCCACCCATGTAGCGAACTTAAAGTCGATGATTCCCAAACCGGTCGGCTTTAGGGCACCAGGTGAGAAAACACCCCGCGGACTCAAATTCGAGTGAACTAGGCCACAAAACTAAGGACTTTATTTGTAACTCACCTTTAGGCGTGAATACTTATGCTTCTTGAGGCAAATGTATCCAGCTTAATTAGTGATTTTTTTTTATTTATATGAGGCACAAGGGTCTTTGTCTTAGAATCCTAGATATGCATTAGGTATGCACATTTCATTAAGATAAAAATTAAGACTAGCTACTTATTCAATTTCTCCTCCTATACCTAAAAATTCAACAATTTATTTATTTTGACCAAGTTTTTAGAAATCCTAATCATGATTTTCCTAATTCTTAAGACTAACTTAGATTTTTTTCAAAAGATAAGTCAAAATATAGTCCTTTTTATAATTTTTTTTAATTAGTAAATTTTGGTTAGTTTCTAACTATGTTAGTATGTTAGTAAATCCTACCCCCACACTTATCTCATGCATTGTCCTCAATGTATGAATGAATGCATATATGCATGAAAAAGAACAAGGGAAGGCAGAAGTATCTCAAGGTGGTGGTTCCGGTGGTGGTCTAATTGGTCCACGAAATGCGGCCCAAACAAGATAACGTGATAGTTCACGGGACCTACCTTTATTTACCTCTTTTCTATTTACATATTTACAGTCCCCAGTATGAATAGGATCATAGAAGATCCTCTCGTTAAACTTACTTCCTTTACATGACCAGTCTTGGAAAATCATCACAGAGTCATGATCTATACCTATGTCAATCAAAAGAATGTGACTTGATAGAATGATTGACTTGGACTCAAGAATGATCGGTTCAGGAACTAATACCGACTCAGGAAAGAAACTCAAATCAAGTAAGGGTTCAGGAGTCGGGCTAGGTTCAAGAATTGGGTCCAAGTCAAGAAATTAAAACTCAAGTCCACAATCATTTTCCCACAATTGAATGTGACTCAATGTTGGTGATTCACGTTCAGGAACGATAGGTGTGGGAATCAAAACTGACTCTAAAATATTACCTAAGTCGGGTAACAAAACAGGAGTCAATAATGATTCGCGAATTTGAACTTGATCATAGATTGGGAATCTAGGTCACATATCTCATTAGTCTCAATCTCATAAAAATTAGAACTTTCCAATTTGTCAAGGGGACTTTCAAAAGTATGAAATTGGTCAAGTTCACTATGATGATCTTCAAAAATGGGTGATTCAATTTCATGATCTATGGGCACAGGAATAAATGTTGGCTCAAAAAGTTGGTCCAAATTAGGTAAGGATACTGGAGTCAACATAGATTCGAAGATGGAAACTGAATCGCAAAGTTGGGGATCGGGTTCACATTCACAATCTAATTCAATCTCATTAAAACTAGCCAATTTGTCCAAGGATTGAGATTGGTCCAGTTCATATTGATGTGATGAAATTGAATTTTGATCAAGGTCTTCTAGATAGGATGATTCTTGGTTCCTATCAACTTGGTTGGTAAGTTCAAGAATGTTTGAAAGTCTAGAAATTTGATCATTCATTATCTCTTGCAACCGATCCACCTTTTCTTCTAACCCATTGAATGGATCATTGGAGGATTGAAACATTGGTGATGTGGGAAAAGACGTGTACGAAGATAATGGTTGAACAGGTGGTTGACCATATGGCTCAGGGGTGTTGAATCCCTATTGACTCTGTGAAGAGTAGTGATGATTATTCCAATCTTGTTCATAGTATTGGGGCTGGGGCATGTAATGATTCGGATAAGACCAATCTGGCACACTAGGTTGGTTAGAGTTATGATATGCCGGGTTGGTAATTTCCGAAAAAGAGGTTGGTGTATAATATGGATCCTCATTAAAATTGAAAAAATTATTGTTATAGGCCATATCACACAAAACAAATAAAAGAAAAAGAAAACAAACAAATAAACAAACAAAAAGAAAGAAAAATTTCTAACCTAAGTTAGGGTAGACCTATGACCTAGACGACTCCTAACTGGTTAGACTGTCCACGGGAGGTAGGGTGCAGACTTTGACCACAAGTTAATCAGCCAGGTCAGGGCAAGAGTGGTGGGAGGTTTTCCGTCAAAGACGTTCCTTAATTAAATAACCACCAATCTTCGGGCTTTCGGCCCTCAATCCCCTTCCTAGACACTGATTTGGCAGGAGTCAACTTCCAGCACTGTTCCCCCTTAGGATAATCTCCTAATTGAGTCCGAGAAGTCCCTAGGGCCAACGTCTACTAATTTTAAGTTAGGCTTGGGTTAGTGAGTGCTTGGATATGATTTTTGGGTTAAGGAAGGGTGATGAAATCCCCACCTTATCTTGTTAATGGGTTATGCCCTTAAGATATTTTTGTGCAAGTGTACAAGATATGTAAATAAGATTCACTCAAAGCATGAAAATCAACCAAGAGATGAGTTCTATTCTACATGCAATGCGTACGTACCTTGCTCCAGCACTCTTCAACAGTAAAATAAAGTAATTGAAAAGACACGTGCCTAATATGCAAACGTCTAATCAATTTTTATCATTAACAATAAATATTTTACTGTTAAATTAATTAGCAGTAAGCAGGGTTATCACAGAACAAATTTTAACAGAGAAGTACACAGATATCGCCAGTTTCAGAAACCTGCAAAAATTTCAGTCAGTAGTCCTCTGCTACTGCCGCGGATCCGCGGCTATTGCCGCATTTGCGCGGCAAAGTAGCAGGCTCTGCTGCTCTGCCTTCGAGGGTAGAGGCACAGAGTTGCTATATGTCCACTTCTGCTGTTGTTTTTCTGTTCTCCAAACCTGCAAACAGAAAAGAATAAAAGAATTAGTTAATAATTTTTTTTATTATTAGAGAATAACTTACCGTCCCTCCTCGGTAACAGCGCCAAAATTTTGATTGAATTTCACCTGCACACAAAATATGAAATATTAGATTTAGAAACAATAGTGCACGGTGCTCAATTCTAATCCGCGGTAGCAATGGCGCTAATTGTTTGATTGAGATTTCCTGCACACAAAAATAAAGAATATCAGATTGAGAAGTAAAGGTGTGCGAGGTGCTCAATACTATCCGCGGTAGCAGTGGCTATGAGGGTCGTGATCCTCAGGGAGGGAACTGCGATGGAAGCGTTTGAGTAAGTTCTCTAAAAATTTATCTTTTTTAGTTATTAAAAAGAAAATAAGAAAATATTAGTTAAAGTTAGTTTAAAAAGAAAGTGGTATTTACAATGAGTCGGGAAAGAAAGAATTTGAAAGAGAGGTGTTGGTGACTTAGGGCCTGTTTGTTTCGTTGCAAAACGTCGCAAGTCGTAAGTCGTAAAATGAGAATGGAAAAAATGAACTGTAGCAGAGAAAATATATTGTGTTTTACGGTGTTTGGTTGATAAAGTGGAGTGTAAATGGAAAAGTATATTGTGTTTTACGGTGTTTGGTTGATAAAGTGAAAGTGTAAATGATAAAGTATATTGTGTTTTACGGTGTTTGGTTGGTAATGTAAAAGTGTAAGTGGAAAAGTTGACTACAAAATTAACTGTAGCAGTAATTTAAATATTATAAATACTATTAAATTAAATCTACTATTACAAATTAAATTGTATTAATAAATTTGAGATTAAAAATTAATAATCTTAATATTTTATTTATAACAATAATATTAATAAAATATTAGTAAAATTAGTAAAATATTACTACAATATTAACTAAATAAGTAATTATAAAATTTTAAGAAAATCTAAAGAAACTGAATAAAATTTTAAGGATACTAATAAAACATAAATATTAAAAAAATCTTAAGAAAATTAATAAAATATAGTTATAATATTATAATATTATAAAATACTTAAGATTATTATAATATTAAATTTTATGATAATAATATCGTAATATTATAAAAATATAAAATTAACAAAGTAAAATATAATTATAAATTTAATAATGAAATATTATTATGATATTATTATAATGAATTATTACAATATTAACATAATAAAATATTAATATAATTTTAAAGTATATTATAATATTAATAAAGTAATTATTTATATTAAGAAATAAATAAATTAAATATATAATAATTTTATATTAAAACACATTATTGTTATATTAATAAAATATTAAATTTAAATAAAATATTAAGAAAATTGGTGTAAATATTAATAAATAATAAAGTATTAAATAACAATATTAAATTATATATTAAATTAAAATAATAAAATAGTAAATATTAAAACAATCTTAAAAATAATAAAAAACTAAGAAATACCAGTATAAAATAATTCGGTAAGAAATTAAACACTATTAAAAATATTAAATATATTAAATATATTAAATATTTAATAATATTAAATTATATATTGATTATCAAGTAACTGCTTTGGCACTACGATGTATTACAAGTAGAATTTACATGACCACAAAATTAACTGTAGCAGTTGCAAGTGGAAAAATTTGAGTGTAAAAGTGAGATTTATATGACCACAAATTTAACTGTAGCAACTGTAAGTGGGAAATGAGAGTTGTATTTTGCGAAATGTTTTGCAACGAAACAAACAGCTGAAAATGGAAAAGAGTTTTACGACTTGCGGTTTTGCGGCGTTTTGCGGGGAAACAAACATGCCCTTAATCTAAAACAAGAAAATAGAATAAACACTTACCTTAGTTTGGTTGAAGAAAAACGTGAAATCCTAACACTTTCTACCTTGCTTTGAAGGCGTTAAACACATAAACCATAGGATCGATCTCAGTCCCCTGTTCGCATTATATCATCAAGCTTGGGCAAGTATGAAGTGATACGTACCTTGAAGAGGAGAACATCACCATGAAATATCGTTGGCACCTACCAAGATTCGTTATGGTGACGTTCGCATTTCACATACCATCAATCAAAGCAGTTCAAAGCATTTTGAAATCCGAACCATCCCATTGCGAATTTACGAAAACTTTGAAGGGTGTCTTGTTGACACTCAAAAAAAGACAAAACTCTCTGACAGCTTTCCAACCGGTCTGAACGACGTCTAACTTGTCGACATTTACAAAAGACAAGTCACAGACAAGCTGACGACCAGTTTTTACCCATCTCTGAGGGACAAATCAGTGACTTGTACTCTACTAATCCAGTGAAGCAGACTATAAGTCAAGATTACCTTTGAAGAGACCTAAGCAGGCCTAAGATGCTAAGTTAGCTCAACACTTAGCATCGCATGAGCCCAAGGGAATAGCCTCGACTGAGAGACTAAGTTTGTCTAGCTTCGCCTTGAAGCTGTTCATAGCTCCATCAGAGAGCTAACTTACAGCTTCGCCGAAAGCTAATTCTAGCTTCACCGGAAGCTTTCTTGATAGCTTCTCAAGAAGCTATTCATAGCTCCATAGAGAGCTAACTTACAGCTTCGCCTGGAAATGCTCAGTTAACTCCGCAGAGAGTTAGCTTCACTCGAAGTTAACCACGCAGCTGCGCGACAGGTTGACTGGTAGCTTCGCCACAAGTCTTACCCAGCCCCACTGAAGTGCTTTCTTTTAACTTCGCCAGATGCTTCTCCCAGCTCTGCCATGAGCTCAACGCAACGGCTCCGCTGCGGGTCTTTTACGGTCACCTTTGACCAATCAAATCTCCAGATGAGATCAAATCTGATTGAGATCAAATCTAATTGAGATCAAATTTGGCAGTTGCTTGCCATGATCTCTTGACTCTCCCAATCAGTTGAGAAGATCAGTGGAGATCTCTCAATTAACTGGAGAGGATCAAGGGAGTATCCCTTATTAAGAGGAGCCAATCTTTTATGGTCATCTTTGACCAATCAAATCTCCAGATGAGATCATTGTGATTGAGATCAAATTTGACAGTTGCTTGACATGATCTTTTGACTCTCCCAATCAGGTAAGAAGATCAGGAGAGATCTCTCAATTAACTGGAGAGGAGCAAGGCATGATCCCTCATTAAGGAGAGACAATCAAGAAAATCATAACTCCCTACTGAGCCTATAAATAGCCCAATAGTAGGCTAGGCTCAGGGGCTTGAAAAGATTCAAGTCCAAGAGGCTTTTTGAAGAGCATAAGCTTCTTTGGTGGCTTCAAAGTATAAGCCAAAAAGAGATCTACTCTCTTCCTTTCAAGAATTCAGAGAATTACTTCTCTAATCCTGCAAGGATAAATTCAGGGTGCTAATACCCTAAGATCTTCCTCCCTCTCAAGGAATTTTCGGACCCAGGCGAGAAGGAATTCCCCAAGCGGAGGCAACTCGAGAAGTAACGAGAGGGCTCTACCGACCTTCTGTTATCCGATTCTCCGAACTAGGCGAGAAAGGAATCCCATCAGGCGGCAGTCCGATTGTCTGATCGATCGCATCGTCAAAGGGATAAAGTGATCGCGCGCTGATTAGATTCCTACCGGCACACTTTCTCAGAAATCTCAGAGGAGATCTACCTGTAATCTTCTTCCTGCAAAGAATTACTTGTAATTTCGCTCCTCGACACTTCTTTTTGTAAGTTTTCCCCTTTGCAAAATTAATGGAAAACAGATACTTAGTCTCACATGAGCCCAAGGGATGAGCAATCACACGAGAGGCTAAGTTTACTTAGCTCCACAAGAATGCCATCATAGCTTTGCCATGGGCTAACTTATAGCTTCGCCCTGGAGTTTTCCATAACTCCGCAGAAAGCTAGCTAATAGCTTCGCTAGATGCTCTGCGAAGCCACAAGAGGCCAACTTATAGCTTCGCTGAGAGCTTACTCCTAGCTTCGCCAGAAGCTTCCCTTAGCTCCGCTACGAGCTTATTGGATTAGCCCCGCTGTGGGTCTTTTATGGTCACCTTTGATCAATCAAATCTCCCGATGAGATCATTTTGATTGAAATCGAGTTTGGCAGTTGCTTGTCATGATCTTTTGACTCTCCCAAACAGGTGAGAAGATCAGGGGACAGCTCTCAATTAATTGGAGAGGATCAAGGGAGTATCCCTCATTTAGCAGAGCGGGTTAACGGATTAGCCTTACATGCTATTCCTAGCTTCGCAGAAGCTGTTTCTAACCTCGCGGTGAGGCTACTTTCCAGATACAAAACAGATTGACTCAATCTGTTTTCATATTTTCAGGGCGATTATACCCCTGTTCTCCCTATAAATAGCCTACCAGGAGCACAAAGAGGAGAGAGGAGAGACAGGTAAGGATAGTGAGGAGATTGGCTCCAGAAGTAGAATCCCTAGCAAGAGGGCTCTATCGATCCTCTATTCTCTGATTCCCTTAACTAAGCGAGAAGGGAGTCCTATTAGGAGACAGTTCGATCATCTGACCGATCGCATCGTCAAAGGGATAAAGTGATCGCGCGCTGGTCAGATTTCTACCGGCACATTTTCTCAGAAATTTCAGAGGAGATCTACTTGTAATTTCTTTTGCTTTCTATAAAGCAATACTTGTAATTTTGCTCCTCGAACACTTTTTTGTAAGTTTTTCCTTGCCCAAATCAATGGAAAACAGTATGCCATTGAAGACACGCTCTGGATCCTGAACTTATTGCAGAACCTTTAAAAAGCCTGGCTGACGAACTGGGGCCCATTATCATGAACAATCCGTCGTGGTACACTAAAGCGGTAAATGACGTGATGTTGATGTTTAACGAATTTGACCACGTCAGATGCTTTTACCTCCCTCAAGGGAATAGCTTCAGCCCATTTAGAGAAATAGTTGGTTATAACTAAGATGAACCGATGTCCTTTGGATGAAAGTGGGCTGAAAGGGCCAACCACATCCATCCCCCACATCTCAAATGACTAGGTTGAGATTGTAGAGCGAAGATATCCTGGTGCTTGATGGATGAAGTCACCATGGACCTGACAGGCGTGACATCGTTTAGCGTAAATGATGGCGTCCAGGATCATCTTAGGCCAATAAAATCCCAGTCTTTTGAGCCGATCTCTAAGCTTCGGACCAAGCTGATGAGCTCCACACAAGCCGTCATGCGCTTCTTTGAGTACTTCCTGTGCCTCCTTTGGTGACAGACAGCGGAGGAGGATCCCATCATGCGATTGGCGATATAGTGTTCGCGTGATCGCGTTATAGTAGAATTTGGGGCTTTCCTTTTAATGGCAGCCGCCTCTCTGGGATCCTCAGGTAGGATGTCATACAATGCATAGTCCACGTCGGGAATCGTTGATCCCTAGGCTCTGGACCTGCTGAAATCTCAAGAGCTTCTTTGACTTGACAGTCTCATGTCGGCTTTTGGTGATCTTCAAAAGTGATTCTTGGGCAATATAAGTCGTGGCTGTAAACAAGTATTTTCTCTACTACTCCAGCTAGAAGAGCTAAGGAAGCAGCGAGAGATGCCAGTGCATCTGCATGCGCATTTTGCTGGCGAGGCACATGATCGATGAAGAAGTTTTTAAATCTCTCGGCCATGTGAATAGTTGTGTTGTAATAGGGTACTAAGTCTTTATGTCTGACTTCGTACTCTCCACGAACTTAGGTAACGATGAGTTTAGAGTCACCGTATGCTTCGAGATTTTTAGCGTCAATCTCATCGGCGATTTGCATTCCGATCAAGAGAGCATTGTCTTCCGCTACATTATTGGAACATGGCTCAGTTAATGAGAATGCACGAGGGATTACGTAGTTCTGTGGGGAGACCAGTACTACCCCTACTCCAGCTACGACATGCCCTCGCGGACCTGTTCTCGATGCACCGTCGAAGAAGAGTTGCCATACCTGTCCTTCAAAAGATGTCTGGTCAGACAAACTTCAGCGACCTCGTCTGGGAGATCCTCATAAAGTTCAGTCGCTCTCGGATCTGGATGTTTAGCCAAGAAATCTGTCACCGCTTGTCCCTTCACGGCTTTTGTGGTAGAAAATGTATCTCATATTGGGAGAGCAGTATGGCCCATTTTGTCAGTCGACCATTTAGTGACGATGGCTTCTTCATGAGCAAACTCAAAGGGTTGACTTTTGATATGACATTTATAGTCTGGCCCACCAAGTAGTGTCACTTTTTCTGGATGGCGAACACCAACGCCAAACATTCCTTTTCGATCGGGTTATACTGATGTTTGGCTCCGATCATGGTTTGCTCAGATAGTAGATTGCCTGCTCGTGTCCCTGATCATTGTTCTGGGTTAGCAAAACTCCTAAGGAATGATCCATCGCTCGAACATATAGCAAGAAAGATTTTCCTGAAACCGGATCTATAAGGACGGGTGGTTCATGAGGTATCGTTTGATTTCCTCGAACGCTTGTTGGCAAGCATCGTCCCAAATGAATGAGACGCCCTTTTTCATCAATTTGGTGAAGGGTTGGCATCGTCCTGAGAGATTTGAGATAAACCTCCGGATATATGCTAATCGCCCTTGCAATCCTCTAAGCTATCTGAGATTCCTTGGAGGTTGCATCTCCTGGACATCGCGGACTTTCTCTGGGTCAAGGTGGATTCCTTTGGATGTAACAACAAACCCTAAGAATTTATCGCTGGCTACACCCAGGAAGGATTTAGTGGGGTTCATCTTCAACTGATGTGTCCGCATGATATCAAATACCATCTTCAGATTTGCTATGTGATCACTCTTGGTGCGACTTTTTACTGCAATATCGTCGACATAGCATTCCACTGTTTTACACATGTGCTCATGAAAAATTGCATTCAAAGCCCTCTGATACGTTGCCCCCGCGTTCTTTAATCCAAAAGGCATGACAATATAGCAATATACCCCCAGTGGTGTCCTAAAAGAAGCATGCTTTTCATCATCAGGGTACATTTTGATTTAATTGTACCCTGAGAATCCATCCATAAAGGACATTCGTTCAAACCCACACGTATTGCCAATCATGACATCCGTGATCGGGACAGGGAATTCGTCTTTGGGACAGGCCTCATTTAGATCATGAAAATCAATACAAATTCGGATCTTCTCATTTTTCTTGATAACGGGGATGATATTGGCTACCCAACCAGGGTGTTGTTCCTCCCTGTTGAAGCCAGAGTCTATAAGCTTTTTGATTTCCAACTGGATTGCTTCCATTATTTCTGAACGGAATCGTCACTGCTGCTGTTTGACTAGTTTCGCGTCCGAATTAATATTGAGGCGATGCATAGCCACTCGAGGATCAAGCCCAGGCATGTCCTCGTAATTCCAAGCGAAAACATCTATATACTTTTGTACAAGAGATATTAAATCTTCCTTCTCGGAGGGTGATAGGCTTTCGCTTATAAAGATGGGCTTAGAATTAGCCTCATCTCCCAGATTGATCTGGGTGACCTTATCTTCCGTGGATGGTTCGCATTGTCCGAAGCGAATATCCCAGAGAGTGTTTAGATGTTTGATCCAAGGATCTGTATCAGACTGGATCATTTCTTCACCTCCGTCTTTCAGGTGGCTTGTTGAAACCATGTTTACTAAAAGTTCTCTAAAGATGTTGCCGACACTAACATCCGATTCCCACGATGACGTGCCCAATGAGTAATCATGGTATAATGACTCTTCAGACTCAGAGGCTGACAGGATGGGAATTGACACATAGCCCAACCCCCTGCGAGTTCGATAATAATAATCAGGGGTCTGCCCTTTCGGAATAAAAGACGAAGTAGTGTTCTTCTTCCTTTGCCGAAGTTCAAACCAGGACCATTTGTTAGATCATACTCCATCCTCTCCATCATTCTGAGTACATTTGGCTCATAATGAGAGAGCTGAGGAGATTCGTTCTTGCTTTCTGAGTCATCGCGAGACATCAATTCGGACTTAATTCTTCCGAAAAGAATTGGTTTTTAGCCTTTGCGTCTTGCTGGGACCATGAATACTGATTCTGGCGCATCACCGACATCTTGGTACGTTTGAGGGATGACTTCATTGGTACATACAATGACGTCAGAGCATCCATTACCAACCGGGGTCATTATCCACCTCGGTACTAGTGTCTGATGGCACTGAATCAGAAGCAAACACAGAAAAGTAAGCCAAATTCAACTCTTCATTAATATACCACTCGCCTACATCATCGGTGGTGTTATTAACATTGAGCTTATTAATGCTCGTTACAAGTGGATTTAATTCCTACATGCACTCTTCTTCCGTCTCTGGCTCAGTGTCAACTTTATTACCAGAGTCTAGTTCCTCTGGCTGTGGATTCTCGTTCCTCTCCAGAGAGTCTTAGTACAGGAGGGAGTCTGTGAAATAGTTCTCTACCCCCTTGAACGGATGCCTTTCGACAATCAACGTTCGGATTTTCCCGATAGCGAACAAAGCACCACAGCGTGCTTCGCTTCCCAACTCCTCAAGCGTTAAGTTCGCTCTTCGTAGCGGAGCTAAGAGATCGTCCCTAGGTGCTGATAGCGGTGCTTATGCAGCTTCAGCGCCTAAGGGTGCTCCCAAAGTTCTTAGCCGCGAAGCTAGAGCTAAAGCACTATCTAGTGCCGATCACCTCTGCGGTGATGAGAAGAACGAGGCATCATCCTGTGTTTCACTTCCAAAGCTTACGAGCAAGAAGGTGGTGTCAAAATTACCTGAACACATCAATGTGCGATCTACCCGAGTCTCTACGCTGAGTCGCTTAAGCTCGGCTAGATCAGACTTGCGAGAGTTCTTAGCGAGCAAACGGAAGTCGGAATTACTCCAGACTTCTCTCTTCTATTGTCAACAAGTGGGATGTCAGTTGGTGACGGTCCACTCAGTCCATTGCCGGCTAGGACAAATCCCCGCCACTTCTCCAAACCGACAGTCAGTCTTTGATCGACTATCGGTGCAGGCTCCTGTGAAGCAACGCAAAAGGAGCGTATCGCGAGATCTATCAGATCTGCCCTCTACATCCGTCAATATGATCGGAAGGGGACGAGAAATGCCATAAATGGTAGTTTGGGTGGCGCTCAATTGGTAGGTGGGGATTCCTAAGTGCTGCATGACCCGACGAGGCATGATGCTCAATGCGGATTCTGAATCTACCTGAATGCTGCTTACTTCAGATGATCCAATGTACCCTGTGAAGTACAGGGGCCGATCATGTTTCCCCTTGACCTGCATGTCATCTGACGTGAAGGTGATACAGGGGGCATTATGAGAGGCATGGAGGCAGTCCTCTTCATCGTCCTCCTGTGGTCCAGTCGGGATCTGGGCCATGTAGACCTCAACATCAGTTAGGGCTTCCCTCAGATCTACTCTTGTTGACTTTGATAGTCTCAGGAGCTCGTAAAGGGTGATCCTGGCCGAGATATTTGCTAGTTGGGCCAGGACGTCAAAGCGGTAAGGTGTTGGAGATCCTTCCATGTTGTTCTTTGGGAGAGCCTTGGAAAATCGAAGCTCTTTCTGCTTCTCCACAGGTTGCTTAGCGAAGAGCTTGGTTGGCTCTGTAGTAGGTTTAGGAGGGCTTGCCCCCATCTCATCGTACTTCTTTAAATACGACTGACCGAACGAGTTTTTGTCACAAGCGGTTTATTGAGCTTTGCAGCAAGGACGATTGTTTCCTCTTCCGAATCGGTTAGTGAGAGAACATCAGTTTCTGCTTCCCGGGAAGAAGCGCACACCACATTGCAGGATGAAACTTTTGTTTTACCTTTGGACTTTCTGTTGGTAACAGTAATCCACTGTTGGCCTTCCATAAGGTCGGGATGAACCCACATAATTTCTCCCTGAGGTGTGGGGATAGGTACAAAACCTTTCTCCTGCTGGTGATGTGGGTCTGTATTGATCATTCTTTATTCTCCTTTCGGGATGGGAACTATTCCGGCTGGTGCTGGAGGCTGTTTTCCAAACTGAAGAAATGATGTCGATTAGCCGTCACTTTCTTCTGCTTTGGACGAAGCTTTAACACTTCTGCATCAATTAGAGCCTGAAGTATATCTTTAAAGACATAACAACTTTTAGTGGGGTGCCCTAACATCCTATGATACAAGCAGTAGCTAGGATTGTCGCACTTACTGACTTCCTCAGAACGTCTAGCTTCATAAAGCTTCAATCTATTGCTCTTGTTGAGCAACTTGAATAATGAATCGACGTGTTCGTCCTTAAAAGCATACTGCTTGTTGGCGCGTGGCTAACTTGAAGAACCTCCCCCTCTGGCTCGCTGAGATTTCACGGGGGATTTTGTCTCTGTCGCCAATGCATCCTTTCTTTTTGATTGAAAAGATATTTCTGGCGCGCGCCTTGTCGACTTTTCAGGTCTGGGCTTATTTTCTTCCGCCATTACCCTGGCGACAATTTCTTCAGCCTGTTCACCTTACTGGACCAATTGCTTTCAGGTGCGGCTTTCAGTAATTCCTATCTGGGCTAGAAGTGAAGTTTGTAGATTGTGGCGGCATGTTTCTATCAGGGTGGCCCGAGTCATACCGCTAGGACATCGGAGCGCCATATTCTGAAATCTCTGTACAAATGCTTTGACGGACTCTCCCTTTTGCTGCTTCGTTGCCAAGAGAGTGGGCATTGTAATCTCTGAGTCGTCTTTAAAGAAGCGTGTCAGGTTGAGCTTCTCCAAATCACCCCAGTTTTTGATGGAGCCTTCTGGGAGTTTCATGAACCATTCAAAGGCAAGCCCTTTTAGAGTACCGATGAACAAACGTGTCAAGATGGCATCATTATCTACCACATTTCCTGTTTGAGACTTGAAGTAGTAGATGTGTTGGTTCAGTGACCCTTTGCTGTCGAAAGCCTATAGGATCGGAGCTTTGAACTTAGGAGAGTACGAATGAGGTCCCACTCGTCCGGATATGGCCGGATTACTCCTGCATCTTAGAGGCCTTTTCTGTTGGTAAGGGCTTCCAGACGCTGCTCCAATTGAGTCATTCTTTTAGAATGAGTACCCTCATCCTCCGGGTTGCCTCCCTCTTTAGATAAAGATTTAGAAGACTCAGAATTGGATTGCCCTTTTTTCTCGATATGTACGGAGGACGAGCTTTCCCCTTCCTTCCGTTTGTCTTTAGACTTCTTAGAAGAAGCTTTATCAGTTGGCTTCTTCTTGTCCTCGAGCAATTGTACAAGCATCTGCTTGAGGGTATCGATAGATTCTTGTTGGGCGCGAATTATATCGAATTGTTTCCTCTAGACCTGGGCTTGCTGTTCTAAGAACCTGGCCGTCTCCTCGGGAGTGTTTGTCATACACATAAAGGCTTCCTTCTCCATAGAAGAGTTTGAGGCCTGCGATTCTGCAATGGCGGAGTGTGATTCACTTACTTCAATGCCCCGTGCTAGGGCACTGTAGTCGACCGGGGCTACCGCACTATTCCGGGTGCGAGTATACTGGTATACTCCTTCTGGTTTCGTGTCAGACTCGTCAGAGCTAACCGCCGGTTGTTTTTTCCCTATTTTTGCTCGCCATGTTTGCATTGACTTCAGGGTACTCCATGTCAGAAAAGGCTTCCCTTCTGTGAGAACGACGCCTTTTGACTGATCGGGAGTTTGAGGTTACTCGCCTGAATATCGACTGCTTACCTGTATGAGGGCTGCAACGATATTCAGAGAGCATTGCTGTGATGAGCTGTTCACAGCAACAAGATGGAGTGATCTGATTAGCACTCCTTTTCTTTGTCAAATAATCTCTTAGGTCCGTCGGAGGGGGATCAAAGAGATTGGCCTCGGGTTGTCGAGGGCTTTTCAGCTTCTGAGAGCAGGGTTCAGAAACACGGAGCTCACGTTGTGTAGAACAGGCACAGCTCTTGCGTTTTGACTTTGAAACGTGGGTCCCGTGCCTCTGCTGAGCAGAGACGCGGACCTCACGTTGCCGATTGTCGCGTTTGGTTAGCGACAATTGAGACACGCGGACTTTCTCAATTCCGTGTTTGGTTGTAGATACATGGGTCTCGTGTCTCTGAGAAGAAGCATAGCCCTCGCGCTGCTCAACATCACATTTGGGAAGTGAAGTTTCAGAAACGCAAGCCTGTTGGGCTTCGTATTTTGGTCTCTATACGCAGACTCCGCACGTCTGACGTAACTTAGAGGAGACGCATGCTTGAGCCTCGCATTCTGTATCTGCTGGACAAATGGTTGTTCCAGCTTCTTGCGCCTGTAGTTGACGTGCGCGTCGTCTCTGTCGACGTTCAGCGTTCCGGTTACGCCGTACGGGTTGCTAGGGACCCCCGGTAACCTGAAACTGAGGAAGAGGACGGGCATGAACGGGTTGAATATCAGCAACGCTAACCTGGCGGGTCTCGTGGGAGATGTTGACGCGGGTGTTACGTGTGATGTGGTTAGCCATAGCACTCCTCTTGTCAGTCACGTCTGAAAGGATCTCAGAGCGGAGTTGAGAGCGGGTCCCCGAGGAGACCTTGCAGTACTGCCGCGCCCAGGGCTCTTAGAGCCGGAAGAGAGGAACTCTTCATACTTTGCCTGGTCGAACTCCACGACAAGTGATTCGACCATTTTTCCCATATAGGTGACGTCACCTTACGCCACGACTTGCTCATCGGTAGAGAAAGTACTCCCCAGCGGAGTCGCCATCTCTTGTTCGGTGGAAAAATTGAAGGCGTGTGTAAATCTTTTATTTGATTGTAAAGAAAATTACAACGGATCAATAATCCTATTACAAGAGGGAAGATATTCAAGCTCAAATCTCTCCTTTGTTTAATGCCAGGTTCTTGATGTGGCGATGGAAAGTGAATTTTGTTTTTCGTTGACCGGGTGAACGTCAAGACCTCTAGGGAATCTTCTCTTTAGATGGTGGACGAAGTAACACAGCTTCTGTCCAATAAAAATCGCAAAGAGACTTTAGGTAAGAACAAACTTGAACTCAGTAAGTTGTTAGAAGAATTAAACTCTCTCTCTCTAGCTCTGCGGTTCTTGGTCCTTCTACAGCTTACGATAGAAGTTCTTCTGACCAAAATTTTTCCGCCCCCCTTCCATAGCAAACTGTGTTATTTATAGAGGTTTCAGGGGGTAAAAGTGTCCCCTAAAATACTCCATAATGGGGTTAACTCCCTCATTTCGTTGGTAGTAATTGACCCAGTAATGAGGACAGTTATAACTAAGATGCGGACTTTGAGTCTCGCATTTTGTCGCTTAAGTAATGCTTGAGAAACGTAAACTCCCAGTTCTGTGTTAAGTTTCAAGTGAGACGCGGGCTTCGGGCTCCGCGTCTGGGTAGGATGTCTGAGATGCAAGTTCCAAGCTCCGCATCTTGGCCATTATAGTGAGGTAGAGACGCGGGTTTCGACCCTTGCGTCTTGGTACTACAGTGGTGCTGAGACGCGGCTTTCGAGCTCTGCGTCTTAGTTATTAAGACGCGGGTTTCAACCTTCACGTCTTGATGCTGCGCTAGTGGCTGTGCCTCTTTCCGTCTGGAATTTGCACTCTGCTTTCTGATGACTTTACCCTAGTGATTTTTGGATAGTCTACACATAGTTGGGGGGACATGGCTGACCCCTAGAAAGTCATGAGAGTCGCTCACTATGAGCATGACCATTAATGCTCAACCCGCTCGCTCAATATATGAGAACTTATGGTGTTTGTCTTTCATCAATATCTAGTAAAGAGTCCAAATTCAAGGCTAGTCCATTATGTCACTCAGATGGTGATGAATTCACTAAGGGTAAATTTAAGGCTGTAAGCTATTTACCCTGAATTTACGGTATGGGGTTACCCAATCTTATTCGTGTTTTATGTTTTATGATTTGTGTTTTATGTTTTGTTTAAAATCGTGCTGTTTTTATACTGTTTTCCCCGAAACTCAAGTTTTTTGGGAGGCGTTGAATTTTACTTATTAAAAACTTGACTTTTTCAATCTAATCTAAGTCATTAACTAACCTAGTGACCTAGTCTCTTGGATAACTAAGAAAGCCTAATAACTCTTTAACACACTCTCCCCTCTAAGCCCATAAATAGAATTCTTTTTCTTTCATTCTAATACAATTTTTCTTCTTCTCTCCCTCTGAAAATTCTTCGAGGCATATTCTTTGTGATCGTGGCTTCGGTTTTAAATAAACTATTTTTTTCTCTTCATTTCTGGGCAATCGTTCCTCATCTGAACAGAGGATTGGTGATAGCTCTTGATCTCAGATGCTAATGATTTCTTGGGAGTCTTTATCGTTAGTTGACGAGATTATTCGACGTCCGAGTGATAGGACTAGTCCTCTAGGGCAGTGCGCATCACGACTATATTCTCAAAACCAGCTTTTTTTATTCTCTTTGATTTTGATTTTCTAATTAGTTGCATGTTTAAGAATTAAAATTGATTTGATTCTATTCTTAATGAAACAATTAAATAAGTGTTAATTATTGTATGTCTTTAATTTAGAGAAATAATGGCAAATTTCCAGCACCCATCACTCCTGTGCCAATCCATCCGAATCGTGTCGGATTTGGATGCTGTTATGAGGGGTTTCCATGACAAAATTGGTTGGAGGATTTATTTGGGGACGAGGAAGTGGAAATAAAACAAACTGGATCTCTTCTTAAAAGCTCAACTGATGGTCAACCGATCAAATCAATCATCCATGAGATTAGTAAGAGTTAAAAAAAAAACAGATGAAGTTACTTCACAAAGCAGCGGGAGAGAGAGATGAATACGATTTACAAGAGCTCAACGATGCATTTACAACAAATAAATGGAAGAGAGAAGAACACACAATCAATCAATCAATCAATGTTAAAGTAAGAAGAAAAGGGAATGAAATGAAATGATTTAGACATGGCAACCGCAGCAGCAGCAGAAGCAGCAGAAAGTGGCGACAAGAACGACTGCTTCGATGACATAGAGAACGTGGAAGACGAGATCACCAAAGCGGAAGTGGAAATGAAAGAGACCAGGACGCTTCTTCTTCTTTAAACGCCACGACCTTGATGACCATGAAGCTGCCGCTGCTGCACTGTTTGTCAACTTCCACGACCGTGGCCGTGGCCGTGGCTGTGCTTCTTCTTCTTCTATTTTGTCTTCTTCGCGTCTGTGTTTGCGTTGGCTGCCGCCTTTGCGCAGCTTGTTGAACCAGCCGCCGCGGCTGGTCGGCATTTTTTAGCAAGACACAGATATCAAATATGAGTTTGTATTGTTTCCATTAATTCTTGGTAAATTCCTTCAGTTTGTGTGTATATATAAATACACACACGTACAAATGGACTTTGAATTGAGTTGGAATCTTCGCACGCGTTTTCTCTTCTCTGCGCGGGTGGACAGCTCCTGACGCTGTTTTTGATAATGATGATCCTCATATGTTGGGATAGAAATCAGAATTATAAAAAAAAGAGAGAGAGATATTTTTAAAAGAAGAAAAAAGAAAGAAAATATTCTTTTTCATTCTTTCTTCGTGAAGGGGGCAAAGCAAAAAGAGAGAAGAGAATAAGAATCTTGCGACTTTGGTCACCTGCAGCTGTACCCATCTATCTAGATTCTCATCATGCAACTGCAACTGCAACTCCAAGCATGGAAAACAATTTCTCGAAGACTGTTTCTCATCCATCTGTAAAGATTCTTTTTTTTTTCCTCCAAATTTCCACAATTCAAAAGAAAGATCATGAAAATCTACTTTATAATTTATTTCGGGCTGTTTGGATTCAAGGAATTGGATGGAAGTGAGGAAGTGGGAAGTGTCTTTTCCCATTTCCGCTGTTCATTCAAACATCGGAAAAGAAAAATGAAAAAAGTTCTTTTCTTTTTCTCTTTTCTCTTTTACACAACTATTTTCTCACTTTCAGAGTCCTACAGTTAATTTTGTAGTTATGTAAATCTCATTTGTAATAAGTTGTAACACAAAACAGTTAATTTTTTGCTCATGTAAATCTTCTAATTACAATCCAATTTTAATTTTTCTTAATTAATTTTTATTTTAATATTATTTTACGGTCAACTTTGTGGCCAATTTTTTTACTTTCACTTTCACATTACCATCAAAACACCGAAAAAGGCATAATATTTTTCAAACCACACTTCCTAACAACATCCAAACACCGAAAAACTTACTAATCAATTCTCAAGTTTAAAAAAAACTATTACTACTTCCTCACTTCTTCGTTTCCTCGCTTCCACCGATTAACCAAATAGGCCCACAATGCATGCTATTAACTTGTGAACTGGAAAAGAATAATGAATAAAATGCTGTCTTCTCCAGAAACCAACCAATTGTCCAGCGCAACCCAAATGCCAACTCAAAAACAGCCATATCATTAGCTGTGCCCTTGAATGATTGATTGTCTTGTCCTTCATTGAAGAAACTCTCTCTCTCTCTCCCCCTCTCTCGCGTCACCTCCCCCTTCATTAACATAATAAATAATTAAAAAAAGAAAATAACAAACACAATCATAAATGGCATTTAACAGACCTAAAACTCATGAGCCACCCTGTTGCGGCCATCTGGCAATCGAGAAGCCCACCTGCACTTTACACATCCTCAAGTCTCTGTCAATATCAATGTCAGTATCATCCAGCAATTTCATATTATCATCCGGTGACAATAGGAAGCACAATTCAGGCCATGAATTTTGTTCTAACACAAGAACACCAAAATAGAAGAACAATTTCATTTCTCGATAAACTAAATAGATGTACAAGGAAACAAGGCGATGGTATACATGATCACTCATACAACATAAAATTACGCTAAGAAGAGGTAATAGTTTAATTCACAAAGCCCGCAGAATCTTGACAACCGAATTACAATGGAAACTTAATCTCCTAACAAAACCTACAATACAAATACATATATTGAAATTATAAGAAAGGTGGCGGAGAAAAGACAAGATAAAAAAACTGTGATTCACTCGGATGAAGGACTTAACCAATCAGCCACTCTAGTGAAATCAAATGTGTAGAAAAACTATGCTGCTCTTCCTTTTAAACTAACAAACATATGATGTCAAGTAAGACAATCCTCTAAAATACAACCAATTAGCACATGTACAACCTCATTTCTAAATCTACTTGGAAGGTGAGGTTAACTTATTATGCTCAGGCTCATGCTTCAGTGTTGAATCCCCGCCCATCAACTCATGGAACGCCTCTACTTTCACGGGAGCTGTCCTCCCGCCATACGCATTCCTGCATCGATCAGCAATTCATAGGATATACAATTCAAGAAGTCCCATGCAGACACGCCATAATGTAAATTCAGACAAATTCATACTTACTGTATTTGAAGCTGGGACATTTGGGCAGAGGGTAGTTGCCTGAACTGTTGCTGGCCTGACTGAGCAGCATGGTGATTTGCTATAGCCATCTGCTGTTGAAGCTGCTGCTGTCTAAATTGCATTGAATGTTGCTTATTGAGGGCGTTGAATGCGGTAGTACCAATTGGAGTCGATTCCATTAAGTTCTCAATTTTAACATCCACCATTGGCTGCTGGTCTTTGTCCATCATCCTTACAGAACCCCTGGGGGTGGTTGCTTGGCGCCTGCGAATCTTTTCCAGTTGCTGCTGCTGCTGCTGCTGCTGCTGAAATGACAAGTTCTGCGGATGAATCATATTCATTTGAGGCTGGGCATGCATTTGCCTCTGGAGCTGCAGGTACCATATCATAACAATAAGATAAAGATAATAGCACAAAACAGAAACTACAGAAAGCACGAGTGATAAATTTCATGATCCAATATGCGTGTGTATATAAAATTTTAGGGTTTTTCCCATATATAGCACTTAAATATTCCTTTCCTACAATTACCCCCCAAATCATCATATTTCTAAAATTACCAACAAATTCTTTCATATTTCTAAAATTACCCCGACTGTCAGTTAAAGAGAATAAAAAATGAATATTCTCAGTATTTCTGTTATAATTTTATGAAATCCCAAAATTACCCTTCTCTGATACTGAACAGGTGGAGCCGAGGGGGATATGGATTTCACTGGTGGTGAATATGGACTCCGGCCAGGTCTTCAGTACCCATTTCCCGATGAAGGCGAAGAGGGGTTGCCAGTAGACTTGGTATGCGCCGACGAGGTGGATGATGATGGCGGATTTGGCGACGTCGAGGAGCCAGAATGGGTTGTAGAATCCGAAGCCAATGAGGAGGTTGCCGGGGCCTCGTCGCCGAATGCAGTGTAGCCCAAGCAACCACAGAGCATGTAGAAGATGGTGGTCACCGCGACGCTCAGTAGAGTGGCCTTCTTCATCACCTTCGCTTCTGATGGTGGTGGGTTTCGAATTGTATCCTGTAGGAAATTACAGAACCCTCCGTCATCCAGACCAACAGGTTGAGCTTCTCGTGCCGGCAATGCGTTCAGTGAAGAGGTCGAGCTTTTCGATGATGGGTCCAGTGAAGGGGTCGAGGCTCTCGTGCCGGCGATGGGTTCAGTGAAGAGGTCGAGCTTCTCGTGTCGGCGATGGGTTCAGTTAAGAGGTCAAGATTCTCGTGCCGGCGATGGGTTCAATGAAGGAACTACACAATTATTTGTACATCAACTTAGATGGCAATTGGAAGTGCAAGCAGAAGCAGAGAGAAGAACAGAGTGTTGTTCAACGGCTTGAGAAGCCGCTGGGCTCCGTTGACATCAATGGACGGCAGGAGAGGAGGCAAGGGGGAATAGAGAGAGAGAGGCAGGCTGCAGGGGAGGGAGGGAGGGAGGGGGGGGGGGGAGAGAGAGAGAGAGAGAGAGAGAGAGAGAGTGGGGATAATTTGATAATTTGCTTTTTAAACTATTAAAAATTTAACAGAAGCTGATGATGAGGGCATTTTTGGTCAAATATGATGATTTGAAGGTAATTTTAGAAATATGATGATTTGGGGGGTAAATCTGAAAATAGTGAAGATTTAAGGGGTATAAATAAGAGAAAATTCCAAAATTTTATTGTTGTTGCATCCATGACTTTTGATATTTTAGTATTCGCTATTGTTGAGGAGATTTTTCGCTGTGAGAGATCAAACGGTCGACCCATACCACAAATGAGAGTATGTGTTAAAAATGTAAGTGCAAAATAACAAACAATACATATACAATAAATGGAGACACAATATTTTTACGTGGAAACACAAATCGGGAAAAACCAGAAGAGGAGGAGAATTCACTATCAGTCGTCGGTTATGAAAATTACAGATATGCATTGGTATATTTCTGAGTTAGGATCGGATAGAAGGCTCCAAAAAGTCTTTTCAATCTCCTCACTAGAGAAGAATATCTATTTGTACGGAACTCTTCCTCTCAGGCGGATGGGGCGCTGGCAAGTTACGTGTAACTGTACGATCTTCATGTGCGGATTTGTTGTAATGGCCGCGATTGCTGGCGTGATGGTTGAGATTGCATGCAGAAAAATTTGTCATTATCCATAACTGTCCGCCTCGATGGCATAGGCGTTACCGTCTTCAACGTGAAAGAGAAGATGAGACGCGATTGCAGGCGGAGATCTCTCTTATACAACAAGAGTGTTTACAGAGAATACATAAAACAGAGAATAAATGGAATGCAGAATATACGTGTACATGAATAGTGTGTCTCCACATGAAGTATAAGATATACATGTGACATGATGGTAAATCAGATAGCAGAAAATATAAAAAGTATATATAGACAATAATATACATGTATCGAACATGTCATGTGGTTTATACAATAAAAACAATCAGTATCTCATAGTATTTTAATCAATTTCTTCCAGTGTCTCATACTACTGACAGTTCATACTGGAGCCCGTACTCCAGACAAACCTATCCGGACAGCTGTTACTGAGGACTCTTGGGTGAAGTCGGGAATGTTGGACTGTAAGTAACTCCGGATAGTGATGCTCAGGGATGGGAGGTTTGCTCCAGGATATCTAAGTGGCGAGACTTTGGAGGTTGACTTAGGTTTGCATGGAGTGATTCTAAGAAGTATGGATGCTCTCGAGAGGGTCTGATGTGACAGAGGCAGTTGATTGTAACGGAAACTTTCAAAGAGAAACTTGGTTGCTTGGACACGTGTCAGCATCTTACTGAGGGTCAATTTTTGACCACTACAGATGCCCCCACTATTTTGCTTGTCGAAATCTATAAGAGGGAAGTCGGAAGAGAAGAGTTAGTTGAGATCTTTGAATATCTTGAATTCTTCTAGGTATTGGAGAAGGGAAGGATCAGGTCCATTAATGTAAATCTTTGAGATTTTGCCTGGAGATTGCATGGCTGGATGACAACTAGCCTGTCGATTGATAAGATTGACATGAAATCTGTGACTGGCGTCTTTTTTGAATCCTGGCACCATAATGACTAAGATTGTGTGGTAGAGGCGGTTGATATCTTGCAGATTTAGTTGATCGAAAATCTTAGGATGTGGGCCAACTTTTTCAGAGATTAGAGATTTGAATTGGGGATGCTTCGACTCTTCCTCCATCTATTAATAGGGTGGAGCCCTATGGTGGAAATTGCTCGTCTTCTTCTCTGAAAAACCCTTGTTCCAAACTCTTTGCTCTGGTGGGTTGTCATGTCGTTCTTCTTGTTCGGTGGAGAAAAGAAAAGGAGAGATGGAGATGGTGGGAATGGTAGCCAGGCTCTTGCTGTTTGGGAGGCTGGATGGGTCAAAACATCAATCTTCGCGATGAGCTTGTCGCAAAACATCAGTTTTCGCGATAAGGCTCTGCTACTAGGAAGGATGGATAGAGATTCCACTTTGACTAGTTTGTTCGTCTGATCTCCAATGGATCAATCGAGCTCTTAGCTCGAGGTTCGATGTTCTTCTTTCTTGGTGGCGTGTAAGAGGTAGAAGTGGGGGTTGTCCCTGACAGTCACAAAGGTAGACCTGATTCCATCGCTGTCTTTCATGTCTGGCAGTCTTCACTGATCGAGGGCTGCTACTTCGCGCTTGGAGACTCTCTCCTCGTGGTGAGCAACATGAGGGGAGCATGGGGGTATTCTTCAGGTTGTCACCAATAAAGCACTCCTTCTAGAACTGACCTTTTTCTTAAAATAAAGAGTCAGTGGTGTGGATATCGTCACTGGCTTGAATGTCTTGTCGGAGTCCGTTGGCTTCCTAAGATGCGTGTTCAAGCGAAGAGAAGATTCTTTATCTGAAGGATCTCTTACTCTTGTGAAGGAACCTCTCGGAGCTTCCTCTGAGACCCTTAGATGGTGGCGTGAACAATCAAGTCGTGCCTCTATGAAGTGTTCTCCGACAGGCAGATTTTTGTTTGCTTCAGCATCCGGGGACCTGTTTGGTAGGAATGGATGGATAGGAGCTAGATCATATGTATTTCTTTTTCAAAAATGTATACATAGAAATGTGACATAATCTTGTGTTACTCATGTTAGATGTAATCAAGTAATTTAAAGTAATATAATCGAAATGGAAAGATTTGGAATAAACGTTTGTGTTTGGAATTGACCGTGTCTCCTCGGAGTGCATGTATTTAATTCCGGGATATTTGACTTGGTTTGTGGATGGTTTGGTAGGTTTGTGGTGTGTTTCCGAATGGAGGTATTCTCATTAGCGGTACCTGCAAATTTTTATCCTCCGAGTAGGGGAAATCCCAACTGCAGATTTGGGTCTCCGAGTGGGAAAACTCCCAGCAACGGAGTCAAGTTTACAGTCACTTCTGAGTGAGAGAAATCCCATTAGCGGAGCTGTAACCTCGGGACTCTGAGAGGGGAAAATCCCTACAACAGAGTTGGGCCTCCGAATAGGAAAAATCCCAGCAACAGAGTGTGGAATTTGATAGAATTCCAAGTGGGAAAAATCTCAGCTGCAGAGTAATGATGCGCATACAAACATGCAATGATGCTACTCGAATTAAATGTTAGATGCAATTGTTGACATTCTGAAAAGACAAGATCCCAGATAGCCTCCCAAACTGGCTGAACGATGTCTAACCCGTCGATACTTTCAAAAGATAGGTCGCACACAACTGAGCAAACAACCAAAAGATGATTAAAAATCGCTAAAGATTGGCTAAGACTTAGCTTCGCATGAAGCTTTTGAGCTAGCGTCACGAGAAGCTTTGAGTTCGTTCCGCATGGAGCTTTAACCCCGCAATGAGATAGCTCCGCAGAGAGCTCTATAGATTCGCTTGAAGCTTTGATTTAGCTCTGCTTGGAGCTGTCGGTTGTGTTGACCATTTCAAATTCAAGCACGAGATTAATAGGATTTTTTTCACTTTAAATGGGCAGTTATTCCCATGATCTCTCTATTATGAGGCCCATAATTTCTCATTAAAAGGAGATAATTGAGGGACTTGTAACGTCCCCGAGCCAACTGGCTGATTAGCCTTGCAGGCTATCAAAATAGCTTCACAGACTCTCATCTTAGCTTCGCTGAAGCTCTCTTTAGCTTCGCCCAAAGCTATGTTAGCTTCGCATGAGAAGCTATGCTGACTATTTTAGTCCTTGCTACTTTTTAGGTACAGTTACACTCTATGAAGCCTATAAATAGCCCGTTAAAAGGCTAAACAAGGACTGGATTTTTTGGACTTAAAAGGCTAAAGCTTATGCAAAACAAGAGATTCTCTCAGCTTCCAAGCTTTTTAGAGATTCATTTCTCTCTCATCCGTTAAGGATAATCTTAGGATGTTAATACCCTAATCTTTTGATTCTCAAAGAATTTTCAGAACCAGGCGAGAAGAAAATTCCCAAGTAGTAGATTTCGAGACTCGATCGATCGCATCGTCAACGGAACAAAGTGGTCGCGCGCTAATCAGACTTCCACCAACACACTTTCCCAGAACTCTAGAAGAGAGTTATTGTAAATTTTCTTTTTATTACTTTTAATTTCTCTTCGAACTTCTATAAGTTTTCCCCTTTTCAAATCAATAGAAAACAAAGATGGCGACTCTGTTGGGGAAGGTTTTCTTCAATACCAAGGAAACAGTGTCGCAATGCGACAATCAGACCCTTGGGTCTACTGCTGAAACATTGGTCATTCAGTTTGATCAAGAAAAGTTTGAGCAGCTTCTCTTTGAGGGCAGCTCGAGCCCTATCAATGTGCGCAAGCACAGGAAGATCTCCCTGGCCAGAACCCCTCTGGTCAAGGCTTGAAAGTAAAAGCCAGTCTCTGTTGAGACTAGTATGGCTCCATGCAACCTACTTTAGCCTCATGTGAGGCTCAGTAAGCTTCATGTGAAGCTAAGGTCCTACGTGGACCTATTATAGCCTCACTTGGCCTTGCGCCAAGTCAGAGATGGATCTCTTCGCTTAGCTTCTGGTGAAGCTACTCCTGCATCCTTTAACCACGAGGCTGAGATGTCTGGAGTAGCCCTCAACAGAGCTAAGGCCCAAGCTTGCTTATCCAGCAAAGATAAGGCCAAAACGTCGTGCAACACTAGCACGATCCAGCCATGCAGCAGAGCTAATATAGCTTCGCTGAAAGTGCCAGCGCACCGCTACACTTAACTTCACCTCCAGCAGTAAAGATAAAGCATTATATGCTAACTCAGCTTCACATCGAAGCTATCCTAGCTTCGCGTGAGACTAAGAAGAAAACCTTTAAGGATAAGCCCAAGGCTTCTCAGTCTAAGTTGGCTAATCTCCAATCTCCTCGGGTCCGTGTTGGATCGGTTGGGTCTAACTAGCACGGACTTGCAGGACTATCTGAGCGACAAGCGAAAACTCCTCTCTGAAGAACCAGTTTCCATTTCACCGTCTCAGTGTAGGTAGGTGGGATGCCAACTGGTGACAATACATTCTGTCCATTGTTGCTTGGGGTCAATCCCCACAACATCTCCTCCAAGTCAGCAATCGATTTTCAACTGTGTAGGAGCCGGAAAATTTGGTGGTCGGAGAAAGTGGTTTTAGCTGTAAAAGATTTCCTTGATTCAAGCGAAACGATTACAACCAAAAGAACTACTCTTCCTTCTTTTCCAGTTACAAGGGAGGGAGGATGTCTGAATCTTCCCTTTGTTTAAGGCTGGGTTCTTCGTGTGGCGATGGAGAGTGAATCTTGTTCTCCGTTGACCAGATGACCGTCCTAGACCGTCGGGGGTCTTCTCTTCGGTCGGTAGAAAGAGTAACTCAGCTCCGTCTACCAAAACTCTGAAAGAGGAGGTAGGCGAAGAGCGGCTAGTACTCAGTAAGCTCGCTGAAGGGTTTTCTCTCTCTCTGTCGTTGATCTCTCCTTTGATTGTCGTCCTTTTTCCTTCTCGTCGTCAATCGTCCTCTCCTTCAATAGTGACGGGACTATTTATAGGGTTTTTAGGGGGTGATCGTGCCCCCTGAAAACGCTCCACAATGAGGGGCCACTTCCTGCTACATGTGCGGTGACTGGCCCCTTATTTCGGGTAGTTGCAACTGAGACGCGGGCTTCGGGCCGACGCGCCTTGTTGCTGAGACGCGGGCTTCGGACCGACGCGCCTTGTTGCTGAGACGCGGGCTTCGGACCGACGCGCCTTGTTGCTGAGACGCGGGGTTTCGGGCCGGCGCGCCTTGTTGCTGAGACGCGGGCTTCGGGCCGACGCGCCTTGTTGCTGAGACGCGGGCTTCGGGCCGACGCGCCTTGTTGCTGAGACGCGGGCTTCGGGCCGACGCGCCTTGTTGCTGAGACGCGGGCTTTCGGGCCGACGCGCCTTGTTGCTGGAACTCTGCTTTCTTAGTAGCTTGTCTGTTGGATATTTTTAGACAGCCTACAGAACCCCCTCCAAAGTTTTCGACATTCCGCAGTTAAATGGGACGGATTTCGGAATACTTTGGATTTTAGCCGCGTTCGCCTTTATGATTGGACTATTAATGCTCCGGGTTTGATCTTATCTGGAGTTGGCCTTTGTGAGTGTACTGTTGAACTCTTTGAAGCTTCCAGAGTCGATCATGTTGAGTGTTTAGATGCACAGTCTAAACCTCTCCGATTGCTTTTAGTCTGTCATTGGCGCGCTTTAAGCCAGGAGTGGTTGGTCATCTGCTTGCGTCAGTATACTGTTGAACTGATTTTGCAGAAGCAGGAGGCCAAACGCAGGTTCTTTTTCAAAAAGCAGAGATGGTACTGCTGTAAAGGCGCGATTTCTGTAATCGTGCGTCCTTTGGCACTGGAGACGCGACTGATTTTCAGAAGGTAGACGCGATATTTGGCCAGACTGAAAGGACGCGAATTTCTTAGAGAGACGCGACCTTCCAAATGCATTCATGGAGAGGCTGACGTGGCATGTCCATCGAGGAGGTGCGTTCTTTGGGCGCGAATTCTGTGCCATGTCATGATTACGCCGCCAGCTGGCCTAGGGAACCGGCGAAATTTCGCCTTTTGGCGCGCGGATTTCCTGGTTCATTAAATGAACTGCTCCACGTGTCGACTGCTGACTCGTGGCGGGGTTGCGACGCATGATCTTCTCCGTTCAGAAACGATTTGGTTACACGCGTCAAGCGGTGACTCGCTGCAGCGTCTACCGGGCCACGCGCCGCGTATCTTCGCGAATCCCTGTGCCCATAAAAGGCAACAGTTGGAGAGATGCATCCTCTTCTCTGAACGTACTTGCTGAGAAAAAAGAAAGAATTTCCTTCTCTGTTCATCTTCGAACTCGCTCGGATTTTTGAACTTTAATGGCCCCCAAGATGAAACCGAGTGCATCGTCCTCAAGGGCGACCGTCGCCGAGGCTGAGAGAGACGCTTCCTCTGCGCAGGAGGCTGTTTTCCGAGGTAAAATGCCTCTTCGGCGTGGGTTTCGCCATTAAAACAAGTTCATAGAACCCTAAGAACCCTTAACACAGAATCGTGTTTGATTCTCGGACGCAGTCCTTGAGATGATAACCGGGGCGCAGGTTTGATGACCTGGCGTCGTTAAACTCTGCGTTTCGGATCTTTCACTTAGGAAATCTCTAGCTGTGAAGGATTCGAACGCGGTCTTGGTTTGCAGGACGCGGACTTGATCCTTGCGTTCTGCGCCATCAGCTGCCGATTTTGATGAATCTGGCGTCTGAGTCCAAGTACTTAGAGAAATTCGCAAGTCTTGGTTTGCAAAACGCGGACTCGATCCTTGCGTTTTGTGCCACTTGACGCGGATTTGCAGGTCTGGACGCGGGTTTGATAACTTCTGCGTCCCGTATCTCTTCTGCGTTTGGACGCAGATTCGTAGGTCTGGACGCGGGTTTGATAACTTCTGCGTCCAGTATCTCTTCTGCGTTTGGGTGCAGATTCGCAGGTCTGGACGCGGGTTTGATAACTCCTGCGTCCAGTATCTCTTCTGCGTTTGGGTCATGAACACTTAGCATTTTTCAGCATTTCTCCTTGCTTTTAATGAAGTATCTGATTGTGTCCTTTTCTTTCGCAGTGCGACATGTTTCTGGCCCACTCGTCAAGACGCGCCATTTTGGACATGTAGGTGGTGCTGACCAGAGCTTGACCTTCGTGCAAAGAATGAGTGTCCCATTGACTGCTGACCAGTCGCCGGATCGCAGGGAGAGGCTCTCTAATGTTGACAGGAGAACCTTTCGGGCGCTTATGACCGATGCAGCATTCACAACGGATGCTCGCGTTCCGCTGGAGAAGCCTGCCTTCTTTGGAGATCGCATTCATGATGACGGCCGTCGTGTGTCTGAAGGAACTTACAAATGGCTCCGTCAGATAGGGGATGGACGATTGTTTCTTCCGGATATGGAGAGGATGTTCCCGTTGTTCTACTTCCAACACATGTCCATCCCTCGGAAGATGGAATGGGACATTTCCCAATCTGTCCCTGAAATCACCCTTGGTGACTTTGGCTTCCAGAGGGTAAACCGCCATGATAGTCATGACAGGTCAACCGTCGGCCTATTCCCCGCGTCGCGCAAATCCAATATTCCGGTCGGGGAGATACCACAGCTTGCTGCTACCTTCCTTAACTCGTTTATGGAAGTGGAGGGTGACTATCCTACCGAGTTCCGTGCGCATGGGTGGATCCATTCTACGGGGAATATTTGGTGGAGCAGGATGGTGGGTTTTGTCCTCACCGATCTTAAAGAGCTGCTAGAGCATGTGGGACTATACCCGGCGATCAGGGCCGTACAGTGGGGTATCCCACCGAGCTCTCACAATTTCTTCGGAGTCCTGGAGCGATATAACTCTCTGACGGGGACATTCTTCACCCCGGTTGGAGAGATGGGCCTGGCACTGCACGAGCTGCATGAGGTCTCGGGGCTGGCATCAGGGGACATTCCTTATGAGGAATATGTCCCTACCACTAAGGAGCTCCACATTTTGGAAAAAGAGTTTCCCGCAATATATGAGACCTACTGGGAGGTGATGTGCCACTTCCACATCTGCGGCCAGATAACTACCTGGAGATCAGGAGGAGTCAAGCAGTTGTCTTGGGCTAGTTATCTGTTCAACAACGTTAGCAATAAAGACCTCCCGATAACCCGACTGGCTGCCAGCTCTGATAGGGAAATCGAAGACAGGATTGATCAGGCTCCGAACAGCTTCTACACCACGGAGTCGAACGAGGACGGTTTCGACCCGGACTTGGTTTTTGAAAGCTTTCACCATCAAGCCCGGACTCCCATCTCTAGTCGAGCACTGTTGGCGGGCTTCTTGATGCTGTGGTTGAAGCGTTGTGTGGTGCCCACACTGCCACACGAAGTTATTGTTGCCGACGTGGTGTACCCGGCGGTGCTCCTGGCTCATGGCAGCCCCATAGCTCTTCTTCCGCTGTAGTGGCCGGTATTCAGAGTGGGCTACGGGCGTTAGCCAAGAATTTCTGCGAGCGCAGCTGGCTGCAAAACCCTTCCTATCTGAAGAGGAGCTGCGGGTCCAAGCCATGGTGGAGGCTGAGAAGGCGCGTCAGATCAAGATGCATCATCTCAGGGAACAAATCCGTTCCTTGGCGAGCCAGGACGTTTAGCCTTCTTTTCTTTTTCCCCTCTCTTTTTTTTTTTGTAAAGAAGAGGACACTTTGCTCACCAAGAGTGTTTGTATCTACTTTTATCATTTTTGAAATAAAAGTATGAAAATTTTTATCCCCTTCTTCTTTGCGTTGCTGTGGATGAATCCACCTCGCTGTGAATGCTAGACTTAGGTAAGACTAAGTTCTTTCAATGAGACGCGGCGTCGGCTCTAAGTCTTCTTGATGAGACGCAGCATAGACGCAGCATAGAGTGAAAACGCGGCCTCCGAACGCAGCGTCAATCACAGGGTGAGACGCGGTTCTTAGTTCATGAGAACTTAGGCAGGACTAAGTCCTTTTGACAAGACGCAGCATCAATCCATAGGGAGACGCGGCCATCATTGTTTCATGAGACGCGGCATTCATTCAGGGAGACGCGGCTCTGAATAACGCGGATCTGCTTCTGCGAAGAAGGAAGCGGATCAGGCAGACGCGGGAGACGCAGCCTTGTGCCTTTCCCTTAATTCAAAAATGGATTAAGTGCTCTCTGAGGGACGCGACTTTGACTCGCGCGGGCATCTTTCTGGGACGCGGATCTTCAATCCGCGTCTGGGTGTAAACTCCCAGGCGTTACATACAGCCTGTCATAGGGATTTGGTGTGATCTTTAAATATCAGATGCGGATTTTCCGCTTTGTTTCCCGAAGCAGTTGTCCACGCGTCGGCTGCTGATTGGGCTTGAGTATTGATTCTCTTAAACGAGAAACCAGTGCGGGCGGTTGGAGATCAGCGCCAGCGGCGGTTCTCGAAGCAGCGTTACACGCGTCCGGCCCTTATTGGATCTTGGCAGTTGTGCAGTTATTAATGCCGGCGGTTCAGATTACGGGGCCATTAATCGCTATTATCAGGAGTTGCCTATAAATAGGGCGCCCCTTCTCCCTCCAATCCTGCCTTTGGACTACTTTGTTTTTGAGAGAGCGCTTTGAGAACCTTCATCTTCCTCAGACAATTGTCTCCATGGATGAGGATGGCTCTGAAGATGACCCAGGGCTTTTAAGCTCCTGTTTGGTCTCTTTAGGAGAAAACATCTCTTTGCCCTGTGACCGCGTTTGCGTCCTGGTGCAGAGAGTACAACTCTTGACAGAGGTCTCCACGGGTATGCCGTTCGTTTCACCATGACATTTTAGATTTACCATGGCCTGTACCTTGGCTTCATGTCATCTGGACCCCCTCATGAAGTCTACATTGGTGCACTCCTTCTGGAATTTGTACCATGGACCTGAACTTCTCCGGACGCGCGTGCAGGAATCTTTGGCACTTGGCGTTGGCGCGTTTTATGGCTTATGCCTTAGCGCGTTTCATGGCCAATGCCTTGGACGAATTCCAAAAAAAGGTTTCAGACCCGCACCTTGCAACTCCTGTTCATGGAGATGGCAATTTTTCGGCGTCTGTGCCTTTTCGGCGTTTGTGCTCTTTGACCTAGGCGCAGAATGGGACCGCGTTTTGATTCGCGTTTGTCTCTGCTGACGCAACAGTTTGGCTTGCTGCGCGTGTCATTCCTGCGTCTTGGCAGACTGCATGGATCATTCCCGCGTTTGGCTGACTGCGTGGATCATTCCCGCGTTCGCCTCTGCTGACTTAGTTTTTTCTCTGTTTACACTAAGTTGCAGATTGTTCTAATTCTCTCTTTTTGTTCCTTGCAGGTTTGCTGGGCCCTTGGAAGAATACTTCGGTCGGCGAACTCGTTCAACGTTCACCTATGAGAGAATATATTATGGTCCTCGTCACCTATAAGAGAGTATATTACATCTCTGACGAGGACCAACCCTCGCCAAGGTCTCTTCAGATCTGGTGCAAGAGACGGATAGGCTGAGTATCGGCGAGGGTGGTCCGGCGGTTGCGGCGGCGGATGAGATCCTCTTCCTCTCCCTACCCCAGAAGTGACATCAAGGACATTCCGTTGGATGGCCTGCTGGGGAAAGGGATGGTGATGAATGCAGGACTTTCTGCTGCCGCTGGACCTAGTGGAGGGTGGCATCCTTTGTGATGACTCCTAAACTTCCTCTCTCACCCAGGAGTGACTCCATGTTTGTTGGATGGTCTACTAGGGAAAGAGACGCGCCTGAACGAAGGGTTGCAGGACCTTCTGTGCCACCGGACCTCAAGAACACCATTGCTCTTGGCTTGGTCAGCTAGGGCGCTTTCGAAGTTGGCGTCATGCATCAAAGTGCAACCGGTTCCAACAGTCGCCACTTCTTCAGACATCATGCACTTAGGATCAGATGCGGCTTCAAGGAGTGAGTACGGCCTCAGAGAGAGAGAGGGACTTCTTTGTACTCCTTAATTGTAACACTCAATCTTATTGTATAAGAGAGCGTTTTGTATCACTTTCATGTGTTTGGATATGAATAAAAGTGACACTTTTCTTTTTGCCTCTTTCTGTTGTCTTGAATGTTTTGTTTTAGAAGCAAAAGAATGATTTTGGTGGACCCGTCACTTTATAAAAGAAAGTGATAGGGGGAATGCGTGCTCCTAGAGAAGGTGAACTTTTGTCAAGTGTCTAGGATTGACTTGATTCAAGGTCAGCTGGGGAATTTGATAAAACATTGTCAGTGGTGTAATGTTAACCTAACAATGTCTTTAGGTGGACCTGTTATTCTGTTGAAGAGAATAACAAGTGAAACTAGACCCGCGAGGAATCTAGTAAAGCTTTCACCATTAGAGGTGTGATATTAACTTAACGGGTTGGAGATAGTCTTGTCAGAAGTGTGGTGTTAACTCGACAAGGATGTGAGTCAGAGGTGTGATATTAACTTAACTCAGAATGTCACTGTCATAGGTGTAATGTTTAACTTAACAGTGAGGTAATGCTAGAGGTGTGATGTTGAACTTAGCATTGGTCATCTCGACTTAGACGAAGAAGTTGAGGAAAGGTCATGGCCATAGGTGTATTGTTGAACTTAGCGATGACTCGGATGCTAGAAGTGTAGTGTTACTTGGCATCGTCCATTTCAGCTTCGATACGGAAGTCTGAAGAAAGGTGACTATCAGAGGTGTGATATTAACTTGACAGGCACTCGATGTACTGCTTAGAGGTGTAATGTTAACTTAAACAGTAATTTGTCAGAGGTGTAATGTTAACTTGGCAAGAATTGGCTCGTGATAAGAGCAATTTGAGGACCTGTCATTCTATTGATGAGAATTGACAAGTAGAATTTGAAGTGCCAGAGGTATAGTGTTAACTTGGCAAATTTGAGAGTTTGTTACTCTATGCAGAGTTAACAAGCCAGGTTTGTACTCGACGAGGAGTATTCATTACTAGAGGTATAGTGTTAACATAGTAATGATTGCATTTTGTGGTCCTACCATTCTATGGATGAGAATTGGTAAGGGACTTTGGAGGAAAGAGTGGACTCGAGTCCACTTAGGATTTTTAGCAAACCCTCAGCTATCAACGGATTTGACATGCCTTTACCAACTACCGTTTGAGTTGGGCTAGCCATGCTATTCCCCTCAGCATGATGAGTTGTCGAGGACTTATGTTGGGCTTAAAGCCAACATTTTCCTCTATCCTTAGCCGTCGAGGGCGTCGGATCAAATGGGAACGTGTCCCTTAGGATTTTTAGCAAATCCTCAGCTGTCAACGGGTTTGACATGCCTTTACCAACTACCGTTTGGGTTGGGCTAGCCATGCTATTCCCCTCAGCATGATGAGTTGTCGAGGACTTATGTTGGGCTTAAAGGCCAACATTTTCCTCTATCCTTAGCCGTCGAGGGCGTCGGATCAAATGGGAACGTGTCCCTTAGGATTTTTAGCAAATCCTCAGCTGTCAACGGGTTTGACATGCCTTTACCAACTACCGTTTGGGTTGGGCTAGCCATGCTATTCCCCTCAGCATGGTGAGTTGTCGAGGACTTATGTTGGGCTTAAAGGCCAACATTTTCCTCTATCCTTAGCCGTCGAGGGCGTCGGATGTTTGATCAGAGGTGTACTTTTAACTTGATCGGTGGAAGAATGCCATCTAGGGATATATTTCTTCAGGAATTTGCCATTGATTGGCATCATGAGTGTATCGCCATTTGAGGTTATGAGGCGATACGATCCATTTGAGTAGACTGACTCTACTACAAACGGTCCTTCCCATTTGGGTTGGAATTTTCCTTTCGTCTTGTGCGTCATGACCATGGGTCTTCGGACGGCTAAGACGAGGTCGCCCTTCTTGAAAGTTCGCGATTTGACTTTCTTGTTGAAGGCTCTGGTGATACGAGCTTGGTAAAGCTCGATTTGTTGTTGGGCCTGCAGACGCTTGTCGTCCAAGGCTTCCAATTCTTGGAGTCGCTGTCGATGCTTCTCCTCTGTTGTCATCTCCGCTGTCAAGGCGACGCGAAGAGATGGAATTTGGATTTCAGTGGAAGGACGGCTTCGCATCCGTACACCAAGGAAAATGGCGTGGCTTTAGTTGGGTTCGCACAGTCGTGCGATAGGCCCATAAGCATTCGCCCAACTTATCGTCCCAGTCTCGTTGACTTTTCGAGACGAATTTCTTGAGAAGCTTGCCAATAGTCTTATTGAAAGCTTCTGCGAGGCCGTTAGCGGGCGGATAGTATGCCGTTGATGACACACTCTGGATTCTGAACTTGGCGCAGAATCTCTGAAAAGCCTGGCTGATGAACTGGGGTCCATTGTCATGGACAATCCGCCGAGGCACACCGAACCGGTAAATAACGTGATGTTTCACGAACTTGATCACGTTAGAAGATTTCACCTCTTTCAAAGGGATAGCTTCGGCCCACTTTGAGAAGTAATCGGTTATCGCTAGAATGAACCGATGTCCTTTCGATGATGGTGGGCTGATAGGGCCAACCACGTCCATCCCCCACATTTCGAACGGCCAGGTAGAGGTCGTAGAGTGGAGGTATCCTGGTGCTTGATGGATGAAATCGCCATGTATTTGACAGGCGTGACATCTTTTGGCATAGGCAACAGCATCGGCAACCATCTTGGGCCAGTAGTAACCCAATCTTTGGAGTCGGTTTGCCAGCTTCGGGCCAGGTTGATGAGCTCCACACGTACCATCGTGGGCTTCTTTCAACACTTCGTGGGCTTCTTTTGATGAGAGGCACCGGAGCAGGATCCCGTCATGCGATCTACGATACAATGTTCGCGAAATAGCATTGTAGTAGAATTTGGAGGCTTTCCTTCGGATGGCAGCCGCCTCCCTGGTGTCTTCGGGCAAGATGCCGTACAAGATAAAATCAATGTAGGAGAATCGCCAGTCTTTAAGTTCTGGATCGGTTGACACTTCAAGTGTTTCCTTACCGCGACGATCTCCCGTTGACCTCTGGTAGTCTCCGAGGGGACTTTTTGGGCAGTATAGGTCGTGGCTATAGACGAATACCTTCTCCATTGCTCCGGTTGGAAGAGCTAAGGAGGCAGCAAGGGATGCAAGTGCATCTGCATGCGCATTTTGCTTGCGCGGTACATGGTCGATGTAGAAGTTTGAAAACCTCTCGGCCATGTGGATTGTCGCATTGTAGTAGGGTACTAGATCTTCATGCCTGACCTCATACTCTCCGCGAACTTGGCTGACGATGAGTTTGGAGTCACCGTACGCCTCGAGATTTTTAACGCCAATCTCATCGGCGAATTGCATCCCAATCAAAAGAGCGTTGTATTCCGCCACATTGTTGGAGCAGGGCTCGGTTAACGAGATAGCTCGGGGAATCACGTAATTTTGTGGGGAGACGAATACCACTCCTACCCCCGCTACTGTGTGTCCCTTCGGGCTTGCCCTTGATGCACCGTCGAAGAAAAGTTGCCATACTTGACTTTCGAACGATGTCTGAGCTAGGCAGACTTCGGCGACCTCATCTGGGAGATCCTCGTAGAGTTTGGCTGCCCTGGGATCTGGATGTTCAGCTAAGAAGTCCGCCACCGCTTGTCCCTTAATAGCCTTTTGTGGCAGAAAATGCATCTCATATTGTGATAGCAATATGGCCCATTTTGCCAGCCGGCCATTTAGTGAAGAAGGCTTTGTCATAAGTAACCTCAGGGGTTGACTTTGGATATGACATTTATGGTTTGGCCCACCAGATAGTGTCGCATTTTCTGAATGGCGAACACCAGTGCCAAACATTCCTTCTCGATCGGGTTATACCGATGTTCGGCTCCGATCATCGTTCTACTTAGGTAGTAGATTGCTTGTTCTCTCGCCCCTGGTCATCATTCTGAGCTAATAGAGCTCCCAAAGAATGATCCATTGATCGGACGTACACCAGGAAAGGCTTTCCGGATACCGGAGCTGCCAGGACTGGTGGTTGGGTGAGGTAGTGCTTGATCTCCTCAAATGCTTGCTGGCAAGCGTCGTCCCAAATGAATGAAACACCCTTTTTCATCAGCTTGGCGAAGGGTTGGCATCTCCCGGAAAGGTTTGATATGAACCTGCGGATGTACGCCAATCGTCCTTGTAATCCCCTGAGCTCCTTGAGGCTTCTGGGGGGTTGCATCTCTTGGATAGCGCGGACTTTCTCTGGATCCAAATAGATTCCTTTAGAAGTCACAACAAATCCTAGGAATTTGCCACTGGCTACCCCCAGGAAGGATTTGGTGGGGTTCATCTTCAATTGATGAGCCCGCATGATGTCGAAGACCACCCTCAGGTCTGCTATGTGATCACCTTTAGTGCGGCTTTTCACCGCGATGTCGTCGACATAACATTCCACCGTTTTGCGTATCTGCCGATGGAAAATGGCATTCATGGCCCTTTGGTAGGTTGCCCCGCATTTTTCAGACCGAAGGGCATGACGGTGTAGCAAATACCCCTAGAGGTGTCCTGAAGGAGGTGTGCTTTTCGTCATCGGGATACATCTTGATTTGATTATATCCTGAGAACCCGTCCATAAAGGACATTCGCTCGAATCCACAAGTATTGTCAATCATGACATCCGTGATTGGCAATGGGAATTCGTCTTTGGGGCAGGCCTCGTTTAGATCGCGGAAGTCGATGCAGATCCGGATCTTCTTCCGTTCTTCTTGGCAAAGGGTACGATGTTGGCTACCCAATCGGGATGCTGTTCCTCCCTGATAAAGCCGGAGTCAATAAGCTTCCTGACTTCTGATTGGATTGCCTCCATTATTTCGGGACGGAACCGTCGCTGCTGTTGTTTGACAGGTTTTACATCCGGATTGATGTTGAGGCGGCATAGCCACTTGAGGATCAAGTCCAGGCATGTCCTCATAATTCCAGGCGAAGACATCTATATACTCTTGTACAAGAGATATTAAATCCTTCTTCTCCGAAGGTGACAGCCCGTCACTTATGAAGATGGGTTTAGGATTGGCTTCATCTCCTAGGTTGACTTGAACAACCTTGTCTTCTGTGGGTGGTTCACGCTGTTCAAAGCGGATATCCCAAAGAGCATTCAAATGTTTGATCCAAGGATCTGTATCAGATTGGATTATTTCTTCATCTTCATCCTCCATATGGCTTGTCGAAACCATGTTTACTGAAAGCCCTTTGAAGATGTTGCCGACACTGACATCTGACTCCCACGATGACGTGTCTGAAGAGCAATCGTGACTTGACGATTCTCGAGAATCAGAGGCTGATGGGACTGGAGTTGATACATAGCCCAACCCCCGGCGCGTCTGATGATAATAATCAGGGGTTTTCCCTTTCGGTACAAGGATCGAAGCAGTGTTCTTCTTCCTTTTCCGAAGTTCAACCCAGGCCTGTTGGTTAGATCATACCCCATGCGCTTCATCATCCTGAGCGTTCTCGGTTCATAATGATCGAACTGAGGGGATTCATCCTCACCTTCCGATTCTTCGTGGGGCATTGGTTCAGACGCGATTCGCCCAAAAAGTATTGGTCTTTGGCCTTTTCGTCTGGCTGGAACCATGAATACAGACTCTTGCGCGTCACCATTATCTTGGTATGTCCCGAAGGATGATTTCACCGGTACATGCAAAGATGTCAAAGCATCTATTGCCGACCAGAGGTCATCGTCCACGTCGGTACTAGTATCTGACGGTATTGAATCAGACTCACACGCAGGAATATACGCGAAATCTAAATCTTCATTAATATACCAACCGCCTGCATCGTCGGTGGTATCAACATCGAGCTTATTAGTGCTCTTTACAAGTGGTTCCAACTCCCACAGGCACTCTTCTTTCTCTGGCTCAATGTCAGCTTCATTACCAGAGTCTGGCTCCTCTGGTTGTGGGGTTTCATTAGTCTCCTCCGGATCCTGATATAAGAGGGAGTCCGTGAAATAATTTTCAACCCCTTTAAACGGATGCCTTTCGGCAATCAACGTTCGGACCTGTCCACTCTCGTCAATGTATTTCATGACTTGGTGGAGAGTAGAGGGAACGATGGAATTGCGGTGAATCCATGGTCGTCCCAGCAACAGGTTGTAGGAAGTGTCCGCGTCAATGACGTAACACGTCACTTCCGACTTGAGGCTCCCGATCTGGCATTTGAGCTTGATCTTCCCCATCGGGCGGGAGCTGTTGGCATTGAACCCGTAAATAGTCGTCTGGGTAGGGCTCAGACGATGGGTAGGAATGCCTAGAAACTGCATAACCCGGCGAGGTATGATGCTTAGCGCAGACCCTGGGTCTACCTGGATGCGGTTCACCTCGGATGACCCAATATACCCTGTGAAGTATAGGGGTCGGTCATGCTTCCCTTTAACCTGCATGTCGTCTGTTGTGAAGGTGATGCAGGGAGCATTTGGGGAGGCGTGGAGGCAATCCTCTACATCTTCCTCCCTTGGCACACGGGTCATGAAGACCTCAGCGTTTGCCAAAGCTTCTTGTAGAGCCTCTCTGGTTGACTTTGATAGCCTCAGGAGTTCATACAAGGTGATGCGTGCCGGGATGTTGGCTAGTTGAGCCAAGACGTCGAAGCGGTAAGGTGTCGAGGATCCTTCTGCTGCACCTTTTAGAAGAGCCCGAGAAAACCGGGTTTCTTTCTGTTTTCTCCACAGGTGGTTTCGTGGAGGGCTTGGCTGGTTCTACGGCTGGTTGCGGAGAAGCCGCTGCTGTCTCGCCGTACTGCTTCAAGTATGCCTGTCCTGAACGGGTCCCCGCCGTAGGTTGGCTGGGCTCTGCGGCCAGGACTATTGTTTCCTCTTCTGAATCAGTCAGCGAGGGAACATCATCCTCTGCTTCTCGGGAGGAAGCACATATCACATGGCAAGATGAAGCCTTCCCTTTGCCTTTGGACTTCCTGTTGGTCACAGTCGTCCATTGTTGCTCGTCGACGAGGTCAGGGTGGACCCACATGATTTCCCCTCGAGGTGTAGGGATGGGTACCAAGCCTTTCTCCCGCTGCTGATGAGGGTCTGTGTTGACCACCCTCAGTTCTCCTTTCGGGACAGAGATCACCCCCACGGGTGTCGGGGGTCGTGTCCCAAACTGGAGAATCGACGTCATGTTGGCCGTCATCTTCTTCTGCTCCGGTCGGAGTTTTAATACCTCCGCGTCAATCAGAGCTTGAAGGATGTCCTTAAAGACGTAGCAGCTTTTGGTAGGATGTCCGAGCATCCTGTGGTATAAGCAGTAGGTGGGATTGTCGGTCTTGCCGACTTCCTCCGGGCGCCTAATTTCAGGGAGCTTCAGTCGATTGCTCTTGTTGAGTAGCTTGAAGAGCGAATCGACGTGTTCCTCCTTGAAGGAATACTGCTTGTTGGGGCGTGGCTGGCTTGAAGAGCCACTTGCCCTGCCTGTTTGAGGTTTGGTGGGAGATTTGGTCTCCGTTGCCAAATTATCCTTCCGCTTGGTTTGGAGGGATGTGTCTGGTGCACGCCTTGTCGACCTCTCTGGCCTGGGCTTGCCTTCTTCCGCTCTGACGCGGGCGACAATCTCCTCAGCCTGTTCACCTTGCTGGACTAATTGTTTCCAGGTGCGGCTTTCAGCAACTCCTATTTGAGCAAGGAGTGAGGTTTGGAGATTATGGCGACATGTTTCCACCAGGGTGGCCTGGGTCATGCCGCTTGGACATCGGAGTGCCATGTTCCGAAATCTTTCTACGAAAGACTTGACGGACTCTCCCTTTCGCTGTTTTGTAGCTAAAAGGGTAGGCATTGTGACCTCCGAATCATCTTCGAAGAAGCGTGTCAGAAACAACTTCTCCAAGTCGGCCCAGTTCTTGATTGAACCCTCCAGGAGCTTCATAAACCACTCAAAAGCCAACCCTTTCAGGGTGCCGATGAACAGTCGCGCCAGGATGGCGTCATTATCTACCACGTTCCCGGTCTGGGATTTGAAGTAGTAGATGTGCTGGTTGGGTGACCCCTTCCCGTCAAATGCTTGGAGAGTTGGAGCCTTGAACTTAGGAGGGTACGGGACTAAGTCCCACTCGGCCGGATAGGGCCGGACTACTCCAGCTTCTTGGAGGCCTTTACGGTTGGTAAGGGCCTCGAGGCGCTGCTCCAGTTGACTCATTCTTTTAGCATGAGCCTTTCCCGGGTCTGGTCGCTTCTTGCCTGCGACGAGGGCTTGGACACATCCGAGGTAGATCGTCGTGTCTCGTCAGAAGATTCGGAGGGTGGGCTTCCTCCCTTTCTCCCTCCCTTTCCCCTTCGGTCGTCTAGGAGGAGATCTCGCTCTTTCTTCAAGCAATTTCTCAAGCATATGCTTGAGGGAGTCAATGGATCTCTGTTGAGAGGCGATTATATCCATCTGGTGCTTCTGCGTCTGTTCTAAACGCCTGGCCGTCTCCTCAGGAGTGTCTGCCATGTAGGCGGAAGCCTCCTTCTCGACGGAAGAGTTTGAAGCCTGCGACTCCACTATAGCGGAGTGAGAACCACCCATTCTAATGCCGCGGGCTAAGGCATTATAGTCAATGGGGGAATGGCCCCTGTCCGGGTGCGAGTGTGTTGATACACCCCCTCTGGCTCAGAGTCAGATTCCTCTGAGTTGTCCATTAGTTGTTTTCCCTTGCTTCTGCTAGTCATGTTTGCAGTAAGCTCCGGGTATTCAACATCTGAGAAGGTTTTCCTCCTGTGGGAGCGTCTTCTTTTGGCTGACGGGGGAATCAGGGTCAGCTGTCTGATTAAGGACTGCTGGTGCATGCCTGATCCATAATGGCATCCAGAGAGCATATGGATGAGTTGCTGACAGCAGCATGACGAAGTGGCTTGATTGGCACTTCTTTTCCTTGTCAAATAATCCCTCAAATCCGTGGGAGAGGGATTAAATAGACTAGCCTTGCGACGTGGAAGACGGGAGGAAGTCATGCGCTGTGCTGTCTGGACACAGGTTTCAGAAACGCAGCTGTCGCGTCGCGGCTGCGTCACGCGCGTCTGGCGTCTCTGTTGATATGAGACGCGACTTTCGCGTTGCTGTCTGCTGCGTTGGATCAGAGAGACTTGGGAGAGAGTGGGCTGCTGGCCCCACGCCTGTGGGCGCGTGCTTCCTGCGTTTGACGAGACGCGGAGGTTTCACCCTGGCGTTTGATGAGTTGGTCCTCAGAGGACTCAACTTGAGGGGTCTCGCGTTTGGGTCTCCAAACGCGGATCTCACGCACTGGACGAGGTGCGGGCAAGGCGTCAGATTGTACGCCGCGTCTACCCCCAGTCAGACAACCCACGGTTCCGACTTGGAGTTGACGCGCGCGTCTCCTCTGTCGACGCTCAGCATTTCGATTACGTCGAGGAGGTGGAGAGAAACCAACAACATCCTGGTTTGTAGAACCAAGAGCGTTCACCACGCGGGTCTCCTGAGAGACGTTGACGCGGGTATTCTGCGCGACGCAGTTGATCGCAGCAGCAGTGGTGCCTGGAACCATGCGGGCCTTCTGGGAGGCGTTGGCGCGTGTGTTCTGTGCGACGCGGTTGATCGCAACAGCAGTGCCTGAGGTCGCGCGGGCCTTCTGGGAGGCGTTGGCGCGCGAACTTGTCTCGGCACAGTGGGCATCGGCACCCGGCAGAGCCTCAGATTGGGCTTCGGGTAGCTCCTCAGTTGAGACCCTGCGGCAGACGCGGGTCTTTGGGCTCTTGGAGCCAGAAGAGAGGAACTCTTCATACTTCGCCTGGTCGAACTCGACGACGAGGGATTCGACCATTTTCCCCTTACGGAGAACGTCATCTTGCACCACGGTGCGCTCGTCAGTAACGAAGGTATTCCCCAGCGGAGTCGCCATCTCTTGTAGGAGCCGGAAAATTTGGTGGTCGGAGAAAGTGGTTTTAGCTGTAAAAGATTTCCTTGATTCAAGCGAAACGATTACAACCAAAAGAACTACTCTTCCTTCTTTTCCAGTTACAAGGGAGGGAGGATGTCTGAATCTTCCCTTTGTTTAAGGCTGGGTTCTTCGTGTGGCGATGGAGAGTGAATCTTGTTCTCCGTTGACCAGATGACCGTCCTAGACCGTCGGGGGTCTTTTCTTTCGGTCGGTAGAAAGAGTAACTCAGCTCCGTCTACCAAAACTCTGAAAGAGGAGGTAGGCGAAGAGCGGCTAGTACTCAGTAAGCTCGCTGAAGGGTTTTCTCTCTCTCTGTCGTTGATCTCTCCTTTGATTGTCGTCCTTTTTCCTTCTCGTCGTCAATCGTCCTCTCCTTCAATAGTGACGGGACTATTTATAGGGTTTTTAGGGGGTGATCGTGCCCCCTGAAAACGCTCCACAATGAGGGGCCACTTCCTGCTACATGTGCGGTGACTGGCCCCTTATTTCGGGTAGTTGCAACTGAGACGCGGGCTTCGGGCCGACGCGCCTTGTTGCTGAGACGCGGGCTTCGGACCGACGCGCCTTGTTGCTGAGACGCGGGCTTCGGACCGGCGCGCCTTGTTGCTGAGACGCGGGGTTTCGGGCCGACGCGCCTTGTTGCTGAGACGCGGGCTTCGGGCCGACGCGCCTTGTTGCTGAGACGCGGGCTTCGGGCCGACGCGCCTTATTGCTGAGACGCGGGCTTCGGGCCGACGCGCCTTGTTGCTGAGACGCGGGCTTTCGGGCCGACGCGCCTTGTTGCTGGAACTCTGCTTTCTTAGTAGCTTGTCTGTTGGATATTTTTAGACAGCCTACAAACTGATTATCGATCCAATCTTCCAAGAGGCCTAGGTCTCAAAAGAAGAAAGTTTCGAAGATTTCACACCTTGCAGCTGCCTCTGTTAATATGATAAGCAGAGGAAGGAAAATGTTTCGGTCCCGGAGAAGGAGACGAGGGGTTCATAATCCCTCAGGTAATTCCCCGGATTCTAACTATAGCCCCGACTTAGGTCAGGTACTGGTGGAATAAGAGGGTGCCTTCCAAGGTACTCGCTATAGGGTAGCAATACCCTACATCTATGGACAACCTTCTTTCTCAACAGGGGCTATATCACCGGCACCATTGAGACACCTTTTTCAATGGTCCGATGATGAAGAGGAAGCTAGTGGCTATGCCTCTTCTGCTACCATCAGCTTGGTGTGAAACATTGCTTCTATCAGCTAACATGGCCGATAATAATAATGATGATGATCTTCGTCACCGCAAGGAGGCTCAGGAGCAGACTTCTAGGGTTCAACAAGAAGCCTTAGACAATATCCAACACATATTGACGTAGCTCCTGACTAACCAGAACAACGATGAGAACACCGGTAGTCATCATGATGAGGAGGAAACTCTCAACAATGAACCTCCTAAAACTGAAAAAATAAAGTAAAGCTCCTCAGTCGATGTCAAAGTTATCAAAGGCATCCAAGCTCAGATAGCATCCTAGGCCCAAAGGGATATATTAAAGGAAGTAGGGATAACACGTCTTTACTCGTTGGAATAAGACTCTATTCCATATCCACTAAAATTCAAGCCACCTATGTCGCACACATATGATAGCAAGATCTCTCCAAATCAGCATATCCATTACTTCCGGTCTCAAACCGGCAACATAATAAATAATGATGCTATCATGGCCAGATTATTCAACGACACTCTCAAAGGGTAGCCTTTGACTAGTTTAGGAGCCTTCCAAGTGGCTCCATCAATTCTTGGGTGGACTTGAAAACCCGATTTCTTTCTCGATTCTATGATGATGATACCGAGGTGACCATGAACAAACTTCTCTCAATAGTCCAGAAAGAAGGAGAGTCTGTCACAACCTTTCTCTTATGTGCCCTGCAGGCATGTCCTTGCCCATTTTGCTTCAAACATGCAGGCATAACTTCCTCGACAAAATAGAAGTTCATATGGGAGCTGTCAACCCATAACTGAAAAGAGCTTGTTCAACAAGCTAAGATAGCTGAGTAATCTTCATTGCTTCTTCCAGATGAATGTATGGCTGAGCCCGTGAAAAGATATCACTCATCCGAGTGATATAGTGCTTGAGGAGGTGCTTGTACAGGGAGTGAGAAACCTGCAACCCATCGATGAATGCGAGTACAGAGACGCCCTCACTACAGTTGGGGACTTTGACGAGTTGGCTTTGAAAGAAGTTGATGTATGATTTGAGGCTTTCTTTCTGCCTCATCTTGACGGAGAGGAGATGATGGCTGTTCTTCTTGGCCTCCTCTGGCAGGAGGCATACTGAGTGAGGAAAGCCTTGGTTAGCTCCTCGAAATTATAGAAAGAGCGAGGCAGCAAAGAGTAGAACCAATCCGATGCCACACCTTTTAGACTGGAGAAAAAGATGATGCACAAGAATGGGTCACTACGGGAATAAACAACCATCTTGTCCCAAAAATGCCTGATGTGCTGGACGGGAAAACTCACCCCAGAGTAGTAGTTGAAGTTTGGAGTTGAAAACTTCCTCGGAAACTCGCATTATAGAATGTCTTCGGAGAGGAAAAAGTCAAAAACTTTGACAACTGAAGGCGTTAGGTGGCCTTGCAGCCTGGCTTCCGTGATTCGTCTCTGAATTAGTTTGTCGAGGACTCAGAAGTCGGGAGATCTACCAACTTCAGGTTCACTTTCTGACTGCATTGATGAATGATTATACTGGAGGGCACTGATTTGAGCCTGGAGTTGGCCGTCGAGCTGCCTCAATGCCTCCTGCTCGCAGATGATATTCTCGTGGTCGAGAGCCGCCTGCTCCTGATCGCGATGTGATTGGGCTTGTTGTTCTTTCATCTGCTCTTTCATGTCAGCGATCATCTGTGGGAGCAGATCTTCGTGCCACTGCGATGGTTGGACACTGATGGTTACTCCCTGAGGCGAGGAGTCGGTATTCTCAGTGATATGCGGCTCACTAGATGGTGAAGGGGCCATGCCCCCAGCGGTTTCGATGGCTTGACAGCTCGCTTTTTTTGGGGCCATGGTCGACCTCGAAGAGGCTTTTTGAGGAAATTTTTTAAGTTTTTAAGGGAGAGATCTTGAGTGTAAGAACTCAACTCTCAAATAAAGCACCATTTTGTGGTGGAGATTTTCGCTGTGAGTGATCAGACGATCGACTCACACCACAAACGAGAGTATATGTTGAATGTGTAAGTGCAAAATAACAAACACTACACAGACAATAGATGGAGAAATGATGTTTTTACGTGAAAATCCAAATCGGGAAAAACCATGAGGAAATTCACTATCAGTCACCGGTGTACAGAAATTACAGATATGTATTGATATATCTCTGAGTTAGGATTGGATGGAAGGCTCCAAAAAGTCCCCCAGTCTCCTTCTCGCTGAAGGTCTATTTGTACTGAACTCTTCCTCCTCAGGCGGATGGAACGCTGGGGAGATACGTGTAACTGCACGATCTTCATATGCGGATTTGTTGTAAAAGCCATGATTGCTGGCGTGATAGTTGAGATTGCATGCAGGGAATTTCTTCCTTATCCACAACTGTCCGCCTTGAATGCATGGGTGTTGCACGTATTCACCGTGGGAAAAGAGAGGCAACATGATTGCACGCGGAGATCTTGGCGGCTGTTACTGGGGACTTTCGGGTGAAGTCGGGGATGTTGGACTGTAAGTGACTCCAGAGGGTGATGCCTCCGGGACGGGGGGTTTGCTCTAGGATGGCCATAGGTGGCAGAGCTTCGGAGGTTGACTTAGGTTTAGACTGAAGTGATTTTGGAAACTGTGGATACTCTCAGGAGGGTCCAATGTGACAGATGCAGTTGATTGTTGTAGAAACTTACCAAAGAGAAACTTGATTGCTTGGACACGTGTCAGCATCTTGTTGAGGATCAATTTTTGACCACTACAGCTATGCATACTGATATCGTCTTGCACAATATCCCATATCCTCTATTATGTTGTACCAATATCCCAGTTCCTCTATGATGTCACCCATATCCCTAATCAATGTCACACAGTTGCGACCTTATTTCTGCCCACAACCCTTCTAGCACATAATCCTCCCTATTATCTTCAACTGTTACAGCCTTTGGACAGTGCAGGCTTATGATAGAGTATCATATTCATTCTACGTGCATAAAGTAAGCACTATGGGTTCATTTGGATAGTTATGAACTCCAACTCAATTTTACACCATAAGAAAGTCAGATGCTAATTAGAGGCTCTTAAAGAACTGAGAGAAGATCTTTACTTTTCAGTTAATCATACAAAAACTGTGAAGGTCCAGATCAACTCAACAATTGTAACTTCTTTGAACATGATCATTACAATAAGATCTCATGAGCAGAACCCACTTTCAAGCTCCAAACTGTTTCACAACGCCGTTCTTGTAAAAGCTGTATGAACACCTAATTTATTTCCACCTTTTACTTTCTTTTTTTTTTTTTTTTTAACTACTCTCCAGAAATACTGAAAATTTTGGTAAATCAAAAATGTCAAATGTAAATTCTATACAGGAATTTAGTCAAAGAAACTAATGAGAATATTGGTTGCTTCAGCATAGAGGAGCAATCAATTTGATATTGTTCTCATCTGACTTGCAGTAAAATGCCAAATTTACCATGCATGCATGCAAAGGCTGTATTACAGTAATTAGCTGAAACACACATAAAGAGAATTAACCAAATTAAATTATTGTATAAACATGTTCAGTTTATTACTTGTTGGGCAGCTTGGGCTTGTAGGAGAGAATTCTGATGTTGTGACTGGACTGCACGAACATGTTCCGGTGTCTGAGTTATGATTCCCTTGTTACCATCCTTTGTTGAATCTATTAAAGCCCCAAGATTACTGTTGAAAATACAAGGGAAAACATCTAAGAGAGTTGAACTTTAAGAACTTATCTTTAGCAATAAAAATTTGTAAAAAGTAATACACAGTACATTGTAAAGAACAACAATAAGGGATAATTAGAGAGGAAAAAAAAAGATTGTATGCTACACAGTACACTAGATGTTTCTTTGGGTGAGTAATTTAACAAATGATTGGAGGTTTTCTTTCTAAAATTCCATTCATATGCAAACTGAGATCAAAATTCCGTTGTATAAACCGTCCGTAACTGACGACCATCAGACATGCTCCAACACTTGCACTTCAGTTTAAAACGAATAGAAAGGAGAACTAGGGATGTGATAAATCCCATCTAGTAGATTATGTTCTTTTTAAGGTGGAGTTTAACATCCGTAAGCATTGTATCCTCCAATTCCAGTTCACTATCAATTAATGTTAACTTTCATTGCCATTACCTTGCAGGGACAGAGCTTCCCATTTGCATATTGTTCGAAGTAATCCATCTAATAAAGCACTGTGGGACTTTAAAGTTTAAAGTTAATTTCACAAGAGATTAGGAATTTTAAAGTTTAAAAGTACATTAGATGGATTAACTAATACTACTTTAAAAAGGTTTATTTTAAGAAAAATACCTTAAAGTTTTCTTGGTTTTTAAGTTTACTACCCTATACTACTTTTTCCTCGTGTTGAATACGTTAAAAGTTTTTTTGATTTGCAGATCAATACCTTGTAGTTTTATTGGACAATTTTACCCTCCAATTGAAATTTAATGACACTTTTGTCCATTTCTTCTTCCTCCAACTTTATCTTCTTTTTTATAAACCCTAACCTTATTCAAATACAACCCATTTTTTCTCCTTTTTACTTCCTCTCCTCACAATCTTTTCTTCTTCCAACACCACCATTCTATTTTTTATTGTTTTCCTTTCAGCTTCTTCATTTTCCTTTTTAAGAAACCCTAATCTGAAAACGGTGAACTTGTATTTTCTCTCCCACCTTTGTTAATACTACCACCTCCTTTTCCTTCTCCATAATTCTTACCCACTTTGATGAGGACATCACGCCGCTTAGTGGACGATTCGATCGAGTCTATTTCAGGAAGTAATGCAGTTTTTTAGTTTTAGTCTAGTTTTATTTTAAACTTGTTTTGTATTATTTAGCTGATGTAGTAGGTGTTCTTTTTTTTGTGGGCGTTTAGTATCACATCAATTATTTCCTAGGAGTCCTTTCTTGTAGAGCCTATAAAAGGCCCCTAGATTATTTTATTTGGATTATTGAATGATTAAAACTTTTCTCAAATATCCAGTTAAATTCTTGAGATTATTTGCTCTTGATTTTTGGGTGAAGCCCGTGCAAGGGGTGGAAACCCTAAATTCTATCTTGTTCTCAATTTCAAATTTTAAAACCCTAGTTTCGCTTTGAAGGTGATTGCGATCCAGGCTATTTTACATCACACTTCCTCTCCATGGTTTAATAGCACAACTACCCCAAACATCTCTCTAATCCTAAAACTCAATTGAAGCTAATGGAACCCATTTCCTCTCTTCAACCACCACCACCACCACCTCCTCCCTCCTCCACTAGAACCATCACCATTGCCTCTTTCACACTAATCTTCAATATTCCTATAAGTTCCACCACTTCCTTTCTCTACAATTAGAATTTCTACTGATAATTTTGGAAGAAGAAGACCAAGGGTAATTTGGGGATTTTAATTTTTTTCAAGGTAATATATCAGAAAAAAGAAGTAAAGATTATGGTATTAAACATGAGAAAAAAATAGTAGAGGTATTAAACATAAGAGAAAATAGTGCGGGATATTAAACTTATATTTGAGGGGAAATTTGAGGTACTTTTAATAAAATAAGCCTTTAAGAAAGGCATAACTGTAATTATGACTTTGTGATGATATATAAAAGAAAAAAAATTTCACTTAATATAATTTGATTTCATTTATTTTTATGTTTTCTAATACAAGCTCAGTTAAAAATAATCATAACGATCAATATATTGGGATTTGGGAGTGTGTAAATTGTTTCACCCAAGTACCCTTAATTAAATAAAAGTACTTACTTAAAACAACAATAAAGTATGAGACAATTGCATTTATCCGGCAAAGTTAACAGCAATAATATATATTCGTTCTCCTTTTTTTTTCAAATCTTAACGCATGACATTTAAGATATAGATATGAAAGAAAAAAATTATACCCACATTCATAGATATATTTGTATCCGAAAATTGCAATCAGAACCATATTCTTATTATACTTAAATATATATTATTTAATATCAAATATCATATATCCGTATCTGATCGATATGGATTTTAATATCCACATACGGGTGATAACCAGATTGTGTTCCGATATATCATGTATCTGAATGCACCTTGAGTGCAGATACAATTTTCTTGTAGCTTAAACTGAATGCATGCTCCATAAAATGCATTATAATGACTTGGGTAAAGTTTAAACTGTCAACTCCAGCATGAGCTAGGTACCCCTTTGCTGGGAAAATGTTTAAACATAATCTAACAGTAACAACGAATTGTCACGAACAAAAACATGAAATTTGAGATAATAAAATATTGAGTCAGTCTGGACTAGCATGGGGTACATATCATAGCGAGCATGATCATCTAAGTCAAAGAAAGATTTAATGTCCAGCTTAATCTTCATTTTATTATTCAAACTTTTACTTTTTAGATGTGTTCCCCTATTATCATCTTGTAACCAGATGTGTTCCTCTTCGTAATTCCCTCCAAGTTTTATCACAGAAAAGGTTCGATTTTTGTTTACAAGAAGGAATTTATATTTTGCGGTCTGCAAAAGCTTAAACAAAGCACACATCAGCTGCAACACTGTTAAACATTTTATTTTCTAAAGCATAATTACCATCAATACTGGGTACTCAGTTTAAATACATATTCTATGTCATCCACAAAAGATGCACAACATGCAACATTAATCATCCAACCATTAACTAATATGCAGAAAGTATGTACAGAAAGAATGCGTTTTGGAATGTTATGTAGGACAAGTTTTCCAACAAAAAGTTGGGAGTGACCATCTGTGCTACACACAGAGTGCATATCCATTTGCAAATTGGTCTGATAATTAAAAGTGATCAGCTTTTCCTCGACTTATTGTGCATGTGAAGAAGTCAGCTATAACAATTTTTGGAAAAAAAAACACAATAATATAGTAATAGATACAAGCTTAAACCATACATAAATACATGCGGAAAAAAATGCTTCTAGCAATAGATACAAGTTAATACTATGACCAACTTGCTATAGCTAGTGCAAACTGCATATAGGGCTAACTATTGCCTAGGACTACTTCCATGCACTTGACAAGACAAATCTTTTGGCCTTTAGGGTACCTTCTCACAGGTATGGGAATATATTAGAGAAATGTTTGAGATAGAAGTAGAGTTATTAGCTAGACAAGGAAATCATACTGTTTTCATACGGCGTTTGCAGTGACGAAACTGATGGGTGAAATTTTGGCGTTATTCTTGCTCAATTAGGAGGATTAAGGAGAATAGATAAATCTAAATGAGTTGCATGTTGCATGCAAGGGACACTAAATACAGTAAAGAAAAAGAGGTTATTTACCCAAATGGGCGAACACAGGTTTATAGTATTATATAGAATTTATGAAAATATGGTGCCCAAATAGAACTGAAAAGTGGGTAAGGGCCCCAAGTAAATCTGCAAAGTGGATAAGGATACTAGTTGAATGCGAAATTGATTCAAGGGCTTATTCACACAAATAAAAGGGCATGGGGCCTGAAATTAAATGCAGTTAACCAGGGGCCTAAACTCATATTTTCCCTGAAAATTTTGCATTATCGTAAACAGCATATATAGCTATGTCTCGTGTCTTAATGTAGAGGCCAGAATATTCAGGTTGATTTTCCCAATTTTTGGAAAGATAAAACCAAACAGCTTTGACCATGAAATGAAATCAAAATTATTAAGATATTCAAATGCAGATTAGCGTTGTCCATACAGTGTATACTTATTGGATATCTTTACACATATATTGCTTGTGCATAAATGCATTAGGTATGTTCATTTTTTCTTCTTTTTACTCAGGTTTTCTTATGAAAATCAAAACCAAATTGATCCATCTGAAAAGTGAAAAACCAAACTTTTTGGTTGATCAGTTTAGGTTTGCTTATTCAGTTTTTACTGAATTACTCCCCCTATTAAAATCTTCAGAATTACTATTCCTATTGTTAGGATACAGCATTTGTTTCATGTCCAACTGTCAATAAATTAGATGTATCTCTATATGCGACGCTTCAGTCAAAAGTAGTCAACTTACTTATATCCAGCAGTTTGTAGAAACATTTGAAGGAGTTCAACGGATGAGAATTGCTTTTTGTAGCTGTCAGTGAGAAGCTTCAAAATGTGGCCTAATCTACAGATATGGCTACTGAAAAATTCTGAAAAGACTTCCATGGAGGTTTCAGTTCCCCCTTCAAAACCTGCATTGGCTAACAAGCGGGCTACTATCTTGTGGGTCATCTGGGATGCTTGCTCCTGACACACAGGCTTTTTCTCACAACCAGACCCATCTATTCCCCTATATTTGCTTCCCACTCTAATGTAGTCCGGTCTTATCCCAAACCGTTCCATCATTGCAGTACTTCGACTAACAACAGTGGGCAAATTATCAAGAATCCCATAAACATCAACTTTCTGATTCTTCTCCATCTCATTTCTCAGAGGGAGGGAACTATCAGGTACACAGTTTGATGGGAACATAATTTCAGGTAAGAAACAAATCTCTTCCTCAGTTGAACCATTTGCGTCCACAACCATTCTTGGAGACATAAAAGATCCATTATCTGACATTGAGCCATTGATACCCATGTGGAGATCTTCTTTAAATGCTTGTCTCTTCCTTTTGTGTATCTCACGAACTTGGAGGTATGCAGACATTCCCTCAGATGTGCGCTTCAGTGATTCCTTGTCACCATGCGGGAATTTTTGATATCTTGCTTTCAACTTCTCAAAATATTTGCTGTACCAGGTTTCTGGAAATTCTTCATGTTTGTTGTACCTTTGGGTTATATTAATATTTTCAGGGTCATTGTATCTTGATCCAACACTAGAAGCTTGCTCATAAGGATGCTCACTTGCTTCACATGCTAATCTTGATTGAGCCTGCATCACCCAGTTATAGTGTTAATTGTGCAACAGTAGATGCCAAAATTCATCAAATTCACAATTGCTGTTTATCAAGAACATCAACTGATTCTAAAACCTCCACTGTATTGATTGCTCAAGAATAGAGACCAGTTGATATAGAAGTCAGTTGCAATCAAGGTGAAAAGAAAAAGAAGCATGTGTAGGAGAAGAGAGATGGATGTTCTCCTACACAGTTGAAAAGAAAAAGAAGCAGACGTTCAAACAAAGGTATTATAGTTGCAATCCTAGGACTCAAAGACCAACGTAAACCAGTAGATAACCGCTGGCATATATATAGGATATTAAGAGGACCGGTAAAACAAAAAAGAAAAAGTCTAATAAGATGAAAATTTTTCCAGAGATCATGTAACCAAACTTTGAACTTGAAGGCCTCAGAAGAATATAACTGATTCAATTATGCAAACATCATAGATGCTAAAATAGATGTCCACAAGCAATGAAGTCAAGCCTAATTTAAAGATATGGACTTAACAGCCTATTCTTTACAGTGATTACTAAAGAATCGAGAGCATAAGTTGCTTTCCTCAGTCAAATAATTTTTAAATCTTTACCAAAATATGGAGGTGAAAGGACAAAACGAAACGAACATAAAGTAAAGCAAAATAAGTAAAACATTTCTAGTTGCAATTCCATTGGAAACATCGGATAGATTGATTCAGAGTCTATGTAATTAATACAGTGGACAACTGTTGGAATAAATGAAAATGAAATTGAAATGCCCACTGACTTGAGAAAGATAAAAGTGTCAAGAAAAGGAATAACAGGAAAAAGAAAAAGAAAAAGAAGTATTATGATAGTAACTAGTTTCAAAGGTGTCAGCATATTCAATTTGGGATTTAGAGGAAGTGTGGTATGGGTAACTGATCTCATGTCACTTAACTTTACAATGATTCTCTACTAGTTTTTCATTTTTCATGACAATTGATGTCCTGATACTAGTATGGCAGTAATTTAAATTAAATATGCAAAGTTAGGGGTAGTGAGAGGAATAAATAAATGAAAAAAAAAGGAAGACAGTACCGGGTGGTGAGGAATGCCAATGGTGGGATCTTGTTGATGATGGTCTTCTTCTAATGAGAAAAAGATATCATCCCCATGCAACTGCAAATCTGATAAAGAATTCAAAAAAAAAAAAAAAAAAAAAAAAGAGGGGTTAGTAATTAGCTGGGAGAATAAAATGAAATAAAGTTGGTGGTAAAAGGTAAAGTAAAGGTAGGGTTCTTACAGTGAGGATTGAGATTGACGTGGGAAATTGAGGAAGAAGAAGAGGAGGAGGAGGAATAGTTATAGTAATTATTATTATTATTGTGTAGGAGAAGAGAGATGGATGCTTTGTCGAAGAGGAGAGCACGGGCCCTGAGCTGAAGGTGAAGATGATTCTGGTTCTGATTCTGTTGTTGCTGAGAATTAGAAATAGAGGAAGTAAACATGAAAGAATCCCAAGCTGCAGGGGACGAGAGAGAATGGATGAAGGTTGAGTATGCAGAATCCCCAAGCCACGCTCGCCAAGCACCGCATCCCTCCAACCTCCGGGCAAGCTCGTAACCCCGCCCGTCCTCCCCCAGCAAATTCACCATCCCCATTCTCTCGGATCAGATCTCCGGCGAGCCCTGTCCCTCGCCGATCCTCACTTCCGATCCGATTTCTTGCGCCTCAAACTAAATTCCAAAATAAAATTAAAATTTTGATTTGGATTTGAAAGTTTGGAATGCTCCCAAAGCTCGGTGAGGGAAATAAATTAGGGGCGATCTCTCTCTCTCTCTCTCTCTCTCTCTCTCACGCTAAAGAGTTGTTTGGCCAGAGGTGAGAGTGAGAAATTGAGAGAGCGAGCAAGCAGTAAAAGTTTACTTTAGAATTTGAGAATTAGTCAGTAAATTTTTTAGTATTTGAATGTTATTGAAAGGTGTGATTTAAAAAATGTTATATCTTTTTGGGTATTTGGATGGTAATTTAAAAATAGAAGTGAAAAAGTTGACCACAAAATAATATTAAAATAAAAATTAATTAAGAAAAATAAAAATTAGGCTGTAATTAAAATATAAGTGATATTTACATGACCTCAAAATTAACTGTTTTGAGTTATAACTTATTACAAATAAGATTTACATTACCACAAAATTAACTATAGCACCTTGAAGTGAGAATGGTTACGTAAAAGAGAAAATAGAAAACGAAAAGGGGTTTTCTCATTTTATTTTTCTAATGTTTGGATAGATAAAGAAGTGAGAAATGATACTTCCTCATTTCCTTACTTCCGCCCACTTCTTTGAATCCAAACATCTCCTAAATTGTAGACTGTATTTCATAGGCACGGATATTGGCAAATAACAAATTGATTAAGGCACACTTAACATTAGTAAATATTGTATATTGATTAAGATACATGCCTTTTATATATATAGAGAGAGAGAGAGAGAGAAATGTAAATCAGCTGACACAGGAGGCAACTCCCTCCTATGTCGCACTCAAAAATCATATTTCCCGAGTAAATTTTCAAGATCCGACCGCACATTATCATCTTCATATTCTAAAATATACACATATAAAAAATCAAGTGATTTGAAATACGTTTACTCATTGATCTAATCGTACCATTTTGTTCTATTGTTAAAAAACCGTTAATGTTTGAACCCAAAGAAAATGGAGTAAACAAACTTCAAATCACTTGATTTTTTATATGCGTATATCTTAGAATATAAAGATGATAATGTGCGGTCGGATCTTGAAAATTTACTCAGGAATATGATTTTTGAGTGCGACATAGGAGGGAGTTGCCTCCTGTGTCAGCTGATTTACATTTCTCTCATATATATATATATATATATATATATATATATATATATATTCATACTCTGACTCGTCTTGTACTGATGCTTATCATACATACGTTGGTGTATTCCAGCTAGTGTGTGTACATCACAGTAGCATTCGCATGCCCGCCAGGGGCGAGGCGTTATTGTTGCCTTCATCAATTTTCTGGGATTAACTTAAAAGGTGAAAGGTAATTTTGAGATTAGGTCTCTCAAAAATGTCAATTTTTTAGTCACTTTGATGAACGGGTAAATGATAACGAAAATCTGTAAAAATTTTATTCCTATCGAGTTTATAGTAAGTTCATCACATTCAACGGTTTGGATTTTGCATACGGGTGATGTATTGATTGAGGTTTTACCTGCACAAAAAATACAGAATTTCAGAACTTAAGAATAAAGAGTGCAAGGTACTCAATGCTACCGCAATAGCAAGTGGCTATGCGGGTCGTGATCCATAAGGAGGGACTAACGATGGAAGCTTTTTAATAAGTTCCCTTTTAGGTTACAAAGAATGGTTAAAGATCTTCTTTTAGTTCTTAAAAAGAAAAGGAAAATAAATTATAATCAAGTTAGGAAGAAAGTGATAGATTGAGAAGATGAGAAAATGGAAAATGGATTATACATAAAGAAATTGAAAAGAGTGATAAAGATGGTTGGAGGATTGGGGTGATCTAAACTAAAGAATTAAAAGAGAAGAAAGAAAACCTAAAAGAAAAACTTACCTCCTCTGGTTGATTACTTACTTGGAAACCTTACATGTTTTACCTTGCTTCGGAGGCGATCAACGCATAAGCCATAAGATCGAGCTCAATCCTCATTCGCATTACATCATCAAGACGAACAAGAATGAAATGATACGGAATCTTGAGGAGGAGAACATCATCATGAAATATCGGTGGCACTCACACAAACATGGTTATACTGATGTTTCTAGGTTCACTTGGATATTCATCAAAACTAAAAAGAGGAAAAGTAGAATAGAAGAACATATAAATAAGAAAAGCACAAAGATGTTACATTTGATTACTTGTAGAAACGATGAAAGAAAGGAGGAGGTTACATCGGTGTCACTCTCAATATAAGTCTCTCTCTTACTTACATGAATCTCAGTCTAACTTATGCTTACAAAGAAATAAAAAATTAAATAAATAGAAAATAAAAAAACTACACTAAAAAGAATGAAAAACTGGCCTAAAATCTAAAACTGGCCTAAAATCTATCTCCGCTTGGTCGTTCCCTGTGGTCTCTGAAAAACCCTGTATTTATAGGTAAAACCCAACGGGGAGAGACGTACGAAGATATGGGGAGCAAACGCTACCCCAACAACCTTAACTATGCCACGGAAATGCGGCTATGGCCGCGTTGGATTTTCAGTTTAAGTCCGGGATTTTGACGAAATGGCCTTTGATCTTTGGCTTAACCGATTGATTTGGAAGATTTATTTTAACCGGTTTTCAACTTATCTGATTTGCCCTGATCTGTCCTGATTTTCTGAGTTCGAATTAATTCTGAATTAAATTAGAATTTTGATGGGCTTTGGGCTCATTTCTCTTTCTTTTCCTTCAGCCATGGGCCTGCATATAAATTAAACAATAATTAGGATTAAAAGCAGAGTTTATTATATAATAAGTGTGAGAATATGATAATAATTATGCAATATCTGTGACCGATCACACCCCCATACCTATTTTTTGCTCGTCCTCGAGTAAAACAACAAAACTAAACTAAAGATTATTAGACCACTTTCGCAGGTCACGCGATTGCGCTGAGCATTTGCAACAAGCCGTTAAACTCTAGGTTACCCCTAGAGGACGAGTTTTGTCTCGTGAGGGTTTTCAGCGGATTGCACCCACAAAATCCATAAAGAAAGAGAAAAATGTTAGTATTTTGAAAACACATTTTGAAAGAGAAAAATATTTGAAATATTATTGTAAGAATTAAGTTATCTATAAGTTATAGGAAAATCGAATTTTTCATTCCTAAACTTAGTCTCTATTCAAAAATTTGTTATCAATCAAAGTAAGAAGTCAAATTGTACTTCTCATCTAGTCTATTACTTTACCCTAAGTCATGTGCACCTTCGTGACCGTGAAAATTTTGACTAAGAGTTCTTTAACTCTAACTCTTATGCCTTATTTATTTATTTATGTTTTTGGTGGTATTATTCCTTAGTTCTTTTAGGCTTTCTAATCTGCCCATGTAACGAGCCTTTAATCGGTGACTCCCAAACCAAACGGTCTTAGGGCACCGGGTGAGAAAATACCCCAAGAACTTAAGGACTCGAGCAAACAAAGCCACAAAACTAAGGATTTTATTATATGAACCGTTTTTAGGCGTGAATACTTATGCTTTATGAGGCACAAATACCCAGCTTAGTCAGAGGATAGATATATATTTCTTTTTTTTCAAACTTATCTAATCATCTTTTGCATAAATATCAAGGCTTACTTAGGCCAAAGCACCTAGCTAATCAATAATTAGATTTGTTTATTTTTCATAGATATACATATATTTTTTTATAAGGCATAAGAATCTTTGTTTTTGAACCCTAAGTGTGTAAGTGTATAAAGTGTGCATATTTCATCAAGGCAAAGATCAAGACTAAATTACTTTGACAAATTATCTTCCTAACCCTAAAAATCAAACAAATAATCTTATTTTGACCAAGTATAAGGAATCCTAATTATGATTCTCCTATTCCTTAAAATTGACTTAATTTCTTACAAAAAATACGTCAAAATATTGTTTCTATTTTCAAAAAGTTTTTTTTAAAAGTAAAGAAAATGTTAATAACATTTTTTTTCTTTTTTAAATAAAAAGGAAAACCTAAGTTATGTTAGAACCCTCCCCCACACCTATCTCATGCATTGTCCTCAATGTATGAATTAATGCATAGATGAACGAAAAAGAAGAAAGGGAAGGAAAATATTACCTTAAGGTGGTGGTTCCGGTGGTGGTCTGATTGGTCCACGAAATGCGGCCCAATCGAATTTGCGTGAAGTTCAGAGGAACCCACCAGAAACCTCTAATATAACCCACTAAAATGATGTATATATGAATAATTTTTATTAAGAATTTTACCTCATCTAATTTTCAAATTTCACAAATAATTTTGGAGTCAATTTTATCAACACTCTTGTCCCAAAATGGATTGTGAAAAGATAGAATGATTGACTTGGATTTAGGAAGTACATGAACTAATACCGACTCAGGAAAGAGACTTAAGTCAAGTAAAAGTTCAGGAGTCGAAATTGGTTCAGTAAGTGAGTCCAAATAAAGAAGTTGAAACTCAAGTCCACATTCATTTTCCCACAATGGAATGTGATTTTCTAAGATTGGTGATTCAAGTTCAAGAATGACAGGTGTGGGAATTAAAACTGACTCTAAAATATTATTCAAGTTGGGTAACAAAACAGGAGTCAATATTGATTCAGAAATTTGAACTGGATCACAAATTTGAGAATCTAGGTCACATTTCTCATTGAGTTCAATTTCATAAAAATGAGAACTTGCCAATTTGTCAATGGGACTTTCAAAAGTATGAAATTGGTCAAGTTCAATATGATGATCATAAAAGATTGGCGATTCAATTTCATAATGAATTGGCATAGGATTCAATGTTGACTCGGGAAAAAGATTGAAATCAAGTGAAGACACCGGAGTCATTATTGAATCAGAAAGTAGAATTGAATCACCAGGTTGAGGTTCCAGAACATATTCATTCTCAAGTTCAATTTCAGGAGATAACTTGTCAAAATGTCAATGTGGTTTTCAAAATTTAGAGTTTGGGCAAATTCAAATGGGTATGCTAAAATGGAATCTTGTTTTCCAAAACAACATGATTCTTCGGCTCTGACAGAATAGTTAGCGACATCAGAAATGGTCAAACAGTGAGAATGAAGAGTTTGGACCATTATATCTATGTCATGATTACGAGCGATTTGAGCCTGGATCATGGCTTCAAGCAACTTTTCATAGTCGATTGGTTCATCATTTTGTTGCGATTGGACTTGAAAAGATGAAGTTTTATTTTGAAATTTGTGGTGAAATTGTAAGTGTCAGATTTTGTGATTGTTACTTGGACTCACGCATACTCATTTTCAAGATTGGTGATTTTCTATTTTGAATTGGTGGAACTGAGTGTGAATCTTAGAAATATTGTGGACAAGGTGAATAAGGAGGACAAGTTGGTTGAAAATTGGATTCGGGGGAGGTGAATCCCCATTGACTCTGTGAAGAGTTGAAATTATTTTGAAAATTATGGTCACAAGATTGGGGGCATGGGTTATATTGATTCAGATAAGACCAATCTGGCACACTAGGTTGGTTAAAGTTATGATATACCGGGTTGGTAATATCTGAAAAAAAGGTCGGGGTGTAATATGAATTGCCATTAAAATTGAATAAATTATTGTTATAAGCCATATCACACAGGAAATGTCAAACACAAATAAAGAAAAACAAAAGCAAACAAATAAAAAGAAAAAAATCTAACCTAAGTTAGGGTAAACCTTAGACCTAGACGACTCTTAACTGGTTAGACTGTCAACGGGGGGTATATTGCTGAATCTGACCACAAGTTAATCGGCCAGGTAGGGGCAAGATTGGTGGAGGTATCCGCACAAAAACGACGGGGCTAATTAAGCCAAACCACCAACCTTCAGGGTTTCGCCCCTCAATCCCCAACCTTAGTCACCGATTTAGCAAGAGTCAGAGTCAAATCAACTTCCCCCTTAGGTCAGTCTCCTATTTGAGTCGAGATGTCTCTAGGGCCAACGTCTACTCAGTTTTAGTTAGGCTTGGGTTAGTGAGTGAGGAGATTGTTTGTGGGCTAAGAGAGGGTAATGACTTCCCCACCTTATCTTGTTTATAGGACAAGTCCTTAAATCAATTTAGTCCAGTGTACAAGTATATAGAAAAAAATAATACTCAAGTAATATTTCATACAAGAATGAACCTTATACTAAATGCTATGTGAAATCACCTAGAGGGGGGGGGTGAATAGGTGATGGCTATATGTAAATGGCACAAATGCGGAATTTAAAAATTCAACTATCACAATTAGCACAAATAAAAGACTTGCAATAAATGAAGCAATCAATAGTGCAAGAATTAAAGAGTTTAGAGTTTAGAGAGATTTGAGCAAACGCAAACACGCAGATATGTTTTCGAGGTTCGAGCCACGCTCTACGTCCCCGCCTTCACACTTGAAAGATTTTCACTATTGAAGATCCCACTGGATCACCAATACAAGGACACACTTGTCCTATCTCTCGTGATGCCGCAACACCACCCGGAGCACACTAGCTCGCCTTGAGGCCGATGCCTCTACAACTTCACTCAAGAAGAAAATGATCACACTTGATCAAAAAATTCGCTCACTTGCACAATCCTAGAACCAATATGTAGATGAGGAATTATGGGATTGTGTGGTGCAATAGCTAGAGAGAAGTAGAGGTAAAGACTTCAAATGGGTGTCTAGAAATTTAGGGCTTTTGGAGAGAAAATCTTTTCTAAATGAAAGCCTTTTGAAAACTTGTAAATCTTTTGAAAATCTCTTGTAAAAATGTTCTTAATAGATGTCTTATCATGTTGAAGTGACCTCCTATTTATAGGGGTCAAAAACAGCTCCAGAGATTCGTTGGGATCAAATCCCAAAAGAAAAACTGTCAGAAAATATAGCTGTTGGAGTCTGTCAGAAGTTCTGACAGCAGCCGGTCGACCGCCAACGGTCAAAAATCCGACCGTTGAGGGACTACGGTCGACCGTCCCGGTCGACCGGAACAAACAGAGAGCACTGTAAGTGCTCCGGTCGACCGGAGCGGTCGGCCGACGTACACACATGCACAGCGTGTCCGTCGGTCGACCCGGGCGGTCGACCGGTTTCTGTCAGTTCTGAAAAATCAGAACTTTCAGAAACCTGAAACCTGGGTTTTGGATTTTGGTCTTGGGTTTGAATGTTTTGGACCTTGTAAAACATAGAGTATGAGCATATGTCATAACTCTATCATGTTAAAACATTTTGATAAATACCCTTTTGATAAAAGCTTGTTTTGTCCAAAAATTGTTTTTCCAAAACTTAAAGTTTCTAAAACTTATTTCCAAAAACATGTCAACTTTAAATCTAGATTGGAAATATAATTTGAAACTCTTTTTGAAGTCATGAACCAAAGTAAAGTGTGTGTGTAAGTGGTAATCCCATAACTCTACTTCTAACATCTAGGTTTTGACAAAATATCTAAAATAAAAATCAAAATACAAATCTTGGAATTTCTTCATAGTCTTGATCTTGACTTGGTCTTTTCTTTAAGATCTTGATTCCGAAGCTTCCTATTGTGCTTGGCTTGGGAATGCAAATCTTTTGGCGGCATCCAAACTTGTGAGTCTTGATTGTGGAGCCGTCAAATCAACCTGTTTAACCTGAAATTCTTTTAAACAAAACTTGTTAAATATATAACTAGATATGGTTTGTTATCATCAAAATATCCATCAAGATATAGGGCTAATGGCCTTTGGGCCAACAATCTCCCCCTTTTTGATGATGACAAAACATATTTAGTTATCACAAATATTTTGGGTAGAGACTTCAAATGAAGCTCCCCCTCAACACATGCATATAATAAAAATCATACTCAGGCATGGATAAATATGGCAAATGATAAATAATAAGCATCAAGTGATAATACACATGTCCATGCCAACAATTTTCATGTCATAAATAAGGATGAAAACATGATTTCATATATGACATAAAGAAACGATCCATATAAGGAAAAGATACATGTCCACAAAACATAACAGAGATACATGTCCAAACAAAAGCAAAACACAAAATATGTCTCTCAACAAATAACTCTCCCCCTTTTTGACATCATCAAATAAGGGGAGGTCACTCTCATCACTTGGCACTAGCAGCATCGTCGTCCTCATCGTCTTCCTCATCTTCCTCGTCCTCAGACGAACTCTCTGCAGCATCCATCTTCTTGTCACCATCATCGTCTTCCTCCGAAGAAGAAGAAGAAGAAGAAGCTGCCACCTCCTCTGGATCAATGCCGTCAACTCTAGTCTGAGGTGGAGGAACAGATGAACGAGCTCTGGGGGGAAATGGAGGGCCAGTGGAAGGAAGTGGACGAGCAATGGAAGTGGGATCAGGAACAAGCATGTCGAATTTCGTAAAGAGTGCCTCAAATTGCGTATCCATGAATCTCATGGAGTCAGCAAAATAGGACATATCATTACGAATTTCTTGGATACGTGAGTCCATCACCGCACGAGAATCTGCCTCGCGCTGGAAACGTGCGTCCATCTCTGCATGAAGCGTTGCATCACGCTGCTCAATCCAAGCCTGGTGTGCCTCGAATTGAGAGCGTACCTCTGAGGAGATAAGAGCCTGAAGGTCTGGAGGTAAAACAGGGGCAGAAGCAGATGATGTCCCTGGGGCCGAAGAAGACCCTGGGGCAGCAGGAGGAACAGGAGGTTGCTCAGGAGCGTGTCGACGCAACTGGGCTTCCATCCTCTTCAAAAGAACTCCGTCAATGTTTATTAGAGGATCATCAGAAGACTCAGATGAGAGATCAAAATTAAGAGCTTTAAGAAGATGTGTAATCAACATGCCATAGGGCAAGCTCCTACCCGACATGCGAATCTGGTCAGATGCCATATGAGAAGCTATGATACGGGGAACATTTATCTTAATGCCTCGCAGAAGGCAATAGATGATCAATGGAACAGGACCCCTAGCATGGCTGTACTCACCAGATTTAGGGACAATGTTATAGAAAATGATTTTGGCAAGGACCTGAGATGTGAGGGTGAATCTACTCACAACTTCATTCCTCACCAAACTAGGGTTGTTATCCCCGTGGATTAAAGTGGATGCGGTGAGCGCAGACTCACCCTCCGGAAACTCAAAATCATGAAGGTCATGGGTGTAGACATCAGCTCCAGCAGTGGAGAGATGTAGAATGTCAGCAAACTGACCAATGCTAAGGTCAATGTTCCTACCTAGGACTCTAGAAAAGATACGGTTTCCATCAAAAGAGAAATTAGTATAGAAATAGGGAACAAGAGATGTATAGACTTGTTCTTTGATGGTCAAGAATCATTTAAGGAGTTGTTCTGCAGGATTTGGGGAATGTCCAAGTATTCAAAATCTTGTATAACGACATATCTCCCCGAATTGATGTTCCTCTTGGAAAGATTAATGAACCGATTTTCAGCAACCTCATTAATTAAAGGTCGTTTGGGCTTGGGGACATATGAAGAGGGTTGAGCAACAGATTTACCCTTTTCAGACCTAGTTCTTTTAGACATTTTTTTTTTGAGGAAAAAGATGATTTTTAGGTCAAATAAGTTAGGGCTTGATCTAGAGAACTTAGAAACCTAAAATCTTTGACAAAAAAAAGATGATCCTAAAGCTAGATATTAAGAACAGTAGGAAAAATCAAATTTTTACCTGAAAGATGAAGAACAAAACCCTAATCAGAGAAAACCTGAAATTCTTCGAATTCTGCGGAGAGGAAGTCCTGAAAACGAAGATCCAGCACCTAAAGATGGAATCTGAAGTGGGTTTGGAAGGAATTTGAAAAAGATTGAGGGATTAGAGATTTGGAGAAAATTTTTGAGGAGGGGAGAAGTCGGGTTCGTCGGCTGTGAGTGTGAAAGAGAGAGAGAAAAAGTCAAATAAATAGCAGTTTTAGGGCTGAATACGATGAACGGTCGACCGGTCGGTCGACCCAGAAAACCCGAGAGCTCTGCATCTCAGAGCGGTCGACCGGGTCGGTCGACCCAGAAATCCCGAGAGCTCTGAGAGCTACAGCGGTCGACCGGATCGGTCGACCCAGAAAACCCGAGACCACAGACAGCAACAGCGGTCGACCGGGTCGGTCGACCGGCTATCCCCAAAAACTGAGAACAGAAAAAAAAAATTAAAAGAAAAATTTTATCAAATAAAGTAGAATAAATATAACATGTAGGAATACAACAATGTTTTTAAATCTTCATTAGGTTATCAAATAAAAATATTCACACAAGACATTTTATTTTATTTTTCATTTAAATACAAAGTTTTTAGAGATGTTGAAGCCGAAAACCCAGTGACGGGTTCTGAACTTCATCCTCTTGATTCCTCTTGAATGAGTTGAGGTGCGCAATTGCCATCTCTAAGGTATTTGTTTGAATATGAAATTTTTACAAAATTTTATTTCTAGTTTTTAAAAATACAATGCGTATATATAAATAAGCTAGTCTAGGCATGTGGACATACAATGGACATGGTATAAAAGACAAGATAAAAACATGACATATACACAAACATGATAGAGATGTAGGTTTACACTAACATATATCAATGTATCATAAAAATACACTAACAATTCTATACATGTGTATATAAATAACTAAACAAAAACTTTTAAATGGAGAAGTTACCAAGCATGGGCAATCTCCAAAATAGGTGCCTCCAAGATAGCGATGCAAATGCGATGTGTTCCTTGAGCTTAGTTGCATCCACCACCCGGGCACCGTCTCCCCCTAAGTCTTGGAGGAAGAAGATCCACCTGTTTCATCTAAAATTGGTGGGTCTTTTGGTACCCATATCTTTTTGGGTCCTTTAAGATTAGTACCGGGACGAACCCAAATATATTTATTGTTTACATTATGTTTAGCAAAACAAAACTTTTCTAAATGGCCTTTGCGGTCACAATGCGTGCAAATGTAAATTCTACCACTACCATACATGTATGCATGTTTATGTGTGTGTGCATGTTTCCGTGCATGTGCATGATGTGTATGTTTCCCTTGGGTTACTCCCTTAGGAAACCTAGATGCAATTTTCTTTAAATCAAAAGCATAAATTTTAAGAGTAGAGTCTAACACTTCAACCCGTTTTTGAATCTCTACAAATTCATTTTTATTACAAGAAACCATGGGGGTTTTTCCTTTATTAGCCAATTTATATTTATCAAAGTCACTTTTTAATTTTTCAAAAGCACTAGATAAAACATTTTTCTCACTAAGACAAGTATCAAGTTTATTCTTTAAAACATCATTTTCCTTTTTCAATTTTTTATTATGAGATTGAGAGATCTCATATCTATGTTGTAACTCTTCGAAAAAATGAGCAAGTTCATCCATGGTAAGATCATCATCTTCTAAAGTGTTATCAAGGGTTACCTTAGAAGAATTGTCTCCTTGTGCCATGAAGCACATGTGAGCGGCGTCGTGCTCCTCTTCGGATTCTGACTCCGTATCATCCCATGTGGCTACCATAGCCTTCTTCTTCCTTGGTACATGCTTGGAGGTAGTAGCTTGGAGAGCGGGGCAATCCGCTATGAGATGTCCGATCTTCTTGCAATGGAAGCAAGGACCGGGTTCTTCTCTCTTCTTTTCAAACCTTCCTTGAGGTTTCCCTCTTCGGAAGTTGCTTTGCCTCCCTTTCCTGTAAAACATTTTGCCTACCTTCCGGATAAGCATGGCAAAGTCCTCATCGCAATCCTCCGATGAGTCGTCCTCTTAAATAGTGGTTGGAGTGGCTTTGAAGGCGATTGTTTTCTTCTTGGGTGCCTCCCTTTCTTCTCTTACCTTCATCTCCATCTCATGGGTTTTGAGATTACCGATGAAGCCGGAGAAGTCCATCTCCTTCCGATCGTTGAGCTCCTTGAGGGTAGTTGCCTTTACTTCCCAAGATTTGGGAAGAGCTCGAATGACCTTGCGAATCTTTTGGTCATTATCAATTGCGTCACCTAGAGAAGACAAGGCATTAGTGATCTTGGTGAAACGCGTGAGCATGTCATCAATGCTCTCATTATCAAACATGTAAAAATTCTCATATTGAGAACGTAGCAAGTCAATCTTGGATCTTTTGACTTGTGACGTTCCCTCATGAGTTATAATTAAAATATTCCAAACTTCAAATGCGGATTTGCAATTAATGATGCGTGCTAGGTCATCCTCATTTAGAGCTTGGGTCAAGGCATATTGGGCTCTAGCATTTGCCTCATAGTCCTTGGTGGTATCCTCGGACCATGAACTCTCATTGGTGAGGGGTTCAACAAATTCTCTAGTGATGGCCCTAGCTACTCTAACACCTAGGGACTTTAGAAATAGGTTCATCTTGACCTTCCATATGGGAAAGTTCAAGCCATCAAACTTAGGTGGAGACTTGATGCTAGAAAAGTCAAGGGATGCCATGAATACAAAGTGAATGCACAATCAAATATAAATGCAACAAATATATAGCCAAATGAATGGATCTCCCTAAGGTGGTTAAACCAAATAGTAGGGTTAGGCTCTGATACCAATTGAAATCACCTAGAGGGGGGGTGAATAGGTGATGGCAATATGTAAATGGCACAAATGCGGAATTTAAAAATTCAACTATCACAATTAGCACAAATAAAAGACTTGCAATAAATGAAGCAATCAATAGTGCAAGAATTAAAGAGTTTAGAGTTTAGAGAGATTTGAGCAAACGCAAACACGCAGATATGTTTCCGAGGTTCGAGCCACGCTCTACGTCCCCACCTTCACACTTGAAGGATTTCCACTATTGAAGATCCCACTGGATCACCAATACAAGGACACACTTGTCTATCTCTCGTGATGCCGCAACACCACCCGGAGCACACTAGCTCGCCTTGAGGCCGATGCCTCTACAACTTCACTCAAGAAGAAAATGATCACACTTGATCAAAAAATTCGCTCACTTGCACAATCCTAGAACCAATATGTAGATGAGGAATTATGGGATTGTGTGGTGCAATAGCTAGAGAGAAGTAGAGGTAAAGACTTCAAATGGGTGTCTAGAAATTTAGGGCTTTTGGAGAGAAAATCTTTTCTAAATGAAAGCCTTTTGAAAACTTGTAAATCTTTTGAAAATCTCTTGTAAAAATGTTCTTAATAGATGTCTTATCATGTTGAAGTGACCTCCTATTTATAGGGGTCAAAAACAGCTCCAGAGATTCGTTGGGATCAAATCCCAAAAGAAAAACTGTCAGAAAATATAGCTGTTGGAGTCTGTCAGAAGTTCTGACAGCAGCCGGTCGACCGGGCCGGTCGACCGCCAACGGTCAAAAATCCGACCGTTGAGGGACTACGGTCGATCGTCCCGGTCGACCGGAACAAACAGAGAGCACTGTAAGTGCTCCGGTCGACCGGAGCGGTCGGCCGACGTACACACATGCACAGCGTGTCCGTCGGTCGACCCGGGCGGTCGACCGGTTTCTGTCAGTTCTGAAAAATCAGAACTTCCAGAAACCTGAAACCTGGGTTTTGGATTTTGGTCTTGGGTTTGAATGTTTTGGACCTTGTAAAACATAGAGTATGAGCATATGTCATAACTCTATCATGTTAAAACATTTTGATAAATACCCTTTTGATAAAAGCTTGTTTTGTCCAAAAATTGTTTTTCTAAAACTTAAAGTTTCTAAAACTTATTTCCAAAAACATGTCAACTTTAAATCTAGATTGGAAATAGAATTTGAAACTCTTTTTGAAGTCATGAACCAAAGTAAAGTGTGTGTGTAAGTGGTAATCCCATAACTCTACTTCTAACATCTAGGTTTTGACAAAATATCTAAAATAAAAATCAAAATACAAATCTTGGAATTTCTTCATAGTCTTGATCTTGACTTGGTCTTTTCTTTAAGATCTTGATTTCGAAGCTTCCTATTGTGCTTGGCTTGGGAATGCAAATCTTTTGGCGGCATCCAAACTTGTGAGTCTTGATTGTGGAGCCGTCAAATCAACCTGTTTAACCTGAAATTCTTTTAAACAAAACTTGTTAAATATATAACTAGATATGGTTTGTTATCATCAAAATATCCATCAAGATATAGGGCTAATGACCTTTGGGCCAACACTATGCACACATGCCTTGGCTCCAACACTCTTATACAGTAAATAGAAAATGTAACGAAATAGACACGTGCCTAAATACAAAGTCTAAATCATTTTTAGCATTTACAGTCAACCTTTTACTGTTATGTTAGAAATATATATACAGTGAGTCAAATAAGAAAATATATAACTACAAATATTAAACTTTGCAATTCAGTCAATCTGCAGAAAATATAGGTTAGTAGTTCACTCAGATTGCCACAGGAATGTAGCAAATCTGAAGGCTTCTGGGCCTTTTTTTTTTGAGCAGAATCCAAGGCCACTTATATGTTCACTGCAGCAAAAATTCCTTGTTGTTAAATTTGTACACCAAGAATAAAGAAGAAGGTTAATCAAAGGTGTAAACTTAAAAAGAAAATAACTTACCATCCCTCCCCGGCAACGGCGCCAAAATTTGATTGAGGTTTTACCTGCACAAAAAATACAGAATTTCAGAACTTAAGAATAAAGAGTGTAAGGTACTCAATGCTACCGCAATAGCAAGTGGCTATGCGGGTCGTGATCCACAAGGAGGGACTAGCGATGGAAGCTTTTTAATAAGTTCTCTTTTAGGTTACAAAGAATGGTTAAAAATCTTCTTTTAGTTCTTAAAAAAAAAAGAAAATAAATTACAATCAAGTTAGGAAGAAACTGGTAGATTGAGAAGATGGGAAAATGAAAAATGGATTATATACAAAGAAATTGAAAAGAGTGATAAAGATGGTTGGAAGATTGGGGTGATTTAAACTAAAGAATTAAAAGAGAGGAAAGAAAACCTAAAAGAAAAACTTACCTCCTCTGGTTGGTTACTTACCTGAAAACCTTGCATGTTTTACCTTGCTTCAGAGGCGATCAACGCATAAGCCATAAGATCGAGCTCAGTCTCCATTCGCATTACATCATCAAAACGAACAAGAATGAAATGATACAGAATCTGGAGAAGGAGAACATCATCATGAAATATCGGTGGCACTCACACAAACATGGCTATACTTATGCTTCGAGGTTCACTCGGATATTCATCAAAACCAAAAAGAGAAAAAGTAGAATAGAAGCAGTGTTGGCCCAGAGGTCCATCACTCTCGTTTTAATGATGATTAACTCATGTAGTTATAGTTCACTAATAATCTTGTGTTTAATTAGTTTCAGATATTTGACCAAGATATTAGTAGGTGTTTAGCTTCAACAAAGAATTTTTGGAGCTTTCACATGTAGATTCAAGAGCTCGCGCGTCAAAATCGCATCCAGCACTCGGTTGGAGTCAAACTCGTTGGATCGCGTTTGGATCGAGTCGACTTGGAGAATGAGTTCTACAAGAAGATATTAGTTTGTTTAGTTTAGATTGTTTAGATCTTGTGTAAAGGTAGATGTATTGATATGCTCAAGTTCACATACACACACAAGTTTATAAGTTTATTGGTTTTGGTTTTCGGTTTAATCGGTTTTGGATTTCATGTCAAAAACATAGATATATATCTCATATGTATATTGGATTATATCCATATACAATATGCTTCAAATTTGTTTCAATATCATGTATTTGTATTTACCTGAGTTTTGGAGAAAACAGTTTTCCATTTCAAAAATCTGACTTTTGAAAAATACAGATTTTGTGTTTAAGCCAAATTTCAATATCACAAAAATGGTTCAAATTATTTATAATATATGTTGAATTTTAGTCACACATATTTGTATTTCAGAGATCTTATAAGAATTTATTTTTGTGGAATTTATGTGATTTTATGGGATTTAATTGAAGTTAAAAAGACAAGTTTTCAAATACCCAAAATCCCAGCCAGACCACACTGGCGATCGACTGGACCAGTGGTCGGTCGATCGGATAGGTCGACCGATGTGCACAAGAACGTGCAACATGGCCAGCCAACTCGACCGGTCGACCGCGCAGTCGACCGACTGAAAGCACCCCACTCTCGGGTGGGGGCCGGTTGACCGGGCGGTCGACCGTTGGCTGTGGCCGGTCGATCGGACGGTCGACCGGAGGCACAACGATCATAAATATGACCGTTGCGCCGGTCGACCGGGCAGTCGACCGTAAGGGCAATTCTGCCCTTTCCTGCTGCTAACAGGCAGATTTCTTAAGGGGTTATAAATAGTCCCCCTCTTGAGTTGTTTTCAACAAGAATTTCAAGAGCAAAAATTCATATCTTTCCTAATGTTTTAGCAATAAGTTTTCAAAGAGTTTTTTGGTTAAAAAGATTCATCTTTATTTATTTTAAAGGGTTAAAAAAATCAAGATAAAGAGAAGTCTTTGGGAATTATTTTTGATCTTCATTTCTATATTATCCTAGAAGTTTTCCCAAGTATTTTCTTTGTGATTTTGATTTTCAAACTCTTTGTTTTCTCACAGTTGAGCTATCTATCTATCCTATCTATTAGGATCTTATTTTTGGTAAGAAAATTGGTTTGTGGTTTGTTGAGACCACCAAGAGTTGTAATCTTTCTTTGTTTTGAGTATCCCTCTTGTGTAGAGGTGATTATGGAGGAGTTTGAGTTGGTTGTTATCCCTTTAAGTGTAGTGGTGATTGTGGTTGGTTTGACTTTGTGCCTATCCCTCTAGTGATAGGTGATTGTGTTGGCTTTGTGCCTATCCCTCTATTGAGAGATTGATCTTGTGTGGCTTAGTGCCTTGTCTGTAGAGGTTGTTATTTTTTGAGAGAGGAGTTGTGTACTCAAAGTTTGTATTACCCAAATCCTCAGTGGAGTTTCTCTGTGTGGGAAGTCCTGTGTGGACGCATTAGTGGAAATCCTTCTGTGTGAAGGCGGGAACGTAGAGCAGCGGCTCGAACCTCGAAACATATCTCGGTGTTTGCGGTTGATCCACTATCTCTAAACTCTCTCTCTTTTATACCTTGCATTATTTCATATTGTTCATTCATACATATATGCTTGGTATTATTTGTGTGTGCCTGTACTTGTGTTAAACCAAGAGAGCTTCAAATAGCACCTCAACTCTTATTTAGAGGAGTTAGTCCAGAGCTCTTCACCGGGAACTCGGCTACACTCTTTGGTTACACTAAGTGTGTTGCAATTTGTTTTTAATTCCGTATCATTTGTCATTAGATTAGCCATACACCTATTCACCCTCCCTCTAGGTGTATTTTCAATTGGTATCAGAGCCTACGCTCCTGATATTAGGTTTAACCACCTAAGAGTGAGATCTTGGCTAGCTAATCTATATTTGCATTTGTACGCTTATTTGTTTACACACACTCACATGACCCCTCTCATGTATGATACTTTCAACATTGATATTTGGAAAGTCAAGATGTCCATGTACCTTAAAACCCTAGGTATGCATGTTCATCTTGCCGCTACAAAGAAATCTTTCTTGATAATAGCAAGCATATAGAGGCCAATGCACAAGCCCTAGAGGCACTTGATGCACTCTTAGTAAAGAATATTTATCTATGGTTTCTCATTGTGATTTCTCCTTTGCAGTGTGGAACACTTTGACCTCTCCAAAGCTTCAAATGTCAAACATTGTGGAGGAGGAATCTAGTGGAGGAGAATCTGAACAAGCTTGCTACATGGTCCAAAGGAATGACTCCCTTGAGGTATATTCAGAAACTCAAATAGATGATTGTGCTAGTTCTTCAGGAGATGATATTATGGATGCCCATGCCTTGAATGAAGAACTATCTATTGTGTGTGAAAACTTGCTAGAAAAGTATAAACTTTTGAAAAAGAAAACACTTAAAGTAAAAGAAGAAAATAAGGATTTATTTTCAAAACTTAATATGGCTTTGCAAGAGAGGGATGAGATTTCAATTAAAAGGGACTCATTGAAATCCCTACTTGACCTTGCCCTAAATCAAAACAAAATTTTAAAAAATAAAAATGATTGTGACATTGTTTTGAAGAAAAATGAAACTTTGACTTCAAAACTTGAAATTGTTTTAAAAGAGAACCAATCTTTGAAAAATAAAATTTTTTAATTTCAAAGAAATTGGATTTAATTTCAAAGGAAAATGTTTCTTTAAAAAATGATGTTAATTCACATGTTTGCCATGCTTCACCATCTAGTACACCTATTGCATGCTCTACTTTATCTTCGAATATTAAAATGATATATATATGTTGAAGAAAAGTGTAGATTGTTTGGGCTCCACTTTGAGCCAATGTGCTATGAACCGTACTCGGTTGGCATCCATGTTTCACAAGAAACATGCTCCTCCTATACATGCATACAAACTACGGCATACACATGCTCATCGTGCTCACACACATGATTCAATGTATGCTCACGTGTACACAAGTACACATTGTGGACGTAAGGGCCACCTTTTAAAATTTTGTTATGATAGAATAAATGATTCAAATTTTGCAAATAAATTGTTTGGGTTAGGAAAGGTGCTAACCCCCATGAACTCAATAGAGTATGGGTACCAAAATTTACTCTTATTTTATTTGATGTAGGTGTGGGCTCTCACTTAACGTGAGAGCATTGGTGTCTTGATGGTGGATGCTTTTGTGCTTGATGGATACTACTTTGGATGCATCATCACCTTCAAGAATGTTTTGATGGGAGGACCACCATGGTTTGGAGATCTAGAGATTAGCCTTAATGGTTTTGGTAACTATCTCTAACTCCCATTTAGTTTACTTGCTTTTATATTGTTGATTTTTAGCATGTTTTACTTTTCATAATAGTTATTAAATGCATGTTATTTAGACTTATGACATACATGCATAGTAATTGGATACAACCATGTTCATATGGATTCATATTTTGTGTTTTCACTATAGTTTAACTATTGTGTATATCATAACTCTAAGACATGTGCATTTACATAATGATCATACTGGTTTATGTTTATGGTTTTGCACTTCATATTTTGATTATATGTTTGGATGTGACCTTCATTAAAACTTATTTATATACTTGTACAACTAATGAGCCACATTTGATTTTTGTATGTTTGTGCTTAATTGATCACTTGTACCCATTAGATGTACTAGTATAACCTAGTTTTGATGATTCTTACATTTTTACTTGTATTCTTTATTTTCGTATATGTTTTCATAAAAATATGTTTAGCTTTATATATATGTTAATTTTGTCTAAAACTATATGATATACATGTATACCCTTGAGTCACTTGCCTTTGTGCAAATTATTTTATGGACTCGTTTATTTTTGGGATATGTATGTATACTTGTAGTTTTAACAAAACATACATATACTTGTATTCTCTATTTTCGTACATGTTTTCATAAAAATATGTTTTCATAAAAACATGCATTCACTTGCCTTCATGCAAATTACATTTTTACTTGTATTCTCTATTTTCGTACATGTTTTCATAAAAATATGTTTAGCTCCATATATATATATGTTAATTTTGTCTAAAACTATTGGATATACATGTATACCCTTGAGTCACTTGCCTTCATGCAAATTCTTTTATAGACTCGTTTATTTTTAGGATATGTATGTATACTTGTAGTTTCAACAAAACATACATATACCATGAAACATATTTTAGTTTTGATGATTTGGTTTCATGTTTTGAAGATCCTTAACTAGTTTTTCAAAGATTAATTTAAACTAGGTATTTATTCCTCATATGGTAGTGTTTTCAATCTACAACTATTTTCAAATTCTATTTTTGAAAACTTCTACCCTCTTAAGGGTAGCTGGATGGGCGATCATTCCTTATATGCTCAAATTGAAAATCTTGTTAACATGTGCATGAATAGGAAGGTAGTATGAGTTATACACTTGATCCTCATTATATTTTCAATTGGTATCACAATTGATATTTTTATGTTTGTATACTCATATATGTTTCTTATATATGTATGTTTCAAACTTCAAATAGTAACAATTTCGATTGGTATTTATTTTCATATATATATATATATATATATATATATATATATATATGATTTGATTGTGCTTACAATATATTTACATCTTAAAGCACAAATTATGGTTATGCTAAGCTTGATTTACTCCTTAATGTCAATTATTTTTCAATTGGTATCTTATACGAGCTTATGCATCATTTTATTAGTATTTCATAAAGGGGAAGAAAAATTCATGTTTTATCTTTCAATCGATTTTATTTTCAATTGGTATCTTACTCCTATTCTTTATGATGAAAAATACTTTATTTTGATTTATGCTAACATTTTCAATATTGGTATCAATAATCTTAATTGGTATTATTCTCAATTTGGTATCTTTATTGCAAAATGATTTGTATTTCCAAAGAAATCAATTGGTTTTTACTTTCAATTGGTATCAAAATTTATAATATGTATATTTCAATTGGTATAAAAAACATACAATATTTCATTTTCTATTAATATAAAAAATTTACAAGATATTTTCAATTGGTATCTTAAAATTTTGTTTATTTTCATTTGTATTATAACTTGGTATCATAATGTTTTGATATATACCTTTATCATAAATTGGTATAATTTTCAATTGGTATCATATTGTTTTGATATGTATTGCTTATATGCAAGGGAAGCTTAACATCTTCTCTATATATAGATTCATGTTGAGTGTATCTCATATTGAGGAGCTTGACCTCTCTTCTCTATGTCTTATACGTGTGTAGAAGGAGCTTCACATCTCCTTTTATATATTGTATATTATGTATTATTTGATTAGAGTTTAGTCATCTCTTTTCATGTAATGCTTGTATGCAGGGGGAGTTAACTTTATGTCTCTCCTCTTCATGAATGTATATCGTATATATATCTTTTTGTTTGATTTATTTTCACCCCTTTGTTGATGATTTGACAAAAAGGGGGAGAGGAATTTTGGAGCTTTATATATGCATGTTTATGCATGTTTATTTCATTCTTATTTTATGATAAAAGGGAGAGAAGAATTTTGAGAGTTTTATATATGCATATTTATTTTCTTGTTTAATGCATATATGTTTTGTTTATACAAAAAGGGGAGAAGTATTTGGAGAGTTTATTTCTGTTTATTTCCTCATTTATGCATATTATATGTGTTGTTTGGTTTATGCATTCATTGATTATCTTTATTGTTTATTACTATGCATAAGTTGAGGGGGAGCTTCTATGAAGCTTAACTTTAATCCATGCATATATAACTCCATGAGTTTTATCATCATCAAAAAGGGGGAGATTGTTGGCCCAGAGGCCCATCACTCTAGTTTTGATGATGATTAACTCATGTAGTTATAGTTCACTAATAATCTTGTGGTTAATTAGTTTCAATATTTGACCAAGATATTAGTAGGTGTTTAGCTTCAACAAAGAATTTTTAGAGTTTTCACATGTAGATTTAAGAGCTCGCGCGTCAAGATCGCATCTAGCACTCGGTTAGAGTCAAGCTCGTTGGATCGAGTCTAGATCGAGTCGACTTGGAGAAGGAGTTCTATAAGAAGAACTCGGTTTGTTTAGTTTAGATTGTTTAGATCTTGTGTAAAGGTAGATAGTATTGATATGCTCAAGTTCACATACAAACACAAGTTTATAAGTTTATTGGTTTTGGTTTTCGGTTTAACCGGTTTTGGATTTCATGTCAAAATATAGGTATATATCTTAAATGTATATTGGATTCTATCTATATACAATATGCTTCAAATTTGTTTCAATATCATGTTTTTGTATTTACATGAGTTTTAGAGAAAACAGTTTTCATTTCAAAAATCCAAGTTTTGGGAAATACAGATTTTGTGTTTAAGCTAAATTTCAATATCACAAAAATGGTTTAAATTGTTTATAATATGTGTTAAATTTTAGTCACACATATTTGTATTTCAAAGATCTTATAAGAACTTATTTTTGTGAAATTTCTGTGATTTTATGAGATTTAATTGAAGTTAAAAAGACAAGTTTTCAAATACCCAAAATCCCAGCCAGACCACACTGGCAGTCGACCGGGCGGTCGACCGGACCAATGGTCGGTCGACCGGATCGGTCGACCGATGTGCACGAGGACGTTCACATGGCCAGCCAACTCGGCCGGTCGACCGGTCGACCGACTAAAAGCATCCCACTCTCGGGTGGGGGCCGGTCGACCGGGCGATCGACCGTTGGCTGTGGCCGGTCGATCGGACGGTCGACCGGAGGCACAACGATCATAAATATGACCGTTGCGCCGGTCGATCGGGCAGTCGACCGTAAGGGCAATTCTGTCCTTTCCTGCTGCTAACAGGCAGATTTCTTAAGGGGTTATAAATAGTCCCCCTCTTGAGTTGTTTTCAACAAGAATTTCAAGAGCAAAAATTTCTATCTTTCCTAGTGTTTTAGCAACAAGTTTTCTAAGAGTTTTTTTGATTAAAAGGATTCATCTTTATTTATTTTAAAGGGTTGGAAAAATCAAGAAAAAAAGAAGTCTTTGGGAATTATCTTTTATCTTCATTTCTATTTTATCCTAGAAGTTTTCCCAAGTATTTTCTTTGTGATTTTGATTTCCAAACTCTTTGTTTTCTCACACTTGAGCTATCTATCTATCCTATCTATTAGGATCTTATTTTTGGTGAGAAAATTAGTTTGTGGTTTGTTGAGACCACTAAGAGTTGTAATCTTTCTTTGCTTTAAGTATTCCTCTTGTGTAGAGGTGATTGTGGAGGAGTTTGAGCTGGTTGTTATCCCTCTAAGTATAGAGGTGATTGTTGTTGGTTTGACTTTGTGCCTATCCCTCTAGTGGGAGGTGATTGTGTTGGCTTTGTGCCATCCCTCTATTGAGAGTTGATCTTGTGTGGCTTAGTGCCTTGCCTTTTGTGTAGAGGTTGTTGTTGTTTGTGAGAGGAGTTGTTACTCCAAATTTATATTACCCAAATCTCAGTGGAGGTTCCCTGTGTGGGAAGTCCTGTGTGGACGCATTAGTGAAAATTCTTCTGTGTGAAGGCGGGGACGTAGAGCAGTGGCTCGAACCTCGAAGCATATCTCGGTGTTTGCGATTGATCCACAATTTTTAAACTCTCTCTTTTATATCTTATATTATTTCATATTATTCATTCATACATATATGCTTGGTATTATTTGTGTGTGCCCATACTTGTGTTGAACCAAGAGAGTTTCAAATAGCACCTCAACTCTTATTTAGAGGAATTTAGAGGAGTTAGTCCAGAGCCCTTCACCGGGAATTCGGCTACACTCTTTGGTTACACTAAGTGTGTTGCAATTTGTTTTTAATTCCGTATCATTTGTCATTAGATTAGCCATACACCTATTCACCCCCCCTCTAAATGTATTTTCAAGAAGAATATATAAACAAAAAAAGCATAAAGATGTTACCTTTGATTACTTGTAGAAACGATGAAAGAAAAGAGGAGGTTACATCGGTGTCACTCTCAATATAAGTCTCTCTCTCTCTTACTTACATGAATCTCAGTCTAACCTATGCTTACGAAGAAATAAAAAAATTACATAAAAAGAAAATAAAAACTACACTAAAAAGAATGAAAAACTGGCCTAAAATCTATCTCCGCTTGGTCGTTCCCTGTGGTCTCTGAAAAACCCTGTATTTATAGGCAAAATCCAACGGGGAGAGTCGTACGAAGATAAGGGGAGCAAACGCTCCCCCAACAACCTTAACTATGCAGCGGAAACGCGGCTATGGCCACATTTCTGCGGCTTGGATATGGCCAGGTGGCCACAGTCGAGGGGGTACACGTCTTTGGTTTCCCGATTTTCGTTTCAGTTTATGTTCGGGATTTTGACGAAATGACCTTTGATCTTTGGCTTTAACCGATTGATTTTGAAAGATTTATTTAAACCGGTTTTTAACTTCTCTGATTTGCCCTGATCTGTCCTGATTTTCTGAGTTCGAATTAATTCTAAATTAAATCAGAATTTTGATGGAATTTGGGCTCATTTCTCTTTCTTTTCCTTTAGCTATAGGTCTGTATATAAATTAAACAATAATTAGGATTAAAAGCAGAGTTTATTATATGATAAGTATGAGAATATGATAATAATTATGCAATATCTGTGACCGATCATACCCCCATACCTATCTTTTGCTCGTCCTCGAGCAAATCAACAAAACTAAACTAAAGATTATTAGACCACTTTCGCAGGTCACGTGATTGCACTGAGCATGTGCAACAAGCTGTTAAACCTCTAGGTTACCCCAAGAGGACGAGTTTTGTCTCGTGAGGGTTTTCAACGGATTGCACCCACAAAATCCATAAAGAAAGAGAAAAATGTTAGTATTTTGAAAACACATTTTGAAAGAGAAAAATATTTGAAATATTATTGTAAGAATTAAGTAATCTATAAGTTATTGGAAAATCGAATTTTTCATTCCTAAACTTAGTCTCTATTCAAAAATTTGTTATCAATTAAAGTAAGGAGTCAAATTGTACTTCTAATCTAGTATATTACTTTACCCTAAGTCATATGCACCTTCGTGACCGTGAAAATTTTGACTAAAGGTTCTTTAACTCTAACTCTTATGCCTTATTTATTTATTTATTTATTTTTTTGTGGTATTATTTCTTAGTTCTATTAGGCTTTCTAATCTGCCAATGTAACGAGCTTTTAATCGGTGACTCCCAAACCAAACGGTCTTAGGGCAAATACCCCAAGAACTTAAGGACTCGACTCTGATTTTTGTGTATTATTCTTGCTAAATTCTGTATCAACCAAATTAAAGTGGAAGCATTGACATTTTTGATTCGTCCAAAAGTAGCGCAACTCAACTCTCTCTCTCTCTCTCTCTATATATATATATATATATATATATATATATATATATATATATATATATATATATATATATATATATATATAGTTGATCCTCTAAGAACGGTGTTAGCCCAAAGGCCATTAGCCCTAGTTTTGATGATAATAAACCATATGTAGTTATGTATTAACAAGATTGTTTAATTAAGTTTCAGGTAAAATATATGTTACATTTCGGCTCCATCACAAGACTCACACATTTGGAAGCCAAGAAGATTTAGATTTCAGAGCCTAGCACACTAGAAGAGCTCAAGGATCAAGTGATATTCAGAAGACTATTTCAAGATTTGTATTTTTACTTTTTCTATTTTAAATAGGATTTATAGTCGTTTGTTAAAACCAAGATGATAGATTTGATAGCTTTTTGGATTGACATACACACACATTTCATACTCCTTTGTGTTTTTCAAATAAAAGTTTACAGTTAGGCTTTGTACCGTTTTCCTTATCGAGTTTCAGAAAAATAAAGTTTCAGAAAATCAAATTTCAGAAAAATAAGTTTTGGAAAAACTGGTTTTGTTTTAGAAAAGAATTTTTTCAAAATATGGTTCTAATTTATTTGGTGTTGATCCTTGATCACACCTTAGTTCTTCAAGACCCTAGAACTCTATTTTGTATTTATATATCAAAAGAATTTTCATTAAAAAAAGATTGATTTTGCAAAGATATCCAAATTGTGTTTTCAGCCCACTATCGGTCGACCGGGTGGTCGATCGCATGCAGAGCAAAATTATCCTGTCGGTCGACCGATATGCACCAAAGTGCAATCGTGCACTTCATTCGACCGGGCGGTTGACCGTCTGCAAGAGCATTGCTCTCGTCTGGTCGCCGCCCGGGCGACCGACAGAGAGTTTCCACTCTCTGGTTGGGATCTACGGTCGACCTGACGGTTGACCGCTTTCCCAATGGTCAAAAATCCGACCGTTGGCGATCGACCGCCCGGTTGACTGACAGCAGAGTTTTCTGCTGAGTTGGCTCCCAACAGCTAGTTTCTATTTTGTCCTTTTCTGGGTCTTGTCCCAACGGCTCTATTGTATTTTCTACCCTTATTTCATCCCCTATAAATAGTGAGACTATGATACAGCTCAAAAACAAGATTTCTACGCATTAGATCAAATTTTACAAGTTTTAGCCTCTTTACAAAAGATTTCTCTTTGAGCCAAAGATTTTCATAGATTTGTGTTTTAGCTTGAGCCTTCCCTCTACTTCTCTACTAGCTATTTTCACTACACAGTACGAAAGAGTTTCACTTTCTCATCTTGGTTATAGGGTTGTACTTGTGAGCTATTTTGTGGTCAAGAGTTGATCACCGATTTCCTTCGATTGAGAAATTGTAGAGGTTGCGGCCTCGAGCTAGCTAGTGAGCTCCGAGTTGGTGTTGCAGTACCGTGAGAGAGGACAAGTGTGTCCGAGGAGTTCTAGTGAGAACTTGTAACCTGTTGACGATCCAGTGGGATCGGTCATAGTGAAAATCTTTCATAGTGTTGAAGGTGGGGACGTAGAGCAGTAGCTCAAACCTCGAAACATATCCTTGTGTTTGCGATTGCTTACTCTCTCTCTTAACTCTACTCTCTCTTTACTTGCACTTTATATTGCTTACTCTTTTGCAAGTTTTATTTAATTGTATTTGCTAATTACTAGGTTGCTAGCAAGTTATTTTTAATTCCGCATTATTTATCATTTAGTATAGCCATTACCTATTCACCCCCCTCTTGGTGATTTTCAAACGGTTGAGAACTTTCATGTGAGCCGTCAGATCTGATAGATCAAATCAAATAAAACCAGATCTCTATCAGATCCGACCACCCTTATGAAAGTTCTCACAGAAATCCGTGAGAACCTTCTTAGTGGATCAACTCACTACACACACATACATATATATACACTTACACACGCGCGCGCGCGCATACACACACATAGAATTTCTGTACCTCAGCCGCCAGCTGAGAGAGTTTCTCAGCCGCCGAGACATGGCTGATTAATAGTCACACAAATTTCAATTTTTTGGCGGATAAAAGATAAAATATCCTGCGCATTTAATGACCTCAGTCACTTCGAAACTGTGTTTGACTAAAATAGCCTCCCTTACAAACTTTTACTTCTGCAAAACTGTTACTCCCCAAAAATTTTACAGATCTGAAATTTTAAGTTCTACACTCTGAAAAAATTTAGTGACTTAGATTACTAAAATTTCATTTTTCATGCAAAAATTTGTTTTTTTGAAAACAAAAGATCTGATTTACATTGCGCCCAAGAAATCAACGGCGGTAAAAGGTAAACGGGAAATTTTGAAAAACCCTAATTTTTTAGGGTCCTGAAGCCCCTTTTTTTTGTTTTAATCGGATTTGATTTCTATTTTTTTTACACAAATTTACTTCTTTTTATGTAAGTTCGATTATAAAGTGACTCTTGCCCTTAAATTTTTTTAATCAATTTTGAATTTTTTTATAATACTATGACCCAAGGTCAGAGTTAACTTCAATCCATTTAGTCAAATTTGGTCGCAGTATTGGCTATTAGCCTAAAAGTCGACTGTGACATTTGTATGAGACTTTGGAAAATTTTATAATTTTACTATTTTATTACCACAAGTTTTATTTTTTCTATTAAAATTTCTATAATCACTGCGACTGAGATCACAGTCTTCCTATCCTATTCTTGATATTTGTGGCCATGGGTCGCAGGTTGTTATATTAAGTTAGCTTAATATGACACTGCGATCCTTGTCGCAGTATGATGAGTGACGGGTCGCAGTGCGATGAACGATTGACCAAAGTCCTTATTAGATAATTAATTGGGTTAATTAGATAAATAAGACCTATGTGGCATAGTTAATTAACACTGCGACAAAGGTCGCAATGTGTTATAGTTGTTTAATTAATGTCGCGACCTAGGTCGCAGGCAATTAATTTTCTTCTAAAACTGTTTAGAGCGTTGCGACCTTCTTTATTTTTAATAATTTATTCGGTACTTATAAGGTTAATATTTCTTCAACAGTAGGTCAGCAAGAACTGAAGGTTCGTCTTATGCGATAGAGCCTAAAGCATATATCAGAGCCTAGGTTCACACCTGGTGTGGGTAGCCACCTGGGTCAATACTCGGGCTCATATCAACAGTACAATCAGATTCATATTCAACCTTATCTGTATCTGAATTTGGGATTCCAGCGACGAGTACAAGAATACCATGTCATTGATACTTCATTCCTTGACTCTTTATGGGACACTGGAAGAGATTGATTAAAATACCAGGTGATACTGATTGTTATTATTGTATAAATCACATGACATGCTCGACTCATGTATATTATTGTCCCTTCGTAATTGTTACTATTGCTGATATGTTACATAGGAGATTGCTGATATTGCTGATATATTACATTGCTGATATCGCTGATATTTTATTCACTATCATGTCACCTGTATACCTTGTTACATTTCCTGACATTTGTTACACTCCATGTGGTCACACACTTTTGATGTACATGTTTACTCTGCATTGCATATATGCTGCCTAGACACAACACAGTAGTATGGTTATATTGCATACTTCATTTGCATGTTCATTTCTATCACGTCACCACTAGACAACATTCATTATTATATAAAATGGGAGACAACTATAGACATGACCCAATGATAACATGTTAAGCAATGACGGTATAAAAAGATGACATGATTATATTTTTCTACTGCATCCTTCATTTTACCACTCATTAGGTCGCTTTCTGATGACCCTCGGTTTGCGTGCCCAGGTTGGAGATCCGAGATTTCGTTTGGTCAGCTCATTCATTGGATTCACATAGGAGACCTTACCATCGAGACCCTTCTTAGGTATCTTTGTGTTTTGTTCCTGTTATCGTATTTATCCCTGTTTTTATATCTGTTATGATCCCTAACCCATTTCTGCAGGTATTATTGTACTTATTTCTTGCTGGAACTCTTGTGTATATGGAGGCTATGTCCTGTACTGAGGCTTAACGTATGCGTGAGGGTGTTTTCACCTCGCGTATGTACGTCGCCATAACGTCCCCGTACCATAGGGATCGGGGCGTTACAGCATATGTGCAAAATCATGAGGGTATTCAAAAAGCACATTCAGGCCGATTTTGTCAACGCGATGAGGGACACCCCCTTCGGTCCTATTTTCATGGCCTTTTACAGCGAGGAGTTTGGTGGTGACAAAGGCCTGAAGTCTAACATTAATCTACTTATAATTGTAGACCAATATGATAGGGAATCAAGATTCTTCCTTATTGGGGGCAAACGGGTTGAATTAACAGTAGAGGATGTTGCCCTGACATTTGTACTACATATCAATGGAACATATTTCATTATGAAGAAGACCTGCTCATTGAAGGATAGGGGGTGATAAAGCACTATTTCCCAAAAATTAAGAAGATCACGAAAATATCCATTGAGGAAGCATTGAATGATCTTCTTGTGAAGAAAAGGAGAAGTACCGAGCTAGATGTGATAAAGGATGAACAACTTGAGTAACAAGTGACTGTAAATGAGATTATAAGAGAGACAAAAATTTGCGGCTCAAGACTTCACTACACGGATCATCTTATAAATGTCAGCCACTCTATTTTTTTCTGCAAGCAAATGCACGGTGCCGTAGTATATTGTGGAGCAAATTGCCAACAATCAGCTGATAAAGACCATTAGTTGGGCTAAAGCTGTTTGGCAATTCCTGATGGAGTCGATGGGTATCTTCAGAGACACCACATATGAGCTGCAAGGGTGCTCCATAGAAATTATTGTAAGTATCGATTATATAATTGGTAAAAAAATATTGAAAATTACTTATATATTTACACTGTTCATATAAGATAATATATTAATGCATGTTGCAGTATTGGTTATGTGAAAGGGCTGCTATTATTGAGCCGAGAAGGGTTTGGAGGACAAAACCCCACAGACAGTAAGATGGGACCTCCAAAATATTAGCAGAGCCCTGATTGAAATTGATCTCAATGATGTTGAAGAAGATAAAGTTAGTTTTTAATAGTTAGCGACCATAGTCCCAGTTTTTTATATATTATTTTTTAATTTTAATGACAGCGACCAAAGTCTCAGTACCTCTGTTACCATTTCAGTGGACAGCGACCAAAGTCGCAGTACCTTCATTACGTTGTAAGTGAACTACGACAAACATCTCAGTCATTTTATTACATTATTTCAGTGGACAGCGACCAAAGTCGCAGTACCTTTATTACGTTGTAAGTGAACTACGACAAACATCTCAGTCATTTTATTACATTGATTTTGACTGCGTCAGAGTTCGTAGTACCTGAGATGGGTCGGATTTAGTATGAAACTTCGTACTGCAACTATGGTCGCGATACAGATATATTGGCTTACAATTAAATTTATGACTACGACCATAGTCGCAGTCAGTTTGAACTGACTTCTATTACTCGTTTCATTTTGCTGCGATATAAGTCGCTGTACTAACAAGTTAATTTTATATTGATGTTTGTTTAACATGTTTTTAGATTTTTAATCGAACGACCAATATTTCAAATGCTGAAAATTATGATTGGCCTTCTGCTAAAGATGAAGATGAAGAAGATGAAGGAGAGAAAGAAGAGATAAATATTGAAGCTAACAGCCCGGCCAAAATAGAACTAGAACCTGTCAAGATAGTTGAGGAGATAATGAAGAACAAGAATCAACTATTGCAGGTTATTTGCCAGCACCACGGGATGAACAAGCTGATGAACTGAGAATATTGAGGAATGAAAATACATACTTGAGGGAATATGTTATTGAGTTAGAAAAAAATTGAAAAAAATGAAGGATGAAAAAGCTCAGAAGGCTGAAATAAATAAAAAGAGAAGAGATAGAAGAGAAAAAAGAAAATTAAGAAAGCAGCAGCATAAAATAAAGGTGAAGGAGGAAGAAGAAGAAGAGCTGCTGAGAGCAGCCACTGCTGCGAAGGAGGAGGAGGGGAAAAGGAAGAAGGAGGAGAAGGAGAAGAAAGAGCAAGAGAAGGAGAAGAGGAGGGAGCTGTAGGAGGAGAAGGAGAAGAAAAGAAAAATTCAAGAAGAGGAGAAGAAGAAGAAGGAGCAGGAGGAGAAGGAGAAGAAGAGGGAGGAAGAAGAGAAGAGAAGGATAAAGGAGGAAGAGGAGAAGGAGAATAGGAGAAAGAAAGAAGTAGAGGAGAAGAGGAAAAATGAGGAGGAGGAGAAGCAAGAGGATGAGGGAGCAGATGGAGAAGTAGGAGGAAGAGAAGAAGAGAAAAAAAGAGGATGACATCAATCGATCTAAATTCGAAATTAGTATTGCTTGGGACATTTCCCAAATTTTACTTTAAATTTAACTCAACAGATCCTTGATATCCAAAAAGATAAAACTTCTGAGGAAAAAAATCAAGAACATACCCCGGTTCATAAGGAAGCGTTAAAAGAAAAAGTTGTGGATTACTCTAAAGTATCAATAGAAAGGGGAGTCAAAGCACACTGAGAGAGATCACGATGACTCTGATTTCACTTATTCAAAACAAAAGAAGAAAATTATTGAAGAGATTCTTCCACAGCTCGCGACTCAGATTTCTGCCCCTAATTTTGGCAAGACAGAGAAGGGCGACACTCAGCCGAAAATCAGGGAATTGAGTGAATGCACTGTCTAAAGAATTCTGCAGCCACAAAAATAATCCCTCATCAAATTTTTTTGGGACAAAGCCGCCTCTGAGTAATTTTTTTAATTTTATTTCAATAGACATCACATATAAGTTATTTATATTATCACAATTTCATTATTAACTCTTTTTTTGTAATGCTATTGCATATCAGGATCCTAATAACAGAATAATAGTTGCCAAAAATGACATAGAGGACTTGATCTTCGATAGATATTTATATGCTAATATCATTCATTTTTACATGGAGCATCTAGAGAAAAAAGGTGGATTAAAAATTATATTCCTTCGAAGTGAAGCTTGGGTAAATATCTATTTTCTCCTTTATATTTAATTCAAACATCACTTATCATATAATGTAATACTTTATAATTTTAATGATTAAAAATCTTCTAGTCGCATTTATTATTAATAAGGCCTAATGAGTTGAATGAGACCTGGGTCGCTGTGAATCTTTAAAGAAGTATATTTTTAGTGCTACCTTGATCCCAGTTTATTTTATTCAGTCAAAAAATTGACTGCGATCAAGGTCGCTGTGTTGTTATTATTCCTAAATATTTTGGCTGCGATCTAGGTCGCATTCATCATTAGTCAGCTTCATTTTTATGATTAATTAGCTACTGTGACCTAAGTTGCAGTCAACATTAGTAAGCATCATTTTCAGGCTTAATAGGTGATTGCGGCCCAGTTCGCGGCCCAAATAATATTGTGAGAAAAGAGGACTGCGATCTTGTTCTTAGTTTTGATTTTCATATAATGTTTGATATTTTATTGCATTTTATTACTAAAATTTTAAATGTTTTAATTGTTTTGGTTTTGACAGCACGGTATTGTATCTAAAAATAGAGATCTGGAAGATTTTTTTTCATTACGAAACTGTTAAGAAATTGGACAAGAGATGTTTATTACATGTTCTTCCCGATCAATCACAAGCATAGTGCCAAGGAAGCTGAATTTCACTAGACTTTGTTGGTATTGAATTGCTATACACAAGAGTGGATTTTTTTTATAACTCTTTGGTTTCAATGGATAAATCAAGTAATATATTAAGGCTGTATCAAACAGATGCCAGAACAATGATGAGTTAAATTTAATCTTGTAATTACTGATTATTTGCATTTAATTGCATTAATGTTGAATTTTTTCTATTGATAATGCAGAAAGAAAGATTGTTACAGATTTTTGAAATTGATTTTACTAAAAGTTTAAAAAAACCTATATAAAATATGTAAGATGTCCCCAACAGGCAAAAAAGTATATATTTCTTATGACGTTTGCATAAGATTTTTCTTGCTGATTTACCGTAAAAATTTAATCTCCTATATTTTTTTCCTGTACAATTTTAGTGTTAATTGCATTGTATATGTATGCAAGTACATTAAAAGTATTGCATTTGGTACTCCATCAATAGTTGATGCTGTGACGGTGGCCGATGCACAGAGACTGAGAAGCAAGCTTGCATAAATGTTACTCATAGACAAAGAGAAAAAGTTGGGATGAAGAAACAGAAACAATGCAAAGATGGAATTTGAAGATTAAAATTTTATTAGATTTTTTATTTTAATATTGTTAGTTCATTCATATTAATTTTTGTATTATAAATATATCCTTTGTAAAGCAGGTCTGTTGGATATATTAATATAATTTATCTACATTTTTATTCATGTTATATACTACATTGAGATTCCATGTTTTTCATTCTGTACATGTTAGAGAGTCAGCGAGATAAGTCACAATGATCTTAGATACTAATAATGAGTTGAGAATCCGTTCTGCGATCAAAGTCGCATTCATAACTAGGGCGGCTGTATCGACTTCTTATAATGCGATAATGGTTGCAATACGAATAAATTATAAAAAAATTAATTTATTTATTAGCATTGCGATCACGGTCGCAGTAAATGAATCCGATTCCAGGACGCACTACGATCATGGTCGCAGTGACAAATTAGGAAATGCAATATTTTTATATACATAATGATATATGTTTTAAATTTTGTTAAAATAATTAATTTAACTAAAAGTAAACATGCTCTTCACGACCTTTTATACCGTAAAAAACTAAAATAATAATACTCTTGCCGTCTTCACAGCAAAAATAATTGTATTTCAAAATTTATTATTTTTTAACTGGTTTTCGAAAACTGAACAGTCACCTAAATGTATACACTTTTCGAAAAAGAAAAATAATAAATTTACGCTTTATTCACGTTGTTTGAGAGCATAAATTTTTTGGATTTCCTGAATGTATTATTTATTAAGGGTGTCCTTTAAAGGAAAATAACAGTCTAAATTGCATTCATGAAATTCGTCTTTGTAAAATTCTGAAAAAGTTTAAAAATGTCTTCTCCACCATCTTCCCCTGAAAGAAGTCATTCCTCTAATGATGATTGGGAATATAGTTCTGATATATTCTCTCGATACGGGTCGGAGGATGAGTTTGATACAGACGACCCGTTCTGAGAGTTCACGGATGAAATGAAATACCGCCGTGAAGAGGAAGAAAGCGAAAGGAGAGTCGTGGTAATGAGAAGGAAGAAGAGAAGGAAAGCGATACGGAAGACGAAGACCGTCATAATATGGAAGACGAAGATGATTATGATGGTGATGATGAGGACAACTAGAATAGTCCTTTGTATTCATCATCAGAATTTAAATATGTAGGTTCTTTTTAGGCAATTTATGCCTTTTATTTTGGAATGTTAATTATGTAAATAAATTTTTTCTAATTTTAATTTTAATGGTCGATCTTCTTATGTTTGTGGGAACAATGAACTATGGTGGCAATTTTTTATGGCCTATTTTAAACTTTTTCATTATTTTTAAGACTGACTGTGATCAAGATAGCATGTATTGGCCCAACAACACGACAATGTGATCCAATCACAAAAATTTGATAATTTACATCAAAATAGGATACACTGCGACTAATGTCGCAGTTACAAAATAGTAATATCAGCGACTGGAGTTGCTGATGTAAAAGGCTAATTTAAGAGTATAATCGTAATTGCTATTAAGGTCGCAGTGTACATTATAAAGGTCTAAATTTCACAATATATAATTTAATTATTAACATATTTTAACATATTAAACTGGTAACATAATGTAATAATTCATACAGAAGAAGAAAAGCAAACAACCCAAAAATATAGTGAAGTATGAACTGCGATGCTGGTCGCGGTTCTAAAACTACTGTTTTTGGTAAAACTGATGATTGCAACCGAAGTTAACTCAAAAAATATGCATACAGCGACCACACTCTATGTTTAATTAAGTATAGCATTCTGTACGATTACGCCACCATTGTCGCAGTGGATTAAAATAATATTTTCACCGTATTAAAATTTTATTATAAAGTACAACATATTATATTGGAATAAAAGATGGGAAACACTTGAAAGCACAATAGTACCTGTGCTATGACTCAGATCACAGTGCAATGATATGCCTTTTCCATTAACACTACGACCTTGGTTGCGGGCTTACTTCTGGCCAATGTTATTTGATGATCGAAATAAACTCCTGGCCAATGTTATTTCTCCGGTGTCGAATAAAATCAATAACTTGTTGCGGGCTTACTTTTTCACAACCTTCTCCGTAGTTCATTGCATTAACAATACAAGAAATATTTGAAGGAGGAATTCCTACATCAATCAAATTGGTCATAATGCTTCTGCTAATCTTTGATCGATGTGTCTGGTGAGAGTAAAAGTGATGGACCTTATCCGGGCTTGATAAATTATGTGAATAAGAATCAACAAACTTGGTGACAACCCAAAATCTTCGGTGTGGTAATAAACGAAAACGTACATGTATCTCAGTAAGACACTCAACTCTAGTGTCGATTCGATGGTTGACTGTAAGCCCATCTTGTCTTTTGTCAGACAACTTCTTCACACCCTCTTTGTTGTAACAAAATTTTTTGTAAATAACTTCATGGGAGGCCTACATGACTTATCTATTCCTTTTCTTCTCATGCCAAAATCTCTATTCCTGGCATAAGTATTGTAGAAGTTGTATGCTTCATCGTCTGTGAAAAATTGCTGTCCTTAAAGAATAACTAAGCTTCCAGACATTTCTCCATGTAAATTCAGATCCTACCAAAAAAATGTTGAACTAAATAAAAAGAAATAATTTAAAATCTCACGTCTGAACTATAATAAATAAAACTGCGACTAAAGTCGCAGTTGTAAAGATAGTTGTGACTATTGAATAAAAGACTACGACCGTAGTTACAGCTTTCAGGATGTCCAGGTTTTTTGCAAAAAAAGGTGATATTTTGTAATACTGCGACCTCTATCGAAGTCCTTAATATATTAAAGGAATGCACAAAAGGTCTCATATGCAAAATAATTTTGGACTGCAGGTAATGTCACAGTTATATAGATACTGAGACATAGTTTATTAAAAACAGTGACCATAATCCCATACTTTAGAATGTTTATAATAACTAAAAAAATTGTTTTAATAAATATTGCGACCTTAGTCGCAGTACTTACAAATTAGTGACCAAGAGAAAAAACAAGTAATCTTAAAATTAAATAACTGCGACTGAGATCGCAGTTAACAAAACATTGAAATTGTTAACTGAAACGACTTTGATAAAAGTGATTCTTGTTCTGTAAAATGTAAACTAGGTCATGTTGACACTTAAAAAAGACAAGATTCTTATTGGTCCGAACAATGTCTAAACTTGTTGACATTTACAAAAGACAAGTGACAGACGAGCTAAAGACCAGTTATCACCCATCTCCGAGGGACAAGGAAGCAACTTGGACTCCACTGATCCAGCAAGCAGACAGTGAACCCGGATTGTTTCTAAACAGACCTCAGCAGGTCTAAAGTGCTAACACTTAGCATCGCATGAGCCCAAAGGGATAGCCTCACTTGAGAGGCTAATATCACTCGACTTCGCCTCGAAGCCATTCGAAGCCTCGCCAAGAAGCTAACTCGCAACTTCGCCATAGGGGACTTCCAGCTCCGCCAAAGGGTTTCTTTCGGACTTCGCCAGAAGCTGCTTCTAGCTCCGCTATGAGCTCAATGCGGGCAACTCCGCCATTGGTCTGCTATGGTCAACCTTTGACCAATCAAATCTCCGGATGAGATCAGATCCAATCAGATCAAATCCAATTAAGATCAAATCAGAGATCAAATTTAGCAGTTGATTGCCACAATCTCTTGACTCTCCTAAAACGAGTAAGAAGATTAGGAGAAATCCTCCAATGATATGAAAAGGATCAAGAAGGTCAACCGACCTGCCAATTCTAGCTTCACAGAAGCTGATCCTAGCCTCGCAGCAAGGCTAATTTTCAGATTAAACAGATTCGATTCAATCTGTTTCCATATCTTCGAGGGACGATTATACCCTTGCTCTCCCTATAAATAGCCCACCAGGGGCACAAGGCAGAGACACGCACGCACATACGCAGAAGAGCTCCACAAGCAGAGACTTCTTCAAAAAGCACCGTGCGCTCTCGAATTCAGAGATCTTTTAGAGAATTGCTTTCTCTATCCAGGGTGTTGATACCCTAACATCGTCCTTCTTCTCAAGGAATCTCCGGAACCAGGCGAGAAGGAATTCCTAATTGAAGGCGATTTTGAGAAGCAGCAAGAGGGTTCTACCAACCTTCTGTTCTCTGATTCCCCGAACCAGGCGAGAAGGGAATCTCATCGCTCGCATCGTCAAAGGGACAAAGTGGTCGCGCGCTGACCAGACTTCTATCGGCACACTTCTCCAGAATCTCTGAGGAGATCTACTTGTAATCTTTTTAAGAATACTTGTAATTTAGCTCCTCAACTTTTTATTGTAATTTTTCCCCTTTGCAAACATAATGGAAAACAAGATGGCGACTCCGCTGGGGAAGAAATTCTCCACTGCCGAGAATTCGCAATGCGACGAACAGACCTTCGGGTCTAACTCTGAATTCAGAAAAGCCGGTGCAGCCAGAGCCCCTCTGGCTAAATCTTCAAGGAAAGTCTCTGCGGAGACTGAAAAGGTTCTCTGCGAACCTACTGCGGTTATTTGACGCAACAAGGAAGCACGTCCGCAGTCTGATTCCTTTGCTTGTGAGAACTTGGTGGTTCAGTTCGATCAAGGAAGATTTGAAGAAGTCCTCTCTGGGGGTGGCCCAATGCTTCGAGCACGGAAGTATAGGAAGGTTTCCACGACCAAGGTTTCAAAGCAGAAACCGGAAGCAGAATTCTGCCAACACCCCTCAGCCTCGCGTGTGGCCAATCAGGTTCCTTATGAACCCAAGTCTCCTCTGCCAAGACGGGTATGGAAGCCTAAACAGAAGTCTCCAACCAAAGCTTCAGGCGTAGCTATGCCTAAACCGCGCCTCTCTCGCGAAGAAAAAGGCAGGATGCCTGTCTGCTCCAATCATAAAGTTACGACGACAATCATACCGTCGTCCAATTCAAGAGCAGCAATGCCTCGCGCCGGCCTCGTTCTCATGAGCGAAGCTATTGTACCACATCGTACGTGCAGGGTCCGTGACCGCGAAGCTAAAGCCAAAGTACCATCTAAGGCTAATTGCCTTCGCAGCAGCATAGCGGGTAAAGCACCGCAGCGTGCTTCGCTCTCCAGTTCGTCAAGCGCTAAGCCTGCGCTTTATGGCGAAGCTAGAACCAAAGCACTATTCAGTGCTAATCCCATCTGCAGGGGTAAAAGGAGCAGGACATCGTCCCATGTGCGACCCAAAAGAGCCTTTGCGCTCGATTGCAGAGACCCAACCGGGTCTGATTTGAGGAAATTGTTTACAAATAGACAAACCTCTTCCCCCTGTTGTCAACAAGTGGGATGTCAGCTGGTGACACTCCACTCGGTCCATTGCCAGCTGGGACCAATCCCCGCCACTCCTCCAAGATGACGGTCAGTTTTTGATCGACTATCGGTACAGGCCCCGAGGAAACACCGCAAAAGGAGCCTCTCGCGAGATCTACCCTCTGCATCCGTCAACATGACCGGAAGGGGACGAGAGCTGCGCAGGGGAAGACAAACAGCTGACGACACCCCCTACAGGTCCCCAGATCCAGATTATAGCCCAGGCTTAGGCGAAGTCTTGGTGCATGAAGAAGGTGTTTTTCGAAACACCAGATCCAGGGTGGCGATACCTACAGTTACGAGCAGCCTTCTTCCTCGACGGCCCTAGCCTCGCCAGAACCCAGAAGATTACTCCAGTCATCGGACGAAGAAGATGAAGATAGTGGTACGCCTCTTCGGCGACAGTTAGCTCGGTGCGAACAGACAAAGCATCAGTCAATATGGCTGATAATGCTAACGACGACCTTCGTCGACGTTTGGAAGCTCAGGAGCAAACTTTCAAAACCCAGCAAGAGGCTCTGGACAACATTCAACAGATGCTTGCTCGACTCCTCAGCAATCGGAATGACAACGATGCCGGGAGCAATCACGAGGAGGAGGAACACTTCAGCAATGAGCAACCAAAGCCAGAGAAATTCAAGGAGGGTTCTTCCTTAGACGCCGAAGTCCTTAAGGGCCTCCAAGCTCAAATCGCATCCCTAGCTCAGAGGGATGAATTAAAGAAGGTAGGGGCAGTCCGTCCTTACCCGCTGGAGTGGGATTCGGTGCCATATCCACCGAAGTTCAAACCGCCAACGTTGCATACCTATGACGGAAAGAGCTCGCCAAATCAGCACATCTACTATTTTCGGTCTCAGACTGGTAATGTTATAAGCAATGACGCCATCATGGCTAGGCTATTCATTGGCACCTTAAAGGGGGTGACATTTGACTGGTTCCGAAGTCTCCCCCCGGGCTCCATCAACTCCTGGATCGACCTGGAAACTCGGTTCCCCTCTCGTTTCTATGAGGACGATACCGAAGTAACCATGGACAAGCTCCTCTCCACTGTGCAGAGGAAGGGCGAATCTGTCCGTGACTACATTGAACGGTTCAGAAATTTATCCTTGATGTGCCCAACAGGGATGCCATTACCCATGCTCTTACAGACATGCAGACACAACTTCTTAGACCAAGTGGAAGTTCGCATGGGGGCTATCAAAGCCCACACTTGGAAGGAATTGGTCGAACAAGCAGAGATAGCCGAGAAGTCGGCTAAAAAGTTCGAACCATCCGCCCCTAGAGGCAAGTGGGGGATGAACAACAAAGGGCGTAGCGACCTACCTCAATCTTCTCAAGCTAAAGGCAAAGAGACTATGTCTGCGGAGTTATCCGGAGATGTACAGTCGAAGGCCAAGAAGAGCGGCTTCAACAATCAGGAGCCTAAGTTCCCTCCAAAGCAGTACTCCTTCAAAGACGATCAGGTGGTCACGATATTCCATCTGCTCCACAAAGAGAACAAAATGAAACTGCCAGATGCTCGGCGTCCCAATGAGATAGGGCGCACGAACGACCCCAAATACTGCCTCTACCATAGGATGATTCACCATCCTATTGACAAGTGCTATGTCCTCAAAGACAGAATTCAAGCCTTGGTTGATGCCGGGGTTCTGACATTGAAGACAGAACAGAAGAAAGTCACGGCCAATATGGTGACTCTTGAGTTCGGCAGCACCCAAAAGGTCACAGTTCCTGACGGGACTTATTCAGTCCCTGCGCCACGGTTGGAAGTCAAGCATCCTCCAGTTACAGCTCAAGATAATAAGGGTCTTGTTCCCTTAACATTGGAGACAGGGGAAGTCATCGGATACACCCAGACCTCGCCCAAGACATGCAGTGGGATTCAAAAAGTCCCAAGTCAAAGGGCAAATCTTGCAATGTCATCTCCCTCCTGCCAGACGACGGCAATCTTACTTCAGCTTCCCTCAGTGATTCAGAAGGAGAAAAGCATGCTTGCACAACGCAGGCTGACCTACCTCAACAGACGGGTACCCGATCTGGAAAATCATACTTGAGGCAGTATGAAAAGTCTACGACGAGATACAACAGCAAACGACGTCAGTACCAATGTCAGCATCCACTCCAATTCCAACCAAGGGAAAAGAGAGGCCTAAGGAGGTACGATTCGACCACGTGTTGAAGAAACCATCAGGCCAAGGGTTTGATACGCCCTTTCGGTTTGACATATTGGCTCAACTGGCCAATATCCCAGCTCGTATCACTATACACGAGCTCCTTCGCCTCTCAAAAGAGACAAGAGAAGCACTCAGGGATGCGCTAGCCAATTCAGAATCCTTTCTGACATGCATGCCTGAGGTCCCTAACGACGACGTTCAGTCTCCTTGCCCAGAATGTCATCATACACAATCCAAGGTGCCTGCTATTACATTCACGGTGGAAGATATGCTTCTCAAAGACAACAAGCACGATCGACCTCTGTACTACACCGGATATATCGGTTCACGTGCATTGAAAGAATACAAGTCGATCCGGGGTCCGCACTCAGCATCATCCCCAAAAGGCTTCTCTACTTCCTCGACATACCGCTGTATAGGTTGTCCGCAACCACTACTACAATATACGGTTTCAATGCCGGAAGCAGTCACCCACTTGGGAAAATCTGGCTCCGTTGCAGAATCGGGAGCCTGAAGTCAGAAGTGACATGCTATGTCATTGACGCTGACATGTCATATAACCTGCTGCTAGGACGACCATGGATTCATGCCAACTGGATCGTTCCCTCTACTCTGCACCAATGCTTCAAATATGTTGAAGATGACGCGACAGTACGAACTGTCTTTGCTGAGAAGCAACCATTCAAAGGGGTGAAAAATTACTTCACTGACGCTCTCCTGTATCAAGAGGCCGGTGGAACACCTAAAGAACCATTGCCGGACGATGATGAAAGTGGCAATGAGGCGGATTCAGAATCTGAAGCAGGCATGCCAGCCATTCTGATTGGTGAACCAATTATAGCATGTCTCAATAATCCCCAATGTAACACTCCTTCTGAAGATGAAGGTGAATGGGTAATTAATGATAATATTGCTTTTGATTATCCTGCGAGTGTTAGGTCGGTTGAATCCAGTACGGATGGCTCTCTGCACATGCCTTTACATAAGCCGAGTGCGGCTAGCACACCTATGGAAGCTATAGAAGGGGCCACGCTAGTGATCCCTCCGTCCAAACAAGGTCAGTTACCGATAATCTTCGGTAGAACCCAACCACGGGGACCCACAGCTGCAGATTCAAGTTCAGATTCAGACACTCCATAGTTCTTCCATTACGCACAGCCGGCGCGCCATATTATGAAGAAAATGGGATACAACTTGAAGCATGGAGAAGGCCTGAATTTTGGAAAAGGAAGGCGCGGTTTGATGCGGAACTTTGTGCCTAAAGGGAAGCCTGCAAATTACTATGATAGTACACGCAGGGGGTTGGGATATGTTACACCCACATCGTCAGCAACGGTTCAATTCAAAGACGATGAACCAATTCCATCACATTCAGCCTCCTCCTCCGAGTGGGACTCGGATATCAGTGTAGGAGGAATGTTCGAAGACCTCACTGTCAATATGACTTCAAGCAGTCAATTAGAGCCTACAGAAGCTATTGATGAGGAGCCATGGGCCCAGCAATTAAACCTCCAGTGGGAAAAGCGATTCGAACTGCGCGAACCGCCTACTGAAGACAAGGTGATGCAGGTCAACCTGGGAAGTCAAGATCACCCTAAGCCCATCTTTATAAGTGAAAGCCTATCACTTATAGGAAAGGAAGAATTGATAATACTCATAAAAGAGTATATAGATGTCTTCGCATGGAGCTACGAAGATATGCCCGGACTTGATCCACAGGTCGCTATGCACCGTCTAAACATCAAGCCTGACGTCAAGCCAGTCAAGCAGCAACAACGTCGGTTTCGCCCGAACATTATGGAAGCTATTGAAGCTGAAGTTCACAAGCTCATTGCATGTGGCTTCATCCGGGAGGAACAACATCCAGATTGGGTAGCCAACATCGTCCCCGTCCTCAAAAAGAACGGGAAAATACGGATCTGCATCGACTACCGTGATCTCAATACGGCCTGTCCCAAAGACGAATTCCCATTACCCATCACCGACGTCATGATCGACAACACATGCGGGTTCGAAAGAATGTCTTTCATGGACGACTTTTCAGGGTACAACCAGATTAAGATGTATCCCGACGACGAGAAGCATACTTCGTTTCGAACACCATTGGGGGTATACTGCTACACTGTAATGCCCTTCGGACTGAAGAACGCCGGAGCAACCTATCAGCGGGCAATGAGTACAATCTTCCGCGATCATCTCCGAAAAACGGTGGAGTGCTATGTCGACGACATTGCCGTCAAAAGCCGCAACAAGAATGAACATCTTCGCGACCTGAGAACGATGTTCGACATAATGCGGGCTCATCAACTGAAAATGAACCCGACAAAATCCTTCTTGGGAGTGTCAAGTGGCAAGTTCCTTGGGTTTATTGTCATATCAAAAGGGATTCATCTTAATCCAGACAAAGTCAAAGCCATTCAGAGCATGCATCCACCGAGGAATCTCAAAGAGCTCAGAGGCTTGCAAGGTAGACTGGCTTATATTAGAAGATTCATTGCAAATCTCTCAGGCCGCTGTCAACCGTTCACCCGACTCATGAAAAAGGGTGCTTCCTTCGTATGGGATCAAGCTTACCAGGAAGCCTATGAAGACATCAAGAGGTACCTCACAAAGCCTCCAGTCTTAGTGGCCCCTACATCAGGGAAACCATTCTTGCTTTATGTAAAAGCTATGGACTACTCCCTCGGTGCCCTCCTCGCTCAAAAGGACGACAATGGCCACGAGCAGGCCATTTATTATCTGAGCAGAACTCTCATAGGAGCGGAATCTCGCTACAACCCTATTGAGAAAGAGTGTTTAGCTCTCGTCTTCGCTGTTCAGAAGATACCACATTATTTGGTCGGCCAGACCATACATGTCATCTCCAGAGTAAACCCATTGCGTCTTCTTATGACGAAGCCAGGATCATTGAATTCAAGATTGGCTAAGTGGGCACTTTTATTATCTCAATACGACATGATCTTCACCCCTCAGAAGGCGGTTAAAGGCCAGGCCCTTGCAGAGTTCTTGGCTGTTCATCCAGTTCCGGAACATTCAAAACTTCACGAAGATATCCCTGATGAAGTCTTCGAGTCTTATGCAACCTCAGAAGAGGAAGTGTGGCAGATGTTCTTTGATGGAGCATCGCGAATGGGCCCTAAAGGCAAGATTATTGCCGGAGTGGGGGTTGTGTTTATCTCCCCGCAGAACCATGTTCTTCCCAGAGCATTTTCTTTGACAGAATCGTGCTCCAACAATATAGCAGAATATAATGCCCTGCTCATTGGTCTTAAACTCGCCCATGGAATGGGGGTACGCTACCTCGAAGCTTATGGCGATTCAAAATTGATCATCAATCAGGTTAAAGGCGAATACGAAGTCCGCCATGAGGACTTGGTGCCTTATTACCACACGGCCGTTGAATTGGCCAACCTATTTAAAGGTTTCTACATCGGGCACGTGTCTCGATCTCAAAATACCAAGGCGGACTCTCTTGCTGCATTAGCTACAACACTAGCCTTGCCAGCCGACACCGAGTATCACCTCACAGTCGCAACTCGACATCTTGTATGCTCCAAGCATATGTTGAGAACTCGAGAAGTCTATAATGTCTCCATGGATCTTGAACCAAGAGACTGGCGCTTTCCTCTCATCGACTATGCTTTGCACGGTCTGCTTCCAGACGATCCCAAGGAAGCGGCGTCCATCAGACGAAGGTCTCTCCGGTTCTATTACGATCCGACTTTGAAGACACTTTACCGTCGTTCATATGACGGTCTCCTCCTCCGTTGCCTTTCTCATTCAGAGGCACAAGAAGCGCTCCAAGAAGTGCACGACGGTACTTGTGGAGCTCATCAGCCAAGTCCAAAACTTAAGGACAGGTTGTACAGACTTAGATACTATTGGCCAACTATGATAGCCGATGCCATCCAATATGCACGAAGGTGTAAAGCGTGTCAAATCCATGCAGATTTCATACACCAGCCTTTAGAGTTGCTCCACCCGACTGTTGCTTCATGGCCATTTGAAGCGTAGGGAATAGATGTCGTAGGGCCAATCAGCCCCTCTTCGATAAAAGGTCACCGGTTCATCCTGGCAATAACCGATTACTTCTCAAAGTGGGCAGAGGCTATACCACTGGTTGAAGTCAAAACCTCTAATGTGGTTAATTTCATCAAGCACCATGTTATCCATCGATTTGGTGTCCCTAGGCGGATCATCCATGACAATGGTCCCCAATTCATAAGTCAGGTATTCTATCGGTTCTGCGATAAATACCGAATTCAGAATGTGGCTTCAACTGCCTATAATCCCGCCGCTAACGGCTTGGCGGAAGCATTCAACAAAACGATCATCAAGCTACTCAGGAAATTCGTCTCCTCGAACAAGCGAGATTGGGACGAAAAGCTTGGTGAATGTCTTTGGGCCTACCGGACCACGGTTCGAACACCGACAGGTAATACGCCTTTTTCCCTGGTGTACGGGTGTGAAGCAGTCATACCTTTAGAAATTCAGATGCCGTCATTGCGAGTCGCCCTAATGACTAAGATCACATCAGAGGACAATGATCGATTGCGTCTTCAAGAGCTCGAAGCCTTAGACGAGAAGCGACTACAAGCTCTGCAGCATATCGAGTTGTATCAAGCTCAAATCTCAAAAGCCTTCAATAAGAAGGTCAAACAGAGGGTCTTTCAGAAAGGAGACCTGGTTTTAGCTGTCAGACGACCGATGATTATAACGCACAAGACCAAAGGCAAATTTCAGCCTAAATGGGAAGGACCGTTTGTAATAGAAACAGTCTATTCAAACGGAGCATACCGCCATATGATTCCAGATGGCGATTTACTCATGATGCCAATCAATGGCAAATTCTTAAAGAAGTATTATCCTTAATCAAGGATCCTTCTCATGATCAAGTTAACATTACACCTCTGATCAAAACCTTTATGTCCAAGGTCCATGCAAAGAGAACCTTTCTCTTCCTCCAAGCGAGATCACACAACCATAAACCAGTAGGAACCTGGCCGTATACTGGTTGTCTCAAAGGAAAGTCAAGGTTACACATACGCTAACCAGACGATCCAATATCCTTAACGATTAAGGATAGAGGAAAATGTTGGCCTTTAAGCCCAACATAAGTCCTCGACAACTCATCATGCTGAGGGGAATAGCATGGCTAGCCCAATTCAAACGATAGTTGGTAAAGGCATATCAAACCCGTTGACAGCTGAGGATTTGCTAAAAATCCTAAGGGACCTGTTCCCATTTGATTCCCTCTCCAAAATCACTTACCAATTCTCATCCACAGAATGGTAAGACCACATATACATTTCGCTGTTACGTTAACATTAAACCTATGACAGTGATTCCCTCGTTTCTCCCTGTGAAAACGAGATCTCCGAAATCACTTACCAATTCTCTTCCATAGAATGGTAAGACCACATATGCATCTCGCTGTTACGTTAACATTAAACCTATGACAGTGATTCCCTCGTTTCTCCCTGTGAAAACGAGATCTCCAAAATCACTTACCAATTCTCGTCCATAGAATGGTAAGACCACACATACATTTCACTATTACGTTAACATTAAACCTATGACAGTGATTCCCTCGTTTCTCCCCGTGAAAACGAGACTTTTTCCCAAACTCCATTACAACCTTGAGCTTGGTAGCGTCTCAATCGGTTATGTCATTGCGACCTCTGAACCAGCAGACAGCCAAGTCTCAATTTTGAGCTTGTTGACATTTACAAAAGACAAGTCTCAACCTTGAGCCCTGTTGACATTTACAAAAGACAGGTCTCGATACTTGTTGACATTTACAAAAGATAAGTATCACCAACCTTGAGCTTGGTGGCGTCTCATTCGGTTATGTCATTGTGACCTCTGAACCAGCAGACAGCTAAGTCTCAACCTTGAGCCCTGTTGACATTTACAAAAGACAGGTCTCGATGCTTATTGACATTTACAAAAGATAAGTATCACCAACCTTGAGCTTGGTAGCGTCTCATTCGGTTATGTCATTGCGACCTCTGAACCAGCAGACAGCTAAGTCTCAACCTTGAGCCCTGTTGACATTTACAAAAGACAGGTCTCGATGCTTATTGACATTTACAAAAGATAAGTATCACCAACCTTGAGCTTGGTGGCGTCTCATTTGGTTATGTCATTGCGACCTCTGAACCAGCAGACAGCTAAGTCTCAACCTTGAGCCCTGTTGACATTTACAAAAGACAGGTCTCAATACTTGTTGACATTTACAAAAGACAAGTATCACCAACTTTGAAACTCGGTGGCTCCTTAACCAGTTATGTCATCGCGACCTCTGAACTGACAGACTGCCAAGTTTCAGCATTCAATCCAGCAAAGGACTATTCTCTCAAATGACACCAATACAATTTGGAACCGACAGTTCAGAAAGCGGAGCAATTTAGAGATTCGACAGGGAGTCAATACAAAAAAAAATTATTTTCATTGATTCCAAAAGGATGAGATACATGAAGGCACATGTACAACGACCTACAGTCGTACATTGTAAGATCTGATCCGCTTTCCAAGGGAAGTCAGCCTCGTCCTCCTGTCATCAGCAGCCTGGGCAAGCGCCTGCGACTTCAGCTCAGCCTCATCGAAATCCATTGCCTGGGCCAAATGAGCTTCGACCTCCGCCAAAGTTGCCCTCTGCGACAATCCCTGCTGCGAGAGTTCGTCACTTTGAGCCTTGAGCTACTCAAGCCGCGCGGCTTCTTCAAGACGCACCGGTTCAGCCTTGGACAAGAGAAGGTTCCCCTTCCTAATCATCTCCTTGGCCTTCGCAATCCTATCTTCAGCATCAAGAAGAGCACTGGTGGAGGCATCGATGGCATTTTCAACCTCTGCTTGCCTTATTTTCAAAGATTTCAAATCAGAGGAAATAGCCTCAGCGGCTTCTTGAGCGGTAAGACGGGCCTCATGCTTTTGAGCAACAAGGCGCGCAAACCGCTCACTAACCAAAGGCTCCAGGTCTGAGAGGCTAAGTCGGCGCCATTCCTCTACGTCCCTCTCAAATTGATCTACCAAGAGTTCCAAGGCAGTGGCCTGGTGATACCCTTCAAGGTCCCGAATACTTTCAATATTGCGGAAGAGGACCACCTTCAAAGTCGAGAATGGCATAGTCGAACCTTTCAAGACCAGGTCGATGCATCACCCTAAGCCTTTGTAAAAACTATCGACTATGTCGCCTATAAAATCGTTTTCAACTTCGGCCACCTCTGGTAGACGGGCAACTTCAGAAAAGTCCACCAGCCTGGTTGATACCACCGAGGAAGGAGCAACAGGACCACTGTAACACCCCGCTCCCAGAATACGTACTTAGTTGCGTGTTCAGATTTTTCGATAGTATTTTTCGATTTACTTCCCGTATTTGTTTTGTATTGTGAATTATTTATATGATCATTTTGTCTTGGATCCGGATTCACGGACTCGGAGTCAGCCCTAGTCTGAACCGAGGACCCGATTCTAGGGTATTACTCGATTTGGTCTTTTTGATATTTAGATTTGACCGATTTTAGTTTTAAACATCATTTTCCAATATTTTATATTTTCTATGATTTTCTGGAATTTTCCTGAATTAAGTTGTAAATCTTCAAAACCGGTGTCGACCAGTGCCGCTGATCGATTCCCATATTTTTAATTTACAAACAGATTGGAATTACTAGAAGTATCTTTTTATATTATTTCTTAAAATCACATTTCCTACCTAAATACTTTTTCTGAGAATTTTATGAATTTATGAAAATTCCACCGGATTGGGTGTCGGCCAGTATCGCTGGTTGATTCCAGGATTTTTAGTTTACAATCGGAATTGAATTTCTGAATTTCGCTTTCACTTTACTTCTTAAAATCATATTTTATTCTTTAATATATTTTCTAAAATTTTTCAGATTTTATCAAAATCCGGCCGACCCGGTGTAGACCGGTGTCAACGTTTGACTTCGGGATTTTTATCTTGGCTAGCTCAGGCCGATAAGAGGGCAGGTCTCCATATAGCGCATCCAACACAGCAGCATCCACCGCGGTCGAAGTGCTCATATCACCCCTGGACTCCCCAGGAAGATCAGCCGGTTCCCTTGAAGCTAATGCACCTTGAGGCCGAACACCTGTAACAAGACTGTGTTTAGACAGGACACAACATGCAATAGAAGCCAAGAGGTCAGGACAGTACCATAAGATGACGTCGCCTCAAACATCTCGGCAGCCGCATCAGTCTCCATGGGCTCCATCGGAAAATTCTTGGCGGAATCAGCACGAATGGCCGGCCCGCTTTCGCTTGCCGAGTCTCCCGTAGACCATCCAATAGAGCTTGATGCTACAGGACTTCCTTTGGAAGTCCCAGCGCTCGAAGGACCAATGTCAGCCGCATCACCTCCGGACTCCTCCGGGAGGGTAAAAGAACCAGCCTCAGTTCTATAAGTAAATAGGGGATCATAATGTTCCTCTTGCTCTCCAGCTGCCTCAGCTCCTACAATCAAGAAGAATTGATAATAAATCATTTGGAACACACAAAAGACCTATTATACGGACGGAGTTGATCTTACCCAGATCCGGAGCAAATTCACCGGTAGTCGATTCAGCAACCGACGGGTTCGTTACTAACGGGATAGCAGGAGGGAACGCTGCTGAGGTTCGCCCTCTACGACAACCGTGGGAGCCTGGCGACGGGGCTTCTTTGCCAATGACTTCCTACGAGATCTACCCTCCCGCTTTCTTTTGAAGTGGACATCAGAATCCTCTTCCTCCACTTCTTCTACACGATGAGGGGGAACAGTCCCCATCACACCAGAGCCAGTCGCAGAAGTCTCAGCCCCCGCTCCCGCTTCGAAGCGAGGACTTCCTGCATCTGAGGCCTCGCTGTCATTAACACCGACGAATTCCTCTACGCCCGGGACGCGGACCCTTTTGCCTTCCCTCTTCTCAGAAGCCTTCCGTTTCAACCACTGAGAAATTAACTTCACACCAGAGCTGTTGGCCTTGAAATTGAGGGGTGTGGATTGGAAGTTGTGTACCACTGGCAGAAGCACAGGGTCATTTGAAAATTGGGACTCTTCAACGGCGTACGCAGCCGCGCCCCAGTACCGCCTGCAGTAAAGAATCGCCAGGCACGGGCCCCGTCAATAAGACTCCCCATGAAGGCCAAATAAGGATTGGGGTTGCCCACATATAGTTAGTCGTACCCAAACTGCCGAGCAAACCGGCTGGGGACATAAGGTTCCAAATAGCAGGTATCCCCGCTTCTGTACAATAAGTGTGAAGGCCGGATGCTGACCAGCCACTCAAAAACTCCCCGGCTCAGGGAAGACCGCCCTTCCCCCGCATCTCGGAACTCCTCGTCATATCCTGCACCCCGAATACAGGAAAAACAGCGGAAGAGACTGTAAACGTCATATCGACGCACCAATTTACGGGCCTCAGCCACGTATTTCTTCAGCCACGAACGTCCTTCGAATCGGCGGAGGAGCGCCATTCGAACACTTTGCAGAGGGTCCTCTCCAGCTCCAATCAGCGAAGGACAATGTAAGGCGAACCACGCCATCAGATAGGTGTAGGGCAGACCTATCCTAGGATTGGGTCCGTCACAAGGCAAAATAGCTCCCTTTCCACGCTTCGTTGCTGGCGGCCTGCAAAAAGCCTCCATTAATGCACGGAGGCCTCTTTGAATGCAGCACACCATGGCCGGGAGAAGACCCAGACGACGACCATGGACCAAACGAACGACGGGCAGCAAAACATTCGGATGAACGATGTCACCCGAAGAAGATGGCACTACGCATTTCTTCAGCCAGACGGTTAAGAAACCGGCCAGCAGTGCCTTCTGAGACATAGGCTGACGAGCCTGATGATGGAAGCTCCGAAGGACATCACCCTTCTCATAGGGACCATCGTCTTCAGTTATGACAAGATCCCTTTGAAGGTGCATCTGCATCCGTTCAAAGATATCCCCATCAGCAACTCCGCAATGTGCTGCTTCAGGAGCATTCCTCATATCCGGGAACAAGTAATTCCCCCAGCTCTTCAAGCTACAGGAAGTGCCCTTGCTGCCACCATGGATGCCGGAACAAATGTGCAGGTGGCACATTAACTCCCGATAAGTCTCGAATAAGGCAGGCTCCTGCTTCTCCAGAAGAGCCAACTCCGCCTCGCACGGAAAGTATTCTTCATAAAGGAGAGACCCGAAAGGCAAAGCAGAGATTTCCCACATCTCATGCAAGGCCATGCCCAACTCGCCGACAGGGGTAAAGAAAGTCCCTGAAGCTGGGCAATATAATTCAAAGATGGCATAAAAGCACGCCACATTCATCTCAATGCCGTGGCAGGTCGCCCTGACGGCCTCATAGAGGTTCAGCCTCTCCAAATCCTCCTCGAAATGAGCAAGGATGTAGGTAGTCAAATCCACCCACCACGTCTTCGGAGGGTGAATCCAGCCTGGAGTTCTGAAGTCAGTAGCTGGGTAGTTCCCATTGACCTTGCAGAATTGGTTACCAAAGGTCAGCGCCACTGCAGGATTTTCTCCCACTGGGATCTCTCGTGACACATTCCCAGGATGTAGAGCCATTATGCAATGAGGAGGCCGCGCTCTTGCATAACCAGGAGATTGAAGCATCAATCTCCCTATGTGGAAGGAGTCATTATTTCGGCTTACATCCCATACCATCTTCCGAGCCTGCGTCACACACTGGAAGGAAGACAAAGAAAAATGTCATCTGTTGGATGGAAGGTAAAACTTCTCATCACCCAATTGGAAGATCCATTGCCCTTCTCTGGCTTGTAGTTGGTGATCAGGATCTGGCGCGGTATCTCCAAACATGAAGTCAGGCTTCCTATAAGTCCGACGGTCAACATCTTCAAGAGGAGCCGTAGTCAGAATACTCCTCGTGGTGTGCTGGTCACCACCGTGAATAAGCGTGTCTCGGACGACAGAACCCTGCTCACTAAACAAAAAAGCTTGCCCTTGAAATTGCAAGCTGATATTGCCATCAACTCTGCTGGTCATCCCAAACAGATTGTTCAAGGGACCGGGAATGTAGTGCACTGCAAGAACAAAACGAACTATGATTAGTTCACCAGCCAAGCGAACATGAAGACATAAATTTCACCAAGGCATAGTCTCGCCCAGTGAGCAAAGCCAGCAAGGCGATAGCTTCAACAAAGCTTAATCTCGCGGACAAGTCTGCATTTTACAGAAAATGCCCAAGTATTAACTTTGCTTAAGCAGAAAGTGGTATAGCCCTAAGGGCTGACGTCATCAAAAGGGCATTATGGTCAAAAATCATTCTTGACGGTCATGATCGAAGGGACAGGCCCGTATCCTGTTCCTCAACAGGACGAAGACAGCCCAAGCAATAGCTTCGTATGGAAGCTCAGACAAGAACTGTTCAGTTCTTAGTTCCCCGTCCAAGAAAATAAGAGAAATTCAGGGAAACGGATTCCCTAATAAAACAGATCATGTTCGATCGTTCTGATAGCCAAATATCGGCTTTAAAAGAGAGACCGCAGTCTCTGATCAGAAGGGAAAGTCCCTTACCGGCGACTGGTCGCTCGATGACCGGAGGAGGAGAAGGACCCTCCGTTGCAGAAGTTGCCACTTCTTTCCCCGCTCGATAACTAAGCTTCCAGACATTTCTCCATGTAAATTCAGATCCTACCAAAAAAAATGTTGAACTAAATAAAAAGAAATAATTTAAAATCTCACGTCTGAACTATAATAAATAAAACTGCGACTAAAGTCGCAGTTGTAAAGATAGTTGTGACTATTGAATAAAAGACTACGACCGTAGTTACAGCTTTCAAGATGTCCAGGTTTTTTGCAAAAAAAGGTGATATTTTGTAATACTGCGACCTCTATCGAAGTCCTTAATATATTAAAGGACTGCACAAAAGGTCTCATATGCAAAATAATTTTGGACTGCAGGTAATGTCACAGTTATATAGATACTGAGACATAGTTTATTAAAAACAGTGACCATAATCCCATACTTTAGAATGTTTATAATAACTAAAAAAATTGTTTTAATAAATATTGCGACCTTAGTCGCAGTACTTACAAATTAGTGACCAAGAGAAAAAACAAGTAATCTTAAAATTAAATAACTGCGACTGAGATCGCAGTTAACAAAACATTGAAATTGTTAACTGAAACGACTTTGATAAAAGTGATTCTTGTTCTGTAAAATGTAAACTAGGTCATGTTGACACTTAAAAAAGACAAGATTCTTATTGGTCCGAACAATGTATAAACTTGTTAACATTTACAAAAGACAAGTGACAGACGAGCTGAAGACCAGTTATCACCCATCTCCGAGGGACAAGGAAGCAACTTGGACTCCACTGATCCAGCAAGCAGACAGTGAACCTGGATTGTTTCTAAACAGACCTCAGCAGGTCTAAAGTGTTAACACTTAGCATCGCATGAGCCCAAAGGGATAGCCTCGCTTGAGAGGCTAATATCACTCGACTTCGCCTCGAAGCCATTCGAAGCCTCGCCAAGAAGCTAACTCGCAACTTCGCCACAGGGGACTTCCAGCTCCGCCAAAGGGTTTCTTTCGGACTTCGCCAGAAGCTGCTTCTAGCTCCGCTATGAGCTCAATGCGGGCAACTCCGCCATTGGTCTGCTATGGTCAACCTTTGACTAACAAATCTCCGGATGAGATCGGATCCAATCAGATCAAATCTAATTAAGATCAAATCAAAGATTAAATTTGGCAGTTGATTGCCACAATCTCTTGACTCTCCTAAAATAAGTAAGAAGATCAGGAGAAATCCTCCAACGATATGGAAAGGATCAAGAAGGTCAACCGACCTGCCAATTCTAACTTCGCAGAAGCTGATCCTAGCCTCGCAGCAAGGCTAATTTCCAGATTTAAACAGATTCGATTCAATCTGTTTCCATATCTTCGAGGGACGATTATACCCTTGCTCTCCCTATAAATAGCCCACCAGGGGCACAAGGCAGAGACACGCACGCACATACGCAGAAGAGCTCCACAAGCAAAGACTTCTTCAAAAAGCACCGTGCGCTCTCGAATTCAGAGATCTTTTAAAGAATTGTTTTCTCTATCCAGGGTGTTGATACCCTAACATCGTCCTTCTTCTCAAGGAATCTCCGAAACCAGGCGAGAAGGAATTCCTAATTGAAGGCAATTTTGAGAAGCAGCAAGAGGGTTCTACCAACCTTCTGTTCTCTGATTCCCTGAACCAGGCGAGAAGAGAATCTCATCGCTCGCATCGTCAAAGGGACAAAGTGGTCGCGCGCTGACCAGACTCCTATCGGCACACTTCTCCAGAATCTCTGAGGAGATCTACTTGTAATTTTTAAGTTTTCCCCTTTGCAAACATAATGGAAAACAGGTCACAGCTCAATCTACGTTACCCAAGATTTTTTACATATAAGAAATTGTGGGAAAAAATTAAAAAAAAGGATAAAATGGAAACCTCTTAATCAACATCCAAATATCTCAACCCTTCAAATTTTCAATATTCTGTGAGGAAGTTGAACACGATGATATATGGTTCATATTTAGATCGGGAGAAAGAGATCGGGGACGACGGTGACCGGAATTGGTAGGAGATGTTTTCTGATCGGCGGTCATTAAAGTAGAAAAGGAGATCCCGATGAAGAGCTTGGAGATTTAGGTCTGCAAAGTAAAAAAAAGTATCTTATCCGGATCCCGCATTTTTTAGAATAACTTTATGAGTGAAAATTCAAATCTAAATCTGACAGCACGCAGAACAAGAAAAAGGAGGGGAAATAATAATTGACAATAGCAGGACCACTACCTTGTACCGCAGGGAGATTTAGTAATTTCACTTGTTCCAATAGGCGGGCCGCAACTTATTGGTGTGGCTAATATTATGCCACGTCACCTGTAGCGCCCCGATCTCACGGATATGGAGACGCTACTGCGACGTGCATACGCATGGCGATGGTACCGTCACGTATGTACGCTAAGTTTCAATACAATATAGGAATCAGAGTGCGAAAATACGTCATAATATATATCCCAACACAAAAGTACAAGTACTCAATCATCACAGATTATGACATAATATTACATAAATATTACATCACCAGGTAGTACAAAAGTAGACTGTGCAGGATACAAAAGATAAGGACTCACAAGCTGGAAGAGGAAATCTTGCGAGCAGGGAAAACGGGATGAAGCTACGGCTGATCCGCCTGCTCCTCGAAGTAGGCCTGGTCTTCAGCTGAAGTGTTCACCTCAGTCCAAGTTAAAAGATCTGGACATGCAAATCCAGGGTTGTTACTGGGCAACCCAGTGAGTGTAAAAACCCAAATGGTAAGTATAAACAAAAGTGCGTGCATAAGGTCAAGTATTTGTAAATCACCTAGAGGGGGGTGAATAGGTGATGGCTAATCTAATGGTCACTAAATGCGAAATTAAAAACTATTATGACCTAAACAAAACTTATTACACTAAACACCACGTATAACACAAGAGTGTAGCCATTCCCAGTGAAGGGCTCTGGACTAACTCCTCTAGATTCCCCTAGATAAGGGTTGAGGTGCCGCGTTGGCTCTCTTGGTTGAATACAAGTGTTAGCAAACAATCCCAAGCATGTATCAATTAAGCACACAATGTATATCAAGCATGTAAAGATGAACACAATAAAAGCATGCAAGATATAAACAAGTAAGGGAGAGAGAGAAAGAGCAATCGCAAACACAAGGGATTTTTTTCGAGGTTCGAGCACCCTTGCTCTACGTCCCCGCCTTCACACTTGAAGGATTTCCACTATAACCGATCCCACCGGATCACTTGGTGCCGCAACACCAACAAGGAGTTCCCACTAGAACTCTTGGACTCTCTAGTCCCGTACACACCGCAAGCCCACTAGCTCGCCGAGGCCGCACCTCAAACACCGAGTTCGCACCGGAACTCGAAACACCGCGAACACAACCGTCCGCCTCCTCAAAGAACAAAGATGAAGTCTTTGGTGATCACAACACTTTGATCACCTAAAAGCAATCTCACTACAACACTCCTATAGAATGAATATGTCAATGGGTTGCTCAAGTGTTTGTGAGAAAAATAAGGATGGAAATGGTGGAGGAAAAACTCAAGAAATCTCTTTTAACACACTTGATAAAAACTCTCCTTTTGATTGAAAATATTTGCTCTCAATTTTGTGGAGAAAAACCTCTTGTAAGGGTAGGAAAAACTGGCTCTAAAATCCACTTAAAATCCTATCTAAAACAGCCCCCAAAAGGCCCAATTTATAGGGCTAGAAAAACTAGTCGTTGGAGCCCAGGTGGCCTGTCAGTCGACCGTCCGATCGACCGGCCAACGGTCATTTTTCAGACCGTTGAGCCAGCGGTCAACCGGCCGGTCGACGTGGCTAGGATACAGAGAGCACTGCTCTCTGTCCGGTCGACCGGTCGGTCGACCGGGGCCTTTCCAGAGAGCAGAACTCTCTGGCGGTCGACTGGGTCGGTCGACCGGCCCTCCTGCAAGAACTGGCGTGTACGTCTGTGCACGTCTGGTCGACCGACTTCAGGCTTCGGTCGACCGGTCGGTCGACCGGCTAAAGCCAGGACAGAACTGTTAAGGGATTAAAACTTGATCTTTTTGGTTGAAATAAAATCCCATAAATTCACGAAAAATCTACAAAAATAGTTTTACCAATATACTTTGATAAACAAACATGCTTGCACAAAATCAAGGCATGTTACAATAATTTGGACGATTTTTGTAAGTTGGAAAAATTGGCTCAAATGAAAAACTGTATTTTCTAAAACTTGATTTTTCCAAAACTTATTTTTTTAAAACTTCTCCAAATACAAAAATAAGATATTTAAACAACTTTTAAAGCATAGAGTGTAAGGATATGATCCACTACACATACATGGTGAAATATCTATGTTTTTGACTTTAAGCTCTAAATTTGATTTTTGTTAAATACATGAAACTTTAAATATCAAAAACCAAAACGGTATTTTTCTAAAATGAAAAGTCTTTTCAAAACTGAAAATTCTTTTATGAAAAGACATCTAGAGCAAGAGTGTGTGTGTGTATAGAATACTTGAGCAATCCACCAACTATTCTATCCTTTACATTTTAACTAAAAACAAAATCTTCTAAAACAAACCTAGACTCAAGTCTTGATCTTCTTGAAGCCTTCACTTGAAGCCTTCTCATCTTCTTGACTTGGTCCAAACACGATCCATAGAGCTAGACTCCTCTTGAGTATTTGATATGGTCTTGATGCTCAAGCTCTTGAATCAAACGGTGCTAGCTCCAAAACTTGACTTTAAATCCTTTGTTGAAGCTCCACACCTACTAAGATCTTGATCATGAATCTGTCACTAATTAAACACAAGATCATTAGTACTATAACTACATTAGTTGATCATCATCAAAACTAGAGTGATGGGCCTTCGGGCCAACAGTATTATGTACCCAAATCACTAAGTATGAAATAACCACAATAAATAATGAAATATGAAAATGACATTAGAATTTATGTGGCATGAAATAAAAGCAAGTGTAGCAGGTCAAATGTCATGTAATTAAATTAGCAAGCATGGACTAACTACAATAAATAGCAAGTATGGAAATGACAATAAAATTCATGTAGCATGAAGTCAATTATCAAGTTATTGTTAAGACTCGTTCAATTTGTATGTTTCGGTACATGGCCCGTACCATATACTTCCGCATACAAGTCGAACGAGGTTGGTTATTGGAAATTGATGGGGAATGTCGTACCATATTTAGAGTGGGTCCCGTGTATGTCTGGAACAACAGTCCAGGAGTATCCGGTACTGAGCTGGAACGTACCGCTAGGTACTGGGACTTACTATATGCCCGAAAGACTTAGTATATGCCCGAATAGGAATAGAGTGTCACTGCTGTTGACCCAAGAGGTTACACTCTCTTGTTTTGTGTTTTGATGATGACAAACCAAATAAGAGCTATTTGGTACTAATGAATTTGTTCAAGATATGTTTCAGGTTTTGTACCATGTTTGGAGACCATTGGCTTAGCTTTTGCAAGAACTTCTAAGTTTCACATAGTAAGGAAGGCAAATTGCACAATCAAGGAAGGATCATAGAAGAGAAGGCACTAGCAAGGCATTGGATGGCTCAAAGACTTGAAGATTGCTCAAAAAGTATTTAATCATTGTATTTTTAGTTTTATAGCTTGTTAAAGAATAGTGGATAGGTTTGAAGCTCTATCACACACGTTTTTTGCACACATGTTTATTCCAAAATATTTCTTATAATTTATACAAAAACATTTTGTTTACAAGATTTGGCCTACAGATATATTTGTGTTTTATACAAATCTATGATCAAAAGTATTTTTGTCAAAAACAAAATCTCCTTTATATTCTTTCAAAAACCTGATTTTTAACCTGTTCCGGTCGACCGACCGGTCGACTGATTCTGTGTCAGGTTTGACCGGTCGACCGTGCAGTCGACCGAGGAACTGGCAGGTGCACGTATGATTGTTATACATATTTGCATATTTTACCACTTCCATACCATGCATATTGTATATAAATATGTGATTTTTAACCCCTTTTCTCTCTATTTTTGCAGACCCACAACTTAAAGAGAAAAAGCCCATTAATCACTTTAATTAGCAATAATTAAAGAGATTAAATCAAAAGAGCTCAAGATTTGAAATCAGAATCCAGAGAGATCCGCGCGCCAACTGAAGACTCTAGAAGGACACGTGGATAACAACCTCGCAACCAACTCGTACCAGAAAGTTGTTAGCCAACGGCCTCAACAGTGCCGCGCCCCTGCCGCGCGCGCGCGGCAGATCCAAGGCCGTTGAGATCCGGATTTTGCGCCAACGGCCAGGGCTCTAGAGGCTTCTCACTGATGGCTATAAATAGGTGACCAGGGTCTGCACAAAAAAAGTAGAGAAGAAAGAGGAGAGAACTAAGAAAACTCTTGTATTTTTTAGCTTTCACCTAGGTTTTTAGTCTCCACCTTCTTCCTCCTAGAGATCTTGACAAAGTGAGAGAGAGAGAGTGCTGTTTGAGAGCTTGTATCAAGGAAGTGACATTCTTGTGGTCAAGGATTAATCAAAAGAGCTCCATTCATCTCTTTGCAAACTCTAGTATGTTTTACTTTACTTGCTTTAATTTCTTGCATTAATTCTAGTTCTTTTCTATTGCTTTAGATCTTTGCTTTACATAATGAATTGTAGCTTTGTTACTTGTGTAATGGAGAGCTAAATTCCTATTGCATGGCTAGCTAATAACTTACCTAGCTAACTTCTATCTCTTTGGATGATTGCTTATTTCAATACTTGCATAGTTAGAGTTTCTTTTGATTTCCAAGGAAGTATAGTTGCTTTCCCTTGGTAATGGCTTGTTAAAACTCCATATGACTCATGTGTGCCTCGGATAGAGCCTTGTCAAGAATAAGAGCCTTTGATGGAACATGAGGATGGATCACCAAACATGTGCTACTTGTTAAGAACAACTTCTTTACTTCAAGCTAAATTGTAGTTATGTCTTGAATATTTAAATGAATGTTGATTCTTTCAATTTAGCATCCTTTGAGTACCAACCCTAGAGTTCATCATTGAACATCTATTTAGTGAGCCTATGATTCAATATGAGGCTTCAAGCTAACAACAAGAGAACACTAATCTTCAAGATGGAAACATCAATTGAACAAACATGCAAGTTATTTTTAATTGCCAATGAATCAATATGAGGCAATCTTGCAATCACCATTGAGTTTAGCAAGTTAGCAATGAGGTAAAGTTAGCTAGCCATGTACCTTCTCATCTAAAAGTTTTCCAACATTTTCTTTTAGCTTTTCTTTCTTTGCAATACACTTCACTCATTCTTTTAATTTCTTTTCCATAATGCACAAATCCATCACTTCTTTTCATGTTACTTCTTGCAATTGTGTAAATACATAGAAGACATTTCGTTTTCATTTCTTCACTACATACCGTAACGCTTCTATCGCTATCTCTCCTCGAGAATCGACCCGGTATAGCCATTGCTATAGCGGAGATTGGAAAGGGTATAACGATCTTTAAATACATTTGTGGGAGTGATCTAAGCACCAAGGTGGATTCTAACCTTCATCTCTTTGTTAAATATTTATGCTAAAACTCTACACAACTCTTTCTTAATCAAATTTTTGGCGCCGTTGCCGGGGAGAGCAACGGTATTTGTTTGAAAGTGAAGAATTAAACGAATACTCTTCTCTGTTGCAGGTACAGGTTGAAGATACAGCAAATCTTGCATAGCAGAAACATATAAGTGGACGTGGGCCTCTGCTCTCGAAAGCAGAGACCAGGATCCCTCTGACTTGCCGTGTTCCCACAGCAAAAGCCGCGGTTCCGCGGCAAGGAGGAGTTGACTACTGACCAGTTTTCTGCAGGGCTTGCTTCTCTGCAAAATACAGCTGCTGAAATACTTTAAGTCTTGTATTCTTCACCATATATCTGCTAATCAACAGTAAAAAATTGGTTGTAATTGTTAAAAAATTGTTTAGACATTTGCATTCTAGGCACGTGTCTTTCAATTCCTTTACATTTACTGTTGAAGAGTGCTGGAGACAAGGTACGTGAGCATAGCATATAGACTAGGATTCACTCTTTGTTTGATTTAATTAAGCTTTGGGTGATCCTTGTTTGTTATATCGTACACTTGCACGAATCAACTTTAAGGGCATAACCCATAAGAAAGATAAGGTGGAGATTTTATCACCCCTTCCTTAGCCCACAAACCATTTTCCCACGCACTCACAATCTTAAGCTTCTAAATAAAAATTGCTAGACGCTGGCCCTAGGGACATCCGGACTCACTTAGGAGATTATCCTAAGGGGGAAAAGTGTTGGAAAGTGACTTTCGTAAAATCAGTGTCTAGGAAGGGGTTGAGGGCCGAAAGCCCGAAGGTTGCTGGTTACTTAATTAAGGAACGTCTTCGGACGGAAAACCTCCCACCAACCTTACCCTTCCCTGGCTGATTTGCTTATAGTCAGAGTCTACACTGAACCTCCTGTGGACGATCTACAGTTAGGAGTCGTCTAGGTCCAGAAAACCTAGAAAGCTTGGATTGATTTTTCTTTTTTCTTGATTGTTATTTTTCATTTTTCCGCCTGTGTGAAAGGTGCACGTTGATTGTGTAATTGTATGCAAGAGTGGTATCGAGATCCGAATTCTGCTAGGCTTGTAAGAACTTCTACACTGCCACATACACCACCACTCGACACCATGACCAACAACGTGTCGTTGCAAGACAAGTTCTACCCGATCCGCACATCACTTCCATCTTGCATTCTTCTCCCGAACACAAATGGAAATAACTTTGAGTTGAAGCCCCAGTTCATAAACACACTTCCACGATTCCATGGCCTTGAATCTGAGGATGCGTACTTCTTCATCCGAGAGTTTGAAGAAGTATGCCTTATGATGAGGATTTCCCAGTTAACCGATGATGCTGTCAGACTTAGGTTTATACCTTTTGCCCTTAAGGATATTGCTAAGAAGTGGCTTTATAATCTCCCAGTTAGTTCAATTTCTTCTTGGGATGATTTCGTTAAGGTCTTTCTTAAGAAGTTTTATCCTATTCATAAGACAGCCATTATGAGGAAGAATATAATGCAATTCAAACAAGAAGCTAATGAACCATTCTGGAAGTATTTTGAGCGCTTTAAAGACCTAGTAGCCCTGTGTCCCCATCACGGAATAGAAAAATGGCGCCAGTGCCAGATTATCTATGATGGGCTTGATTATCAGACTAAGACGCTCCTTGAAACCATGTGTCAAGGAGAATTCTTAAAGAAGGATGAAGATCAGGGTTGGGATCTTTTTGAGGCTTTAGCTGAAAAGACAGTCCAGTGGGAGTCATGTACTGAGAAACCTACACCCACTACTTCCAGAACTGGTTTACACTCCATATGATCCTCAATAGCTGCAGAAGCTAAAATCACGCAATTGATGAAGAGGATTGAATTGCTAGAGTCCAGGGAAAACTCTGCTGTTAATCAGGTCAACCCAACATCAGTGGTAAACCCGGGTTGTACCTACTGCCATGATTTGAATCATCTGTTTGAGGAGTGTCTAGTTTATCAAACTCAAATGTTTCAGGAGAGTACGAATGCCACATACACCAGACCCACTTACAATCCTTACTCCAAAACCTATAATCCGGGATGGCGAAACCATCCGAATTTTTCTTGGAGTCAGTCTGGTCCTGAGCAGCCGAGACAGCCATTTCCACAACAATACCCTGCTCAGTCTCATCCACCGACTTACCACCAGAATCCACCAAATGTCCATTCATACCAGAGTCTACCCAGATTCCAGTCATATCAAAATCCTGTGCCATACCAAGCAAATTTTCAGCCCCAATATCAACACCATCCACCACCCAATCCTTCAGACAAGAAAATTTCTGAGTTGGAGAAAATGATAGAGACCTTATCTAAAACCCAAGCCGCAATGATGAACAATCAGCAGCAGGACATGAATAATTTGCAAATCCAAATAGGGCAGTTGGCTAATTCTCTGACTGAAAGACAAAAAGGAATGTTACCTAGCCAACCAGTACCAAATCCCAAAGCCCATTTTCCTCTGCATGAAGTTGAAGACTTGGGACCACCCAGCCAAAGCCAATGCCAAGCTATTCAAATCCTTAGGTCTGGGAAGCATGTAGACAACAAGGTTTCAAATCAATCTCCCAAATCTGTGTCACAACCACCACCTTCTGTTCCAATTCAACCCATGCAAAATAGTCCTTCTTCAAGCACACAACCATCCACTTCCCAGTCAAAAGGAAAAGAGAAAGTTGATGAGCAAACATATAAGCCTGTTGTCCCATTCCCAAATAGGCTTACAAATCATAAAATGAATGCTCACATGGAGAAGATAAGAGAGATATTTAACCAAGTACAAATCAATGTCCCTCTCTTAGATGCCATTCAACAAGTCCCATCCTATGCCAAGTTCCTGAAAGAAATGTGTACCAAAAAGAGAAAAGCAAATGTCCCTAAAAAAGTCTTCTTGGATTCCAACATAAGTGAACTGCTCAATGGTCCTATCCCTGTGAAGTACAAAGATCCAGGGAGCCCTACCATTTCTTGCATCATAGGGCAGACCACCATAAATAGGGCTTTGCTTGACTTGGCGCGAGCATCAATCTTCTCCCCTTTTCCGTATACCAGCAGTTAGGGTTAGGCAACCTTCGTCCAACCCAGATGACTATACAGTTGGCTGACCGCTCTGTAAAGATTCCCAAGGGGGAGATTACAGATGTTTTAATACGGGTCGGGGAATTCATTTACCCCGTGGACTTTGTCGTTCTTGAAACACAACCCGTACAAAATCACAGAGCACAAACACCTGTCATTCTAGGACGTCCTTTCTTAGCTACCGCGAATGCGATCATCAACTGCAGAAATGGATCGATGAGGCTGACGTTCGGAGATATGACAAAGGAGGTGAATGTCTTCCATCTGGGGAAGCAGCCAAGGGATTTGGAGAATGATTCTTTTGATGTGAACTTGATAGAGGGGTTAACTAGTGAACATGTTGAGGAGGTTGAAAATGAGTCTGAAGAGGAATTTGAGTTAGAATCAGACGACTTCACTCTTGATCAGATTGTTGAATCAAATGTTGAAAGGACCACTAATTCCACCCCTATTCTTCCCTTGCACCATGAACAACCAGTGATAGATCCTGTCCCTTCTGAGCTTAAGGTTCTTCCTAGCCATCTCAAGTACAAGTACTTGGATGAAAAGGAATCCTTTCCTGTAATAATTGCATCCAATCTCACTGAACAACAAGAAGAGGATCTTTTAACTGTGTTAAGGGAAAATAGAGAAGCCATTGGTTGGACCATGGCTGATATCAAGGGGATTAGTCCTTCCATTGTTCAACACAGAATTCATCTGACGGAAGATGCTAAGCCGAAAAGAGACCCACAGCGCAGACTTAACCCCATTATGCAAGAAGCTGTTAGATCTGAGATTTTGAAACTATTAGACAATGGGATTATCTATCCCATATCTGATAGTCAATGGGTAAGTCCAGTTCATGCTGTGCCTAAGAAAGCTGGATTTACGGTGGTGGAAAATGAGAATAAAGAATTAATACAAACACGTCTTCCAACGAAGATTCGAGTTTGTATTGATTACAGGAAATTGAACACTGCCACACGTAAAGACCACTTTCCACTTCCATTTATTGATCAAATGCTGGAGAGATTGGCGGGACACGAGTACTATTGTTTCCTGGATGGATATTCAGGATATAATCAGATCCCAATTGCTCCCGAGGATCAAGATAAGACTACCTTCACCTGTCCCTTTGGAACGTTTGCATACCGTAGGATGCCCTTCGGCCTTTGCAATGCTCCAGCAACGTTTCAACGTTGCATGTTGAGCCTGTTCTCGGACATGGTGGAGAAATTTTTGGAAATTTTCATGGATGATTTTTCGATCTATGGGGATTCTTTTGAGCAATGCTTGTACCATCTGAAGCTGGTTTTACAACGATGCATGGAGAAAAATTTGACACTTAACTGGGAAAAGTGTCATTTCATGGTCAAGCAAGGAATCGTGCTTGGGCACAAGGTATCACGAATAGGAATCGAGGTGGACAAGTCTAAAGTGAAAGTCATAACGAAGCTCACTGAACCACAATGCATAAAGGACATTAGATCATTCTTAGGGCACGCTGGTTTCTATAGAAGATTCATTCAAGGGTTTAGCAACATTGCAAGACCTTTGACAAATCTTTTAGGAAAGGATGTACCCTATATATTCGATGAGGAATGTCAAAAGTCATGGAAAGAGCTTAAAAGTAGACTTGTCTCAGCTCCGATAATTTCTGCACCGGATTGGACCAAACCATTTGAGATTATGTGTGACGCCTCTGACTTTGCTATAGGCGCTGTTTTAGGACAGCGTATTGATAATAGGCAACACGTAATCTATTATGCTAGCAGAACGCTAAATGATGCCCAACTCAATTACACGACTACTGAAAAGGAATTTTTAGCAGTTGTCTTTGCGTTGGAGAAATTCCGTCAATATCTGCTAGGGTCCAGGACTATAATTTTTACTGATCACTCCGCCCTAAAATACTTGATGCAAAAGAAGGATGCTAAGGCAAGATTGATTCGTTGGATACTTCTTTTGCAAGAGTTTGATTTGGAAATAAAAGATAAAAAGGGCGTTGAGAACGTGGTTGCGGATCACTTGTCGAGAATCCCAAACGCACCTAAGGAAAGAATACCGATTAACGATGATTTTCCTGACGAGCACATTTTTGAGATATGTGGAGAGCCCTGGTATGCTGATATAGTGAACTACCTTGCTACCAGGCAAATACCTTCTCATTGGTCAGGACAAGAAAAACATCGTTTTCTGCGCCAAATGCGGTTCTTATTTTGGGATGAACCGTATTTATTCAAATACTGTCCTGACCAAATCATACGTAGATGCCTTCCTGAGGATGAACATCAGAGCGTTTTGACATTCTGTCACAAGTTAGCTTGCGGTGGACATTTTGGTCCACGGAAAACTGCGGAAAAAGTGCTTCAGAGTGGATTCTACTGGCCCACTCTCTTTAAGGATGCATATACCTTTTGCAAGCTTTGTGATAAATGTCAAATGACGGGTCGTATTACACAGAGAGATATGATGCCCCTCACACCCATCTTGGAAGTCGAAATTTTCGACCTCTGGGGCATCGATTTTATGGGACCCTTTCCTCTGTCCTACGGTAACCAATACATTTTGGTAGCCGTAGACTATGTTTCTAAATGGGCTGAAGCGATTCCAATACGGACAAATGACAACCATGTTGTCATCAAGTTTTTAAGAGACTACATCATCTCTCGCTTTGGAGCCCCCCGTGCGATAATAAGTGATAATGGGAGTCATTTTTGCAATAGGGCTTTTGAAGCCCTGATGCGCAAGTATTCTATCACTCACAAATTATCCACGGCTTACCATCCTCAAACCAATGGGCAAGTTGAAGTCACGAATAGACAGATAAAACTCATTTTGGAGAAAACTGTAGGACAGAACCGTAAGGATTGGTCCATCAAACTCACTGATGCCTTATGGGCATACAGGACCGCTTACAAGACTGTCCTCGGTATGTCTCCATATCGAGTTGTATTTGGGAAACCTTGTCACTTGCCTGTTGAATTAGAACACCGAGCTATGTGGGCTTTAAAACAGCTGAATTTGGATTTGGATAAAGCCGGTGCTTTAAGGAAGTTGCAGATATCCGAGCTTGAAGAGCTGAGAAACGAGGTATATGATAATGCTCGGATCACGAAGCACAGAACCAAGCTTTTTCACGATAAATCCATTCACAGGAAAATTTTTGTCGTAGGACAAAAGATTCTGTTGTATAATTCACGACTCCATCTTTTTCCTGGTAAACTGAGAACTAGGTGGTCAGGGCCATTCATTGTGCAAACTGTCTTTTCTCATGGTGCGATTGAGATTCTTGACCCGAATAATGGCAACAAATTCACTGTGAACGGTCAACGTCTTAAGCCATTTTTTACCACTGATTCCATGTCACACGACGTTCACGAATTGGGTCTTTGTGACCCAGTTTATTTGTGACATTTCCATCTGTATAGTTTCCCATGCATTTTCCTGCATATTATTTTGGGACCACACTTGTAAATATTTTCTTTTACACTTTTTGTAAATAATAAAAAAAATAAAAAAATTAGGGATTTTTGTGCATATAAAGAGTTCCACATTCCTAGGATTCTCTCTTCCTTAGGATTCCACTCATTTCCAAACTCCTTTGACCTAGGGTTATAATTATATCTTTGACCTAGGGATAACTTTGGAAATCCCTGTTGGCCCAAAGGCCTTTCACTCTAGTTTTGATGATGATTAACTCATGTAGTTATGTGTACTAATTATCTTGTGATTTTAGTTTCAGTTTATTAATCAAGATATTAGTTGGTGTTTAGCTTCAACAAGATGTATTGGAAGCTTGCACATGTTGATTCAAGAGCCCGTGCATCAAAGATCATACATTGCACTTGCTCGGTGAATCAAGAGTTTTTGGATCGAGCCGACTTGGAGATTGCGCTCTAGCTTGGAGATTGCGCTCTGCAAGAAGACTTAGGTATCTATAGTTTTAGTTTGGGTTTAGATCCTAATTGTAAAGATTAGAATAGTATGATAATCTCAAGTTCACAACACACACACCTTTCATGTTTTGATTTTCGGTTTTAGGTTTAACCGATCTTGGTTTTCATGAATAGATTTTTTATCAAAATAAGTTTACATGGTTTATGTATATTAGATTTGTTCTATATACATGCATGCTTCAATTGTTTAGACAAACTTTGTTTGATAATCTATTCCATGTGTTTTATGTTTTGGTATTTACAACAAAACATATTTTGGACTTAATGACAAAAATCATGATATATATATGTTTCTTGTATATTGAATTTCTATTCATATACAATATGCTTCAAAGTGTTTAAATATCATATTTTTGTATCATGGATGAGTTTTAGACAATGTGTATTTTCTATTCAAAATACAAGGTTTTAGAAAATACGGTTTTTGGTTTTTGGCAAAATGTCTATGACACAAAAATAGTCAAATATGTTTGAAATTTGTGTTAGGATTTTTAACACAAGTTTGTATTTCAATATAAAATGATAAAACTATTTTTGTGAAATTTTAGAGATTTTGTGAGATTTATTATAATATTTTTTCCCCAGATTTCAGACCTGTTTTTGTCTGCCAGGCTTTTCCGGTCGACTGGTACGGTCGACCGCAACAAAGAAGCCAGTCGACCGTTCCGGTCGACTGACGTGCACGGATACGTGCACGCAGGCTGACACTGCATCCGGTCGACCGAAGCGGTCGACCGACAGAGAGTAGTTTGCTCTCAGGAATTTTCGGTCGACCGAGGCGGTCGATCGGTTGCTGTAACGGTTCAAAATTTGACCGTTGCACGGTCGACCGCCGGTCGACCGGCAGGGCAATTCTGGCTAAATTTCTGTCAACGGCTATTTTCTGATAATTGCCTATAAATACCCCATTTGAGAGAGGTTTTCTCTAAGAATTTTTGTGCGAATTTTTTCACTCTCTCAGGTGTTTTTGCTGCAATCAAAATAGGTTTTTGGATTCAAATTGAACAATCTTTTTGGTGTTTTCTTTAGGGTTTGAAAAATCAAAGAAAAGGGTTTTGGGAAAAGCTTGCCTATAAATACCCCATTTGAGAGAGGTTTTCTCTAAGATTTTTTGTGCGAATTTTTGCTGATTCTCTGGTGTTTTCAAAGCAATCAAAAGAAGTTTATGAGCTTGAATTGAACAATCCATTTGGTGTTTTCATTAGGGTTTGGAAAATCAAAGAAAGGGTTTTTGGGAAAGAATTTTGATTGAACTATTCTATCTTGATTTCTTGATTTTTCCAAGGATTTTCTTTGTGATTTCTGATTTCAAATCCTTTGGTTTTCTCCACACTTGAGCAAAAATCTACTATCTATATCTATAGGTTATTTGTGTGGAAGAAGAAGTTGTTTGTGGTTGTTGTTGTGACCACCAAGTTGTAACCCAATCTTTTCTTAGCTTTGTGCTTTGGGTTGTATCCCTCTAGTTGAGAGGTGATCCTTGTATTGGTTGGTGATTGGGAGTTTGTTGTATTGGTTGGGTGTTTGCCTCAAGGAGGAGGTTGTGATTGTTGGAGTTTGCCTCAAGGAGGAGGTTGTGTTTGTTGGCTTGGAGTGGTGCCTCAAGAAGGAGGTTGTACTTGTAAAGAGAGGAGTTGGGTACTCCTTGTGAGAGTTCTTGGTGAACGAGCTAGTGGATTAGAAATCCTTCGTGTGTCGAAGGCGGGGATGTAGAGCTGGGTGCTCGAACCTCGAAACATATCTCTGTGTTTGCGATTGATCCATTGACTCTCTCTCTACTCTCTCTTTACTTTGTGCCTTGCATTTATTTACATTGCTCATTCATATTTGCTTGGCTTGGTTGTGTGCATCACTTGTTGATAGCACTTAAGTGTAAATTGCAATTAATTTTTAAATTCCGCATTTAGTTCATAGATTAGCATTGTCACCTATTCACCCCCCCTCTAGGTGACTTTTCAAATTGTATCAGAGCTAGCGCTACTGATATTTAGGTTTAACCACCTAGGAGTGTGATCTTGGTTTGCTAATCTTCATTTGCATTTTCATTTGCACACATATAGTTGCACTAATGGCTAGCCCTCCCATGTTTGACCATTTTAGACTTGATGCTTGGAAGTCCAACATGACTTAACATTTAAAAGACCTAGGACATCTAGCTTATCAAGCCATCACTATAGAAACCCTCCCAAATAGTAGTAAGCATAAGAAGGCCAATGCATTAGCACTTAGAGCACTTAGAGCATCTCTAAATGAATTTCTTTTACCCGTTTTTGATCACTATGATTCGGCTTTTGCAGTTTGGAGCATCTTGACGTCTCCCGAGCTTCCAAGGATAATTAACAAGATGAGGAGATCTAAAAGAGAAAAGTCCGAAGAGTAATGCCTCATGGTCCAAGGGAAGAACTCCCTTGAGGTACAATCGGATTCTCATATTGATGATAGCTCTAGTTCCTATTGCCATGGTTGTTTTGAAGTTCAAACTTTAAATATGGAACTTGCTCAAAAGCTTGAAAATTTGTTGGAAAAACATGATTTGTTGAAAGAAGATAATCTTGTGTTGAAAAATGAATTAAAGGATTTATGCTCTAATTTTGAATTGGTTTTGTAAGAGAAGGAAGAGATTGCAAGTGAATGTGACTCACTTAAATCTCAACTTGAACTTGCTTTAAAGGAAAATGAATTTTGAAAAACAAAAATGATTGTGATGATGTTGTAAAGCACAATGAGATTTTATCTTCAAAATTGGATTTTACTTTTAAAGAAAATCTTACTTTGAAAAATGATATTGATTCAATTACTAGAGAATTGGATTTGGTTTTGATTAAAAATAAATCTTTGCAAAAAGAGATTGATGTTTGCCATGCTAATGTTGCTTCATGTTCTAGCACACCTATTGCATGCTCCACTTTATCTTCTAACATTGAAAATGATATACTTGTTTTGAAGAAAAGTGTTGATAGTTTGGGCTCCACTTTGAGCCATTGTGCCATGAATCACACACGATTGGAAACCTTGGTTCGCATGAAATAAGTTCCAACCTTGCATGCACACCCATCTAGGCATACACATGCTTTTCATGATCACCACCATCATATGTATGCTCACGTGTACACATGTACACATTGTGATCGAAAAGGCCACCTTGCTAGATTTTGTTATGATCGCATTTATCATGAAAATTTAGCAACTAATTATGTTTGGGTTAGAAAAGATACTAACCCCCGTGGACCCACAAAGAAATGGGTACCAAGATCCACCTCTTTGACTTTTGATGTAGGTGGGAGCTCTCGCGTCACGTGAGGGTATTGGTGCCTTGAGGTGGATGCATTCTAAGCTAAAAGGAGAACCATTTGGATGCTTCACTCTCAAGGAGATTTGGTGGGAGGACCATCGTGTTTTGGAGACATGGAGAGTTGCCCCTTTGGTTTTGGTAACAATCCCTTACTCCATTTAGTGTTTACATGCTTTTCATTTTTTTATAGCATGTTGTATTTTATTGTCCATTATGCTTGTGCCATTATATTTAAGTTGTACATGTTTAGCTACTTGAGCACCCATGCTTCATTTGGAATCTACATTTAGTGTCTCACCTTGTTTAAACTAACATGTATGCTTTAGATCTAATGTACATGCATATGCACAATGATCATATGATGTTCATGATTCTATGATTTTGTGTTTTAATGATTTATGTGTTGATTAGTATGTTCATTGCTATACATGTATTGCAATTTGTAATCACCATTGTTTATATGATTCCATATTTTGTGTTTTCACAATTGTTTTGATATTATGTATATCTTGACTCTTATAGCATATGAATTTACATAAGGATCATTTTTAGAATAATTGTTGATTTATGACTTGTTTTATGCTTTATGATTTGAATATATGCTTAGATGTTTGTTTTCATGAAAACTAGGAGTTATACTTGTACATAGAATGGGCCACAAATAAACCTTTATATATGTTTGTGCTTGGATGCCTATTTGTACCCATTAGATGTGCTAGTATAGTCTAGTTTTGATGATTCATGCATTCTAACTTGTATTCCCATTTTTGGATATGATTGTATGATCATGTGTTTTAACTTCATGTATATGTCTATCTAGTCCAAACTATTGACTATACATATACATCCTTGAGCCACGTGCATTCATGCATATACTTTGTGGACTCATCATGTTTAGGATATGTATGTATGCGTTGGTTTGTATATGACATACATATGCCTTGAAGTATAAATTGTGTTTTTATGAAAATTTTGATTTTTCATGGTTTCATGTTTTTTTAAGGAATTTCACATGAGCTTAATTGAATATTTTCATGATTGATATGTGTCACATAACACTTGTTCACTCACTTTATTGTTTACTCATGATTTGTTTCATGAGACTATGATATGGGCTTTATGAACTTTGAGTGTTTAGTGCCATGTGATTTACATGTATTTCATGAAAATTATTTTGTTTTCATTTCCCTATTTGAAGGATCTCGTTCTAGTTTTTCTAGATTTTTCAAAACTAGTTCGTGTTCTTCACTTTTGGTAGAGATTTTCAAACAAACTACACTTTCAAATCTATTTTTTTTGAAAACCCCTACCTTCAATGGGCGGTTGGATGGGAGATCATGTTCTTGTATGCTTTATAATGAAAATCCTTTTTATCTTGAACCATGATTGGGTGGTAGTGAATATGAGATATACACTTGATCTTATTGTTGTTTCAATTGGTATCATTGAATTCTTTCAATTGGTATCAAATCTTGACATCCTTTTGTATACTCATATATGTTTTGTTTTATATATATGTATGCATACACTTCATATAGTATCAATTTACAATTGGTATCTCTGTATCAAATTTTAAATTGGTATGTATTTCTTACATACATATATAGATGATTTATTTGTGCTTCAAGATATATGCACAAATTTTGCTTATGATAAGCTTGATTTTTTTTAAATGACCATCATTTTCAATTGATTCAATTTTCAATTGGTTTCTTTATACAAGCATTATCATTATCTTGCTTATGCTAAGCTTGAGCTTTAACATTATTTCAATTGACTTAGTTTTCAATTGGTATCTTATTTCTAGCTTAAGCATATGTTTAGTTGGTATTTCATAAAGGGGGAGAAAACTCACATTTCAATTTTTCAATTGGTATTTAGTTTACCATTGGTTTTGTTTCCCACTCCCTAACTTTATGAGAAAAAAAATGATTTAAGAATGATTATTGATTTTTAATTGGTATCATATGCTTATAAAGATATATATCTTCAATTGGTATCAAGATGCATTTGTTCACTCAAATTGGTATCATTTTTGGTTTCACCCCTTGAAGTAGTTTGTTTATTCTTTGCTTCATATATTTAGGGAGAGAAGAATTCATATCTATTTTGTTTTTAACCCTTTGTTGATGATTGACAAAAAGGGGGAGAAGATTTATTGGAGTTGATATGCATGAGTTTTCAGTTTTATGTTCATTTCATCTCCATTGGTATTGGTATCAAGAGCATTATGAGTTTTGTTTTTATTAGTATCCATTGGTATCAAGAGCATGTTTTGGTAATTTAGTTGTTTTGTTTTAATTGGAATCAATAGCATGTTTCATATGCATATTCATTTTATGTCAAGAACCTTGTTTATATGCATCTTATTGTTTGTTTATTCCTATGCATGAGTTAAGGGGGAGCTTCTTTGAAGCTTTACTTTAATCCATGCATATATAACTCCATGAGTTTTGTCATCATCAAAAAGGGGGAGATTGTTGGCCCAAAGGCCTTTCACTCTAGTTTTGATGATGATTAACTCATGTAGTTATGTGTACTAATTATCTTGTGATTTTAGTTTCAGTTTATTAATCAAGATATTAGTTGGTGTTTAGCTTCAACAAGATGTATTGGAAGCTTGCACATGTTGATTCAAGAGCCCGCGCATCAAAGATCATACATTGCACTTGCTCGGTGAATCAAGAGTTTTTGGATCGAGCCGACTTGGAGATTGCGCTCTAGCTTGGAGATTGCGCTCTACAAGAAGACTTAGGTATCCATAGTTTTAGTTTGGGTTTAGATCCTAATTGTAAAGATTAGAATAGTATGATAAGCTCAAGTTCACAACACACACACCTTTCATGTTTTGATTTTCGGTTTTAGGTTTAACCGATCTTGGTTTTCATGAATAGATTTTTTATCAAAACAAGTTTACATGGTTTATGTATATTAGATTTGTTCTATATACATGCATGCTTCAATTGTTTAGACAAACTTTGTTTGATAATCTATTCCATGTGTTTTATGTTTTGGTATTTACAACAAAACATATTTTTGGACTTAATGACAAAAATCATGATATATATATGTTTCTTGTATATTGAATTTCTATTCATATACAATATGCTTCAAAGTGTTTAAATATCATATTTTTGTATCATGGATGAGTTTTAGACAATGTGTATTTTCTATTCAAAATACAAGGTTTTAGAAAATACGGTTTTTGGTTTTTGGCAAAATGTCTATGACACAAAAATAGTCAAATATGTTTGAAATTTGTGTTAGGATTTTTAACACAAGTTTGTATTTCAATATAAAATGATAAAACTATTTTTGTGGAATTTTAGAGATTTTGTGGGATTTATTATAATATTTTTTTCCCCAGATTTCAGACCTGTTTTTGTCTGCCAGGCTTTTCCGGTCGACTGGTACGGTCGACCGCAACAAAGAAGCCAGTCGACCGTTCCGGTCGACTGACGTGCACGGATACGTGTACGCAGGCTGACACTGCATCCGGTCGACCGAAGCGGTCGACCGACAGAGAGTAGTTTGCTCTCAGGAATTTTCGGTCGACCGAGGCGGTCGACCGGTTGCTGTAACGGTTCAAAATTTGACCGTTGCACGGTCGACCGGCCGGTCGACCGGCAGGGCAATTCTGGCTAAATTTCTGTCAACGGCTATTTTCTGATAATTGCCTATAAATACCCCATTTGAGAGAGGTTTTCTCTAAGATTTTTTGTGCGAATTTTTGCTGATTCTCTGGTGTTTTCAAAGCAATCAAAAGAAGTTTATGAGCTTGAATTGAACAATCCATTTGGTGTTTTCATTAGGGTTTGGAAAATCAAAGAAAGGGTTTTGGGAAAGAATTTTGATTGAACTATTCTATCTTGATTTCTTGATTTTTCCCAAGAATTTTCTTTGTGATTTCTGATTTCAAATCCTTTGGTTTTCTCCACACTTGAGCAAAAATCTACTATCTATATCTATAGGTTATTTGTGTGGAAGAAGAAGTTGTTTGTGGTTGTTGTTGTGACCACCAAGTTGTAACCCAATCTTTTCTTAGCTTTGTGCTTTGGGTTGTATCCCTCTAGTTGAGAGGTGATCCTTGTATTGGTTGGTGATTGGGAGTTTGTTGTATTGGTTGGGTGTTTGCCTCAAGGAGGAGGTTGTGATTGTTGGAATTTGCCTCAAGGAGGAGGTTGTGTTTGTTGGCTTGGAGTGGTGCCTCAAGAAGGAGGTTGTACTTGTAAAGAGAGGAGTTGGGTACTCCTTGTGAGAGTTCTTGGTGAACGAGCTAGTGGATTAGAAATCCTTCGTGTGTCGAAGGCGGGGATGTAGAGCTGGGTGCTCGAACCTCGAAACATATCTCTGTGTTTGCGATTGATCCATTGACTCTCTCTACTCTCTCTTTACTTTGTGCCTTGCATTTATTTACATTGCTCATTCATATTTGCTTGGCTTGGTTGTGTGCATCACTTGTTGATAGCACTTGAGTGTAAATTGCAATTAATTTTTAAATTCCGCATTTAATTCATAGATTAGCATTGTCACCTATTCACCCCCCCTCTAGGTGACTTTTCAATCCCATTTTTTCTTCCCCCTATAAATACTCTCCTCCCCAACTCATGCTCCCTCAAACGAAAACTTCTCCTCAGATCTGAAAATCTCCTTCCACAGCCGACCTCCACCAAAATTCTGCTCCCCAGTTTTCCCTAATCTGCCGCGCCCTGCCGCAGTTCCGACACCTCAGGCGCGCTGGAAAAGTTCAGGCTGACTGACTTCTTTCCCTGGAGACAGAAACAGACCCATTCTTCCTGAAGCTGTCTCTGGTGCCTTCTGCACACCTGTCTTTTGATTTCCCCCCACGAAATCCGGGGGTGGTTTGATCTCTTGGTTCCTTTGCTCTAAATTTTTACTGTTATTAATGGCCCCTAGCTTGTTTGTGGAGAGGGATTTCTCTAAACTTTTGAATGATCAAGGGGGATATGGGCATATATTTGTAGATCTAATACATGCGTGGAATTGGTATTCCTTAGTTTATGATAACAATGACAATGATGCTTACTATTGCCCTGATTTGGTCACCACATTTTTCAACACATTGGATCATGCATCTGTTAATCATAACACACAACAATTCACAGTTCATATGCCATATGGTGACATCTTTGTCACCATTCCACTCATTGCTGAAATCACCAATGTCCCCATTCATCCCCATTATACTGACCCGTTGCCACTAGTTGATTACATGCCTATCATGGGGGTCCGCTGCACAGAGCAGGACCGTGGGCTCAAAGCCCAATCCACGTTTAGAAATGTACATTGCATTGGACGTTGGCTCCAACGCAATATTTTTGGACTAGATCATACCACGACTTTCAACAGACCCGTGTTACAAATCATTCATGATTTAATGACTCATAGACACACGTTTGTTTGAATAGGGCCATTTTTCATGCCATACTTGATAATTCCTCCCGCACTCGGGGTGCAAAATATTCTCATCCAGTCTTGATTACACGTTTGTGTAGAAACTTCCTACCAGACGCTGTATTTGACTCATTTGACCGAGTGTATGTTGTAGCTGAGAAACCCACCAGTGCATACACTGGTTGCTTACACGCCCTCTGGACACCTCGTGCCCAACCGGAGGACATTCCTGTGGAGTCCTCTTCGGAGGAGAGCTTAGAGGAGGAAGATGAGCCCCAAATTTGGAGACAGGACCCACCAGCAGAATCACGAGCCTTCATGTCCGTCATTTGGAAGGGCATGAAGAAGATATTTAGGGGCAGGTCCGGCTTAGGAAGAAGGTAGAGGAGCAATCCTCTCGCTTAGATGGTATAGAGGCAGCATTGAAGAGAACACAGTCGGCTGGACCGAGCACCACCGCGGGTCCAAAACGACAGAGGGAGTAGCTTTATCCTTTACCTATTTCATGCATCATTTCATATCGCATACATTGAGGACAATGCATGAGATAGGTATGGGGGGTAGATGCTAACATAGGATTTTTCACTTTCTTTTTAGGTCTTTTTTATTTTTTTAGGATTTTTACTCTCTTTTTAGGTTTTTTCTTAGATTTTATTTTTTTTAGGTCTTTTTAGATTTTATCTTTCTTCTAGATTTTTCACTTTCTTTTTAGATTTTACTTTTCTTTTAGAAAAATAAAAAATTCATTAAAAAAAAGAAGAAGAAATTCTTTGATCCGTGTTTAAAGAATCTAATTTGAAATTTAGGGATTAAGGAAGCCCTTAACTAAGACTTCTAATTATAAGTTGAAAAGAAGAGTTTTGTTAGATTTTTAGGTTAAGTAATAAAGGATTAGAAAAATTACTAGATTTTAATTCTTTCTTTAGGATATAAACATTAAACATATTGAAGGATTAATCAAAGACTTTGTGATTTTAGTTACATATATATATAATATATATGTATATATATAAAAATAATAATAATAATAAAAAAAATGTGTATATAAATAATAAATACTTAGCCACTGATTAAGCTGGTTAGTCGTGCCTCAAGAAGCATTATCGATCACACCTAAAGGTGGTTAAGTCCTTAAATTCCTTCGTGGCCTAGTTTACTTGAGTCATCGAACCCGAGGGATGTTTTCTCATCGGTGCCCTAAGACCGTCTGGTTTGGGAGTCATCGGTAAGAGACTCGTTACAAGGGTAAACTAGAAAGCCTAAGGATGCTAAGGAAATGTAAATAAATAAACATTGTAAATAAAAAAAGAAAAAAAATATATTATATATATAAGTAAATAAATGAACTTAGTCTAAGAAAGATCCTTCATATTTATAGATGTATATATATCCTAGGATTGATGCAAAATCAGGTTTTTGATCTTTTCCCTAAAATCTTAACCTAAGATGAAAACAAAACTCCAAATAGATACTTATAAGAGGAATGAAAAGTTTAGAGTAACCTAAAACCTATAGGTCAAATTAGAATCTTTAAAACATGGATCAAAAATTTCACTAACCCTTTTTCTTTATGGATTTTGTGGGTGTAATCTGCTGAAAACCCTCAGGAGACAACACTCCTCCTCTAGGGTAACCTAGAGGTTTAACGGCTTGTTGCACGTGCTCAGTGCAATCGTGTCACCTACGAAAGTGGTGTAATAAATTAGTTAGGATTTTCTTTTTCTTTTTCTTTCTTTTTTTCTTTCTTTTTTGCTCGAGGACGAGCAAAAGCTAGGTATGGGGGTGTGATTGTTATACATATTTGCATATTTTACCACTTTCATACCATGCATATTGTATATAAATATGTGATTTTTAACCCCTTTTCTCTCTATTTTTGCAGACCCACAACTTAAAGAGAAAAAGCCCATTAATCACTTTAATTAGCAATAATTAAAGAGATTAAATCAAAAGAGCTCAAGATTTGAAATCAGAATCCAGAGAGATCCGCGCGCCAACTGAAGACTCTAGAAGGACACGTGGATAACAACCTCGCAACCAACTCGTACCAGAAAGTTGTTAGCCAACGACCTCAACAGTGCCGCGCCCCTGCCGCGCGCGCGCGGCAGATCCATGGCCGTTGAGATCCGGATTTTGCGCCAACGGCCAGGGCTCTAGAGGCTTCCACTGATGGCTATAAATAGGTGACCAGGGTCTGCACAAAAAAAGTAGAGAAGAAAGAGGAGAGAACTAAGAAAACTCTTGTATTTTTTAGCTTTCACCTAGGTTTTTAGTCTCCACCTTCTTCCTCCTAGAGATCTTGACAAAGTGAGAGAGAGAGTGCTGTTTGAGAGCTTGTATCAAGGAAGTGACATTCTTGTGGTCAAGGATTAATCAAAAGAGCTCCATTCATCTCTTTGCAAACTCTAGTATGTTTTCCTTTACTTGCTTTAATTTCTTGCATTAATTCTAGTTCTTTTCTATTGCTTTAGATCTTTGCTTTACATAATGAATTGTAGCTTTGTTACTTGTGTAATGGAGAGCTAAATTCCTATTGCATGGCTAGCTAATAACTTACCTAGCTAACTTCTATCTCTTTGGATGATTGCTTATTTCAATACTTGCATAGTTAGAGTTTCTTTTGATTTCCAAGGAAGTATAGTTGCTTTCCCTTGGTAATGGCTTGTTAAAACTCCATATGACTCATGTGTGCCTCGGATAGAGCCTTGTCAAGAATAAGAGCCTTTGATGGAACATGAGGATGGATCACCAAACATGTGCTATTTGTTAAGAACAACTTCTTTACTTCAAGCTAAATTGTAGTTATGTCTTGAATGTTTAAATGAATGTTGATTCTTTCAATTTAGCATCCTTTGAGTACCAACCCTAGAGTTCATCATTGAACATCTATTTAGTGAGCCTATGATTCAATATGAGGCTTCAAGCTAACAACAAGAGAACACTAATCTTCAAGATGGAAACATCAATTGAACAAACATGCAAGTTATTTTTAATTGCCAATGAATCAATATGAGGCAATCTTGCAATCACCATTGAGTTTAGCAAGTTAGTAATGAGGTAAAGTTAGCTAGCCATGTACCTTCTCATCTAAAAGTTTTCCAACATTTTCTTTTAGCTTTTCTTTCTTTGCAATACACTTCACTCATTCTTTTAATTTCTTTTCCATAATGCACAAATCCATCACTTCTTTTCATGTTACTTCTTGCAATTGTGTAAATACATAGAAGACATTTCGTTTTCATTTCTTCACTACATACTGTAACGCTTCTATCGCTAGCTCTCCTCGAGAATCGACCCGGTATAGCCATTGCTATAGCGGAGATTGGAAAGGGTATAACGATCTTTAAATACATTTGTGGGAGTGATCTAAGCACCAAGGTGGATTCTAACCTTCATCTCTTTGTTAAATATTTGTGCTAAAACTCTACACAACTCTTTCCTAATCAACGTATCCGTGTGCATGTCTGTCGGTCGACCGTGCAGTCGACCGACTGCAAGTCACTCTGCTCTCGGTTAAAATGGGTCGACCGGGCGGTCGACCGCTGGCCTGCAATGGTCACATTTTTGAACTTGCGGTCGACCGACCGGTTGACCGACAGAGCCGTTTGAATAGTAACGGGTATTTTTTTGAGCTGTTTATTTTTGTCTTTTTCTCACTTAAGTGAGTTTAAATGACTTGCTTTGGGTTTAATACATTCTGATTAGCCTTAAAAATGTTTTATCTTCTAACCCTAGCCCTCTCCTATAAATAGGGGTGTTTGGGGAGAGATTGGTTACAACAATTTTTGCTAGAAAATTCAAAAGTTTAAGGCATTTAAAAGAGCTTGGTTTTTGGTTTTTGTGCTGAAATTCTCTCTCATTTTCTGAAGTGTTTTTCAAAAGAACTCTCTGATTTCATTTTCTTTTCTCCTTGCACACAAGAGCTTCATTCCTACTCATTGTTCTCTAAGGACCTTTTGTAAGGGAAGAGACAATTGAAAGAGAGAGTTTGTGGTCTTTTGACTACTCAGAAATTCCTTGTACTTGAGATTGTGGAGTTGGGTACTCCATTGTATTTGTGATCTTTGTGATAGTGGAAGTAGCTAGAATCCTTCTGGGGAAGGCGGGGAGTAGAGCTGGGTGCTCGAACCTCGATAACATATCTTTGTGTTTGCGATTGGTTTACTTTTACTTGTCATTACTTATTGCTTGAGATTGTCATTGCCATATTCATTTTCATTCATATTGTCAATCATTATCCCATACAACAAGGTTGCATTGCGCACCTCTAACTCATTTTACGAGGAAGCCGGAGGAAGGAGTTCAGAGCCCTTAATAGGGAATTCGGCTCTTAGTCTTGTTTTGGGAGATTGTTGCATTACATTTGCATCATAATTTTTAAATTGCTCTTTGATTAGCATCATCACCTATTCACCCCCCCTCTAGGTGATTTTCAATTGGTATCAGAGCTTGGACTCTAGGTTTTGGCTTAACATCCATAGAGAGATCCTTAAAATTTGCTAATCAACATTTCTCATTTCATTCATTCATCACTAGTAAACATGGCCGATAACATTAAATCCCCACCTAAATTTGATGGACTCAACTTCCCTATTTGGAAGGTTAGGATGACTATCTTTTTGCAATCATTAGGTAGTTTAGTGGCTAAGTCCTTGACCAAACCCTATGTAGCACCCGATAGTGATGAGAGCACATGGACCGACTTCAACTTTAGAGAATATGAGGCTAACTCCAAGGCCCAAAACTCCCTTTTAACCGCCTTGAATGAGGATGACCTTACACGGGTAATTCATTGCCAATCCGCCTATGAGATTTGGCAACACTTATTGGTCACACATGAAGGGACTTCACAAGTCAAGAGAGCTAAGATAGATCTCTTGAGGTCTCAATATGAATCATTTAAAATGCTTGATGATGAATCTATTGATTGTATGATTACTAGATTCACTAAAATCACCAATGGTCTTTCTTCCTTAGGTGACGTCATCTCCAACGATCAAAAGGTGCGCAAAGTGATTCGGGCTCTTCCTCCATCTTGGGAGATAAAGGCCACCACCTTGAAGGAATTGAACGACAAAGATGAGATGGACATCATTAGTCTCATTGGGAACCTAAAGACCCATGAGATGGAGAAAAAAGCAAGAGAAGAGGCCGCTCCAACAAAGAAGAAGTCCTTAGCTTTCAAGTCTTCATCCACTCTTGAAGACAATGAAGAAGATGAAGAAGAAGATGAGGAGCTCTCCCTCTTTGTGCGAAATGTCAAAAGGATGTACCGGAGGAACAAGCTCAACTTTCGGAGAAAATTTGAAGGCAAAGAAGAGAGAAGGATTATATGTTACAATTGCCGAAAGCCCGGACACATCATGGCCGATTGTCCAGAGTTCAAGAAGAAGATGACTTCCTCCTTCAAGCCTAAGAAGCCGGAAGAAAAGAAAGCTTACAAGGCCACTTGGGTTCGGAAAGCGAGTCCGAAGAAGAAGAAGGGGCGGATGCCGCAAACATGTGTTTCATGGAAAACACACCTAAGGTAAACCCTCAATCTCATGATGAGGAAGATGATGAGTTAAGTAAGGAAGTTCTTGTACATGCTTTTGTTGAACTTTCTGAAACTTATGATAATAAGAAAATTGAATGCTTTAAATTACAAAAGGAAGTTGCTTTTCTTAAAAATCAACTTGCTATGGTTTCCAAAGAAAAAGATGATATTTCTTCCAACCTCATTTCTATTCAAAATGAATTTAGTGCCTACAAGGTTTCTTGTAAGGCCAAATTTCCTATTGTTGATGAAAAAGAAATTTCTTCTTTAAAAACCAAAATGGTTGATTTCGAGAAGGTTTTGAAAGATTGTGCTTTTAACACTAAGAAACTTGAGGAAAAATTTTCTAAAAAGCACACATCACATGCTAAGATTCCTCATGCTCACACTACACCTAACACTTCTCATGCTCATGCTCACAAAGCTCATACTCACAAATCACACACCCATTATGCTTTTAAATATGGTAGAGTATATAGATGCACATATTGTGGTAAAAATGGACATTTAGCTAAGTTTTGTTATGATCAATTAAATAGATCCAATAATCTTGTTTGGGTTCATGGCTCTAACCCTCAAGACCCAAGAAAATGTGGGTACCAAAATCAAGTCCTAAATTGTTTGATGTAGGTACACACCAAGGCTCCAAGACGTAGGGAGCGGTGGTACCTTGATAGTGGTTGTTCAAGACACATGACGTGGGATATCAACAACTTTACAACCCTATCAAGGTACATGGAAGGTAGCTCCGTCACCTTCGGGGATGACTCCAAAGGGACTATCATCGGTATAGGTAACATTCAAATTGGTGCATCTCCTATTATTGAGAATGTTGTTTTAGTTGAAGGTTTGAAACATAATTTGCTTAGCATTAGTCAATTTTGTGATCGTGGACTTAAAGTTGTTTTTGATGATTGTTCTTGCAAGATTTTTGATATTAAAACAAATGATTGTATTCTCACCGGTTTTCGTGATGATAATGTTTATATCATTGACATGCTTAATATTGAGTGTTCTACTAAATGCTTGAATGCTTTTGATGAAAATTCTTGGCTTTGGCATAGAAGATTAGGACATGCTTCTTTTGAACATCTTTCTAGGATTAATTCAAAGGAATTGGTGAAGGGTATTCCTTACTTGAAGTTTGAAAAAGACCGCATTTGTGGTGTGTGCCAACTTGGGAAACAAACCAAGTCTTCCTTCAAACCAATCAAGGATATCATGTCAACTAGGCCTTTAGAATTAATTCATATGGATCTTTTTGGACCTACTAAAACTAAGAGTTTAAATGGTAGTAGATATGCATATGTTTTGGTTGATGATTTTTCCCGTTTCACTTGGGTTTTCTTTTTGGAACACAAAGATCAAACCTTTTCTCATTTTAAGATTTTTCAAAAAAGGGTTGAAAAAGAAAAAGGTTTTCCGATTTTGAAAATAAGAAGTGATAGAGGTGGTGAGTTTGTAAACCAACTCTTCATGACTTATTGTGATGAAAAGGGAATTAAGCATGAAATGTCTTGTCCTAGAACTCCACAACAAAATGGAGTTGTAGAAAGGAAAAATAGAACACTTCAAGAGATGGCTAGGACAATGATAAGTGAGTACGACCTCCCTCAATATTTATGGGCCGAGGCCGTAAACACCGCATGTTATATATCTAACCGTATTTATTTGTGTAAAAATTCTTCCAAAACATCTTTTGAAATGTATCACTCTAGAAAACCTAATGTTGCTTATTTCAAAGTTTTTGGATGCAAGTGTTTTGTTTTAAATACTAAAGAGAATTTGGGTAAATTTGATGCTAAGGCTTATGAAGCAATTTTTGTTGGATATTCTACAACTAGTAAAGCTTATAGAGTATTCATTAGATCTTCTCGTACCATTGAAGAATCCATGCATGTTAAATTTGAAGAATCTAATGTGGTTGTTGAGAATGTTGTAGAGATTGAACCATTAGGTGAAGACATGGAGAGACTATCCTTGAAGGACTCACCCGCTCAAGAAGAAAAGCAAGAATCTATTGATGATGTTCAAGAGGATAAAGAGGAAAGCTCTCAACCGCTTCCTAAAGCTTGGAGATACGCTACAAATCATCCTAAGGAGCTCATCTTGGGTGATGCATCTAAAGGAGTCACAACGCGCTCCAAACTCCATGACCTATGTGGTAACTTTGCTTTCATTTCTCATTTTGAATCCAAAGGCATTCTCGAAGCCGAGACGGACCATATTGGTTGCTTGCCATGCAAGAGGAACTCAATCAATTTGAGCGCAACCAAGTTTGGCACCTTGTTCCTAAACCCCACGATAGACCAATAATTGGTACTAAGTGGATCTTTAGAAACAAGATGGATGAGTCCGGAAATGTCATTAGGAATAAAGCTAGGTTAGTGGCCCAAGGTTACACTCAAGTTGAAGGAATTGACTTTGAGGAGACCTTTGCACCCGTAGCACGGCTTGAAGCCATACGGATGACACTAGCTTTTGCATCTTTCAAAAATTTTAAACTTTTTCAAATGGATGTGAAAAGTGCATTTTTGAATGGTTTTATTAATGAAGAAGTTTATGTTTCTCAACCTCCCAGTTTTGTTGATCATGTTCATCCCGATTTTGTTTTTAAACTTGATAAAGCTTTATATGGATTGAAACAAGCTCTTAGAGCTTGGTATGAAAGGCTTTCTAGTTTTCTTATTTCAAATGATTTTATTAAAGGCAAAGTAGACACCACTCTATTCACTAAGCATGTTGATAATGATATATTAATTGTGCAAATTTATGTTGATGATATAATTTTTGGTTCTACTAATGAGCTTTTGTGTAAGGATTTTGAAAAGGTAATGCAACTTGAGTTTGAAATGTCTTCAATGGGTGAGCTCAATTTCTTCCTTGGACTCCAAATCAAGCAATTGCAAAACGGGACGTTCATAAGTCAAGCCAAGTACGCAAAGGAACTTGTAAAGAAGTTTGGACCTGAAGGCTCAAAGACTTGCAACACTCCCATGGCAACTACAACCAAGCTTGATAAAGATGACCAAGGTAAAAATGTTGATATTAAATTATATAGAAGCATGATAGGAAGTCTTTTATATTTAACGGCAAGTAGGCCGGATATCATGTTTAGTGTGTGTCTTTGTGCTAGATTTCAATCGTGTCCTAAAGAGTCCCATCTTATTGCGGTAAAACGCATTATTCGTTATATTAAGGGCACTATTGGGATGGGTCTATGGTATCCGAAAACCGGAGATTTCTCAATGACGAGTTATTCGGATGCCGACTATGCGGGTTGTAGAGTTGATAGAAAGAGTACTAGTGGGACATGTCAATTTCTTGGTAATTGTCTTGTTTCATGGTCCTCTAGGAAACAAAATTCCGTAGCACTCTCAACCGCCGAGGCGGAGTATGTTGCCGCAGGGGCTTGTTGTGCACAAGTCCTTTGGATGAAACATACTCTCCTTGATTTTGATTTGCATTTTGATCATATAAAAATATTTTGTGATAATACTAGTACTATACACATGACTAAGAATGCAAATCAACATAGTAAGACCAAGCACATTGAGATTAGATATCACTTTCTTAGAGATCATTTTAAGAAAGGAGATATAGATATTGATTATGTTTCCACGGATTTACAACTAGCCGATATTTTCACTAAACCACTTGATTTTGCTAGATTCTCGTTTATTTGTGGAGAACTTAATGTTTGTGTTATTGAATAGACATGTTTTTCATAACCCTTTTTGATGTATGACAAAAAGGGGGAGAATAAGTTTACATGGGACAAAAATAAGTTCATTTGGTCTTGGTTCCATATGAATTTATATGTTTTGGTTTTATGAGTTTTTGTTATGAGTCTTGTGTTTTATGAATTTGAGAACTCTTGTATTTTGTGTTTTATTGGTATTGTTTCAATTTGGTTTCAATTGGCATCAAGAGTATGTTTTTGTGTTTTTAATAAATTCTTGTGTTTTTCATATAGCATAATTTGAGGGGGAGTCTTCTCCTCCCCCATATTTTTGTCTATAGCCTATTTGTTTTGTCATCATCAAAAAGGGGGAGATTGTTGACCCAAGAGGTTACACTCTCTTGTTTTGTGTTTTGATGATGACAAACCAAATAAGAGCTATTTGGTACTAATGAATTTGTTCAAGATAAGTTTCAGGTTTTGTATCATGTTTGGAGACCATTGGCTTAGCTTTTGCAAGAACTTCTAAGTTTCACATAGTAAGGAAGGCAAATTGCACAATCAAGGAAGGATCATAGAAGAGAAGGCACTAGCAAGGCATTGGATGGCTCAAAGACTTGAAGATTGCTCAAAAAGTATTTAATCATTGTATTTTTAGTTTTATAGCTTGTTAAAGAATAGTGGATAGGTTTGAAGCTCTATCACACACGTTTTTTGCACACATGTTTATTCCAAAATGTTTTCTTATAATTTATACAAAAACATTTTGTTTACAAGATTTGGCCTACAGATATATTTGTGTTTTATACAAATCTATGTTCAAAAGTATTTTTGTCAAAAACAAAATCTCCTTTATATTCTTTCAAAAACCTGATTTTTAACCTGTTCCGATCGACCGACCGGTCGACTGATTCTGTGTCAGGTTTGACCGGTCGACCGTGCAGTCGACCGAGGAACTGGCAGGTGCACGTATCCGTGTGCATGTCTGCCGGTCGACTGACTGCAAGTCACTCTGCTCTCGGTTAAAATGGGTCGACCGGGCGGTCGACCGCTGGCCTGCAACGGTCACATTTTTGAACTTGCGGTCAATCGACCGGTCGACCGACAGAGCCGTTTGAACAGTAACGGGCATTTTTTCTGAGCTGTTTATTTTTGTCTTTTTCTCACTTAAGTGAGTTTAAATGACTTGCTTTGGGTTTAATACATTCTGATTAGCCTTAAAAATATTTTATCTTCTAACCCTAGCCCTCTCCTATAAATAGGGGTGTTTGGGGAGAGATTGGTTACAACAATTTTTGCTAGAAAATTCAAAAGTTTAAGGCATTCAAAAGAGCTTGGTTTTTGGTTTTTGTGCTGAAATTCTCTCTCATTTTCTGAAGTGTTTTTCAAAAGAACTCTCTGATTTCATTTTCTTTTCTCCTTGCACACAAGAGCTTCATTCCTACTCATTGTTCTCTAAGGACCTTTTGTAAGGGAAGAGACAATTGAAAGAGAGAGTTTGTGGTCTTTTGACTACTCAGAAATTCCTTGTACTTGAGATTGTGGAGTTGGGTACTCCATTGTATTTGTGATCTTTGTGATAGTGGAAGTAGCTAGAATCCTTCTGGGGAAGGCGGGGAGTAGAGCTGGGTGCTCGAACCTCGATAACATATCTTTGTGTTTGCGATTGGTTTACTTTTACTTGTCATTACTTATTGCTTGAGATTGTCATTGCCATATTCATTTTCATTCATATTGTCAATCATTATCCCATACAACAAGGTTGCATTGCGCACCTCTAACTCATTTTACAAGGAAGCCGGAGGAAGGAGTTCAGAGCCCTTAATAGGGAATTCGGCTCTTAGTCTTGTTTTGGGAGATTGTTGCATTACATTTGCATCATAATTTTTAAATTGCTCTTTGATTAGCATCATCACCTATTCACCCCCCCTCTAGGTGATTTTCAACTGCTCCCAATAGGAATATATCCAGGGGATTATGGCACACCCGGTAGGTAGGCAGGGAAGTAGGGGTGCCAGTACACCCCACGGAAGCGCCTGGTGGCCTCCAGGTCGAATCCTAGGAATTAGTTGTACAACATTTGTATGACCACCATAAACATAGAAGCTATATCGATACCCATCATTTTCTCCCATCCTGGTGTAAGTTGTTTGATTATTACAGATTGACTAATAATAATGTCCACAAGGTATTCGCTAAAGTCCAATATCCATGGTTATCCTATTACGGGGATCAACAGGAGTATAATATCAGGAGCATAATGTTAGGAGTCTCCCTATTCAGGGGTTCAAGTAGACAGGAGTTCAGGAGCACAAGAGTACCAAATATCTGGTAACAATATAATAATCATGTCAAGTCCCCGTAAAAGTAATAATCATGAATATACAAAAAAATACAGGTGTCCAGTGTAATAGTATCCAGTCAGATGTCACAATATCAGGTCAAATGTACTAGTACCAGTTGATACCATGTCAAGTGAGTAATAGCATGTCAATTATCAAGTATCATATACCAGGTGTCAAGTGATAACATGTCAAGTACCGGTGTCAGATATTAAGTGTTGAGTATCGGGTGTCAAATATAACATGCCAAGTGCCGGTGTCAGATATCAAGTGTCAAGTATAGCTTGGCAAGTATCGGTGTTAGATATCACGTGTCATGAATCAGGAGTCAAGTATAACATATCAAGTACTGGTGTTCGATATCACGTGTCAAGTATAGATATCACGTGTCAAGTATAGCATGTCAAGTGTCGTGTCAGATATCACGTGTCAAGCATAACATGTCAAGTGTCGGTATGAATACAGAGTACAACATCATATATTAACTCGTATAGCAAGATATCATGTACTAGAAATTACAGTAGCAAGTGTTAGACATGTTAAAATATCAACATATCAATATCATGCTATAAATACAAGAGTAGTAATTATTAAGCCTAATACAAAGCACTCGCCTAAAAATAGGAACGCAATACCGGGTAAAATCCGAGAAGTCCGCTAACGCGCGCGAGCATGCCACTAGCCCATATATTAAAATAAATAAATATATTATATTATGAATATTAGAGAGAGAATGAGAGGAGAGAGGGGGGAGAGAGAGAGAGAGAGTGTGTGTGTGTGTGTGTGTGTGTGTATGGTATGTTAAAAAGAGGGAAATATAAGGAATTAAAGGGGAGGGATATATTTGAAATTATGGAGAAGTAATTAGGAATGTGGGGATGGGTTGTAGCACCCCATTCCCAGGATACGTACCCTGATGCGTGTCCCAAATTCTTTGACCATTTTGTTTCAATTTTCTTCCATTATTTGTATTTAAGTTGTGATTTTCTATGTTATTTGGTATCGGATCTGGATTCTCAGACTTAGAGTCAGCCCTGACCTGGACCGGTAACCCGATATCGGTATACCGCCCGATTTGACCTTTTTGGTAGTCTGATTTAACAGATTTTAGTTTCAAATACTGTTTTCTAATATTTTATATTTTTCATGATTTTCTTAAATTTTTCAGAATTATTTTGCAAAATCTCCAAAACCGGTGTCGGTCGGCATCGCTGACTGATTCGCAGATTTTTAATTTTCAAACGGGATAGAATTTTCAAAAATGGCTTTCACATTACTTCTTAGAATTTCATTTTCTATCTAAGTACATTTTTGGGAGTTTTCTAAATTTATCGAAATTTGACCGATTCTGGTGTCGGCCGGTGTCGTCGGAAGATTTTAAAATTTTTAATTTGAAAAGTAGATTGAATTTCTTAAATCTGATTTCACTATGCATCTTAAAATAATATTTACTATTTTTTAAAATTTTTCAGAACGTTTCTGAAACAGTCAAATTTTTGCCTTATTAAAATAATAATATTAATTACCGATCTTATCTTTTCTTGCTTTTTTCTTCTCCACTCCTCTACTTTGTACTCTCAGAATATTCTATTAATTTATTTATCTAATAAAATATTTATTTATTATTTTTTCTATTTATTTTCTTTTTCTTTAATTTTTCCCTTTTTCCTTTCCTTTTCTTTCCTTTTCTTTCTTTTCTTTTCTTCCCCTTTGACTTTCCCATGCTCTGCTCCCGTCGCCTGCAGCCACCTGCAGGGCTGCAGCAGAAGCCCCTCTTCCCCCATCCCCATTCATCACCACTTCCTTCTCCTCCTCCTCCATTAAAACCCCTTCTCCTTTCCTTCTCCTTCTCATTTTTCAATTCAATTTCAAATTCCAACCACTTCAAACAAAACACCAAACACCAACTCTCTTCATCTTCACCACCGCCGCCTCCACCTTCACCACCGCCATCGTCGTCCCTCCCTAGCAGCCGGTGCCACTCCCCCCACCCCCTCTCCACTCCTCCACCTCCTTCAACCTCCACCAACCACTCACCACCTCCAATTTCATCCAAACCCACCACCACCACTTCATCTTCTTCCCCAGAATTTCCCACCAAACCACCTCCTCCTCCACTTTTAAACCCTCAATCATCATCTCCTCCTCTAACTCCCCACCACCTCCAACAACCACCACAACTACCATAACCACCACCACCACCAACTATCACCACCACCTCCACTAACACCAACAACAACCAAGACAACTCCAACCTCCCCCTCCTCAGCGGGGATCGGCCGCGCGCGCCCTTCCTCCCCCGGTGGCGGCGCCGCCGCCACCTCCCCCTCTCCTCCCTTTCCTTCTTTCTTTCTTTCTTTCTTTCTTCTTTCCTTCTTTAATTCTTTCTTTCTTTTCTTTTCTCTTTCTTTTCCCTAAATAAACCCATTTTCTACATTCCCTAAAATACCCATTCCCTCATTCCCAAATTACTTCCCCCTATTTATAACTATACCCTCCCCTTTTAATTCCTAATTCCTTTCTAAAAATACCCTACTCTCTCTCTCTCTTCCCTATAACTCTCTCTCTCATCTCTTTCATTCCCTCTCTAATAATTATATAAATATTTATATTTATATATTTTAATATATATTTATGGGCTAGTGGCTTGCTCGAACGGGTTCGCAGATTTCTCGGACTTTTCACGGTATTTTCATTCCGGTATTAGGCGAGTACATTTCTTACTTTATTACCATCGTTTCATATTTAATGATTATTATCTTGCTTTTAATATATGATGTCTCTTTATGCAGGTTTGTATATGTTATATAAATGATTATCATGCTTTATAAATAGCTTCCGGCCATTATTATAACCGGTATTATACTGGATATGTCTAGATCTGCTCCCGCTTTACTCGGCTTCACATAGCTAATTAAAAGATAAATTTATTATTATTATAAAAATGATTGTGAAGAGTTTGAAATGTTTATACTGTTCTCCTGTACCATGTTACGTGACCGGTTGATACCTAGTATTTGATGTTGCGACTCTCACCGATATATTAGTTACCTGACCCTGATATGTATACACCAGTACTTGCCATGCTATACTTATTATTTGATATCTGATACCGGTACTTGCCATGCTATACTTATTATTTGATACCTGATACCGGTACTTGCCTTGCTATACTTATTACTTGATATCTGACACCAGTACTTGCCATGCTATACTTATCGCCTGCTAGCTGACACCTGATATAATAACACTTGACACTTGACATGCTATCACCCGGTACTAGTACACTTGATCTGATATTGTGGCACCTGTAATATATTGCATATTCATGACTATTACTTTTACGAGGACTTGGCATGATTATTATACTGTTACCAGATATTTGGTACTCCTGAACTCCTGTATTCCTGAACTCCTGTATTCCTGAACCCCTGAAAAAGGGTGACTCCTGATATTATACTTCTGTTAATTCTCATAGTTGGATAATCATGGTTATACTGTATACACTTGTAGATATTATCTTTGGGCAATTCATATATGTGTAATAAAAATACTCAACTTACACTGGGGTGGGGGAAACTGATGGAAACCGGTATGATGTCATATTTATAATCGTGATATTTCTGAAGTGTCGTGTGGGGGCGCGTATTGATAAGTCCCCGGAAGCAGTAGCCTGAATCTGAAGTGTCGTGTGGAGCGCGTAATGATAAGTCCCCAGAAGCAATAGCCTGTACTCCTGAGCTAGTCCCGGGCAGAGACGGGACCCACTATAAATATGAGCCATCAGATTTATCAGTTTCCAAATAATACTCATCTTATTCATAAGTGGATGTATGTATACCGGTAGCACATACCTAAGCATATGAATCGGATGAATAACGTAAAACAACCAAACAGTAATAATGTTAGGAACGTGTGATATCTGGTCTCTCTTTTGTTCGGGTCCTGGTACTCACATATCAGACCCAGGTAAGTTCTACAAGGTGCGAACTCTAGAATGGACTATCGGTAATGTGAGACGCTGGTAGGGAGGCGATTGAAATATCAAACGGTACTGATTATTATTATTGAATAATTTAAAATGCAACACCTTTATATTTCAGTTATAGTGTTATGCCCTGAGTTAACACCTTACTTTATGACATATGATGATTACTCTAGACACACTATAGTTCTGTTACTCTTAGGGCAACTCAAGTTGTATAAACTCAGACGATGGCGACATGAGATATGTGATATATAGATGAGGGTTTTCTTATTTGGATTATCCCCTTGGCGTATCTGTCCCGTGAATTCATAATCTGAGATTGTACAACTAGTTTTGTCCATACTTGTATTTATCGCATGTTTAACTTATTCACCGCATGTGTATATGTAGCTATGTTCTTCATACTGCCTTCTATGTACGTTTTCAGTTTCAGATTCATCAATATACATGATTACTGTCGTTCCTTTAATTTTCCTTATGTTATTTGTTATTACTTGTACCTGTATACTTGGACCACATCACTTGATCATACACACGTGTACCTGTTATGCACACCATTTGGCTTTATTATATGTACTCCCAGGGTTGCGTCTGACAACCCTGAATTCTCATGTCCAGATCCTAGAGACCGGGCCTTGGTGGCCTTTCTGTAGCAGATCAGAGTGCGCAACGGATCCTTCCGTGACGATCGGAGTACAGCAGAAGCTTGGATTATCGCCGCAGCTCTTCCTCCCAGTTCCTCTCCTGTTTGGTTCTCGAGACCCCTCTTGCTGCTCTTGAGCACCTCTCAGCTTTTGTATATCTCTTCATATGATGTACTTTTATATTTTCTGGTGATGTAATATTCCTGTAATATTGTATCACTCTCTGTGATAACTATATACTTGTACTTTTCTGTTAGAATGTATATGACCATTGTGCTTCCGCACTCTGATTCTTACCTGTACTGATGCTTAGCGTATATACATGAGGGTATTTTTGACCTGCTAGATACGTCGCAGTGACGTCTCCGTACCCGCCGGATCGGGGCGTCACATGGGTATTTAGGAAAAGTAAGAAAAGGGGGTATATTTGGAAAGAAGGAAAAGAAAGAAAGAAGAAAAGAAAAGAAAGAAGGAAAGAAAGGAAGAAGAAGAAGAAGAAAGAAAGAAGGGGGAGACGGCCGGCGGCCGACCACCCGCCGGCGGGCCCTGGGCGGTGGCGGTACCGTTGGTAGGTGGGGGCGGCGCGGCCGCCCTGGGGAGGGGAGGAGTGGAGGGATTGTTGTTTTGTTGTTTGTTGTTAGTGGAGTTATTGTTAGTGGTGGTAGTTGGTGGTGGTGGTGGTTGTTGGAGGTGGTGGGGAGTTGGAGAAGGAGGAGAAGATGATGATTGGGGGGTTGGAAGTGGAGGAGGAGGTGGTTTGGTGGAGAATTTTGGGGAAGAAGATGAAGTTGTGGTGATGGGTTTGGATGAAATTGAAGAAGGTGCGTTGTTGGTTGAAGGTAAAAAGGTGGAGGAGAGGAGAGGGGGTGTGCGGGAGGTGGCGCCGGAACTAGGGAGGGGCGGCGGCTCTGGTGGTGGAGGCGACGATGATGATGTGGGAGTGTTGGTGGAGTTGTTGGAGTTGGAGAATTGGAGTGGAGGAGATAAGTAATGATAAGGGGAGAAGGGAAAGAAAGTTTATAGGGAGAAGAAGTGAGGGGGGAAATGAGTAGGAATGGGGGGAGGGATGGACTGCTATTGCAGCCCATCATGCCCTGTTGCTGCTGCTGCAGGCAACTGCTGCAGGAAGGGGAGCAGGGCATGGGGAAGGTAAGGGGAAGAAAAGAAAAGAAAGAAAAAGAAAGAAAAATGAAAAAAATAAAGGAAAAGAAAAGAAATAGAAAAAAATAATAAATAAATATATTATTAAATAATTAAATTAATAGAATATTCTAGAAGTATAAAGTAGGAGAGTGGAGAAGGAAAAAGTAAGAAAAGAAAAGAATGGTAAATAATATTATTATTTATTAGGGCAAAATTTGACTATTTCAGAAATGTTCAAAAAAATTCTCAAAAATAGTAAATATTATTTTAAAATATTTGATGAAATCAGATTTGAGAAATTCAATATAGTTTTCAAATTAAAAATCTTGGAATCTTCTGGCGATACCGGCAGATACCTGAATCGGTGAAATTTTGATAAATTTAGAAAAAATCTCAAAAAATGTATTTAGATAGAATATGAAATTCTAAGATGTAATGTGAAAGCTATTTCTGAAAATTCAATCCTGATTGAAAATTAAAAATTCAGGAATCGGTCAGCGATGCCGACTGACACCGGTTTTGGAGATTTTGCAAAAAAATTCTGAAAAATTTTAGAAAATCATAAAAAATCTAAAATATTGAAAAATATTGTTTGAAACTAAAATAGGTCAAATCAGATTACCAGAAACGTCAAATCGGGCAGCATGCTGGCATCGGGTTCCCGGTCTGGGTCAGGGCTGACTTTAGGTCTGAGAATTCAGATCCGATACACAATAACATAAGCAATCACAACTCAAAAATAAATAATGAAAGAAAATTGAAACAGTACGGTTAAAAAAATTTGGGACACGTATCTGGGTACGTATCCAGGAAAGGGGTGCTACAATCTACCCACCTAGCAAAAAAATTTCGTCCTCAAAATTTCTATAAGGAAGAAGATGAATATGGAAATAAAGAATTGATAAGACAAGAGATCGAGTTTATGAGAAAATTACCACTCAAGGCTCGAATAGATGCGGGTAACGGTCACGAATGACGTCTTCTCGCTCCCAAGTCGCTTCTCCCGGACTATGCATGTTCCATGAAACTAGCACCAACGGGATGGTCCGATTCTTCAGGGTCTTGACACTTCTGTCCATAATAGCCATTGGTTGCTTGGTATATGACAAATCTGGCTGCAACCCCAACTCTGAATAATCCAATACATGGCTCTCATCCCTGATGTATCTTCTCAGCTGTGACACATGGAACACATTGTGTACTCCTTCCAGTGATGGCGACAGTGCCAATCTATAGGCCACTTCTCCCACTCGCTCCAATATCTCAAGCAGGCCTATATACCTCGGACTCAGCTTTCCACGTGCACCAAATCTGATCACTCCCTTGGTCGGAGATATCCTCAGAAACACATGCTCTCCCACCTGAAACTCCAACGGTCTTCTATTGAAATCTACCCAACTCTTCTGTCTGTCCTGTGCTGCACGAAGGTGCTCTTGGATGGTTTTGATCTTGTCCACTGCCTGTACTATCACATCCTGTCCAAATATCTTCTCTTACCAACTTCATCCCAACACAATGGTGATCAACATCTTCTACCGTATAGGGCTTTGAACGGAGCCATCTTGATGCTCGCCTGATAGCTGTTATTGTAGGAAAACCCTGCCAAATGTAGATGGTCTTCCCACGATCCCTTGAAGTCTATCATACAAGCCCTCAACATATCTTCTAGGATCTGTATGGTCCGTTCGGACTGCCCGTTTGCCTTTGGATGATAAGATGTACTAAACTTCAGACGGGTCCCCAGACTCTCTTGAAGGCTCTCCCAGAAGTGAGATCTGAACCTCGTGTCCCTGTCCGACACGATACTAACCAGAACTCCATGCAGTCGAACTATCTCCCTCATGTACTTGTCTGCCAAAAGCTCTGTAGATTGCCCCACTCTGAATGGTATGAAATGTGCTGACTTAGTGAGACGGTCAACAACTACCCATATTGCATTGTTTCCTTTGGACTGCGGGGTAGAGCGGTGACAAAATTCATTGTAACATGCCCTCATTTCCATTCTGGTATTGGCAAAGGCTGTAGTAATCCTGCTAGTCTCTGGTGTTCAGCCTTCACTTGCTGACACACTAGACACTTCGCCACATATTGTGCGATCTCTCTCTTCATCGCATTCCACCAGAAATGTTGCTTCAGATCCTGATACATCTTTTTTCCTCCAGGGTGTATAGAGTAAGCTGAGCTGTGGGCCTCAGGTAGGATCTTCTGTCTATTCTCTCCTAGAGGTACACAAATTCTATTCCTGAAGTAAGTGCACCATCTGTATGTATGCAAATATCTGACAGCCTGGCTTCCACTTGCTTCCTGAACTTCAGCAACCTGGTTTCTTCTTTCTGTGCTTCTCTGATCTCCTCCATCAATGTCGGCTGGATCTGAAATGCCATTAACTACACTGACCCACTGACCCTCCGAATCACTATCAAGTCTAGTCGCCTCATCTCCTTGAGTAACTCCTCTTGCTGAGTGAACAGCATTACCATGTTGGCTTCAGGTTCCTACTCAGGGCATCAGGTACCACATTAATCTTGCCAGGATGGTACTGCAGATCTATATCATAATCTGCCATCAACTTGAGCCATCGCCTCTGCCTCATGTTCAACTCCTTCTGGGTGAAAATGTACTTCAAGCTCTTGTGATCGGTGTAGATCAACACTCGGTCACCTAGTAAGTAATGCCTCCATATCTTCAACACAAAGATCACAACTGCCAGCTCTAGATCATGCGTTGGGTAGTTCTTCTCATGTGGTTTTAATTGCCTGGATGCATAGGCTACCACATGTCCATGCTGCATCAATACACATCCAAGACCCTTCCCTGAAGCATCACTGTACACAACCATTCCTCCTGTCCCTGAAGGTGTCTTCAAGATTGGAGCTGAAATCAACTTGTTTTTCAACTCCTCAAAAGCAGACGCACACCCCTCAGTTCATATATACTTTTCTCCCTTCCTAGTAAGCTTGGTCAAAGGAGCTGCAATCTTTGAGAAGTCCTACACGAACCTTCGATAATATCCAGCTAATCCGATGAAGCTCTTGATCTCTGTTGCTGACTTTGGAGTTAGCCAATCCTTTACTGCCTGAATCTTGCTAGGATCCACCAAGATTCTTTCTTAGAAACAACATGGCCCAAGAATGCTATACTCTCCAGCTAGAACTCACACTTACTAAGTTTAGCATGAAGCTCTCAAGTCGGAGCGTCTGTAGCACAACCCTCAGATGCTCCGCATGTTCTTCTTCATTCTTGGAATAGACCAAAATATCATCTATGAACACCAACACAAACTTATCCAAATAGGGTGAGAAGATTCTATTCATCAAGTCCATAAAAATGACTGGGGCATTTGTTACTTCAAAGGGCATAACCAAGAACTCGTAATGACCATAGCGAGTCCTAAATGCCGTCTTCTGGATGTCTTCTTTCTTCACCTTCAACTGATGGTACCCTGACTGCAGATCTAACTTTGAGAACACTTGGGCCCCATGAAGTTGATCAAAAAGATCATCAATCCTCAACAAAGGGTACTTGTTCTTAATGGTGACTTTGTTCAACTCTCTATAATCAATACACAATCTCTTGCCACCATTCTTCTTATTTGCCAACAATATTGGTGCTCCCCAAGGTGAAGTACTCGGTCTAATTAGACCATTGCTCGAATACTCCAGCAGTTGCTCCTTCAATATAGCCAATTCAGGTGGTGCCGTCCGGTACGGTGCTTTAGAGATGGGGAGTCGCTCCTGGAATAATGTCAATAGAGAACTCCACAACTCTGTCAGGTGAAAGTCCTGATATCTCCTCAAATACATCCAGGAATTCATTCCACACTGACACCGTCTTCTTCTTATCTTTTGTAGTGGCACAATCCAGTTGATCTTCCTTCCTGAGGGACTTGCGCTCTCCAAAGAACTGAAACTCCAGTTGGTGTGAAATTCTGAAGATCACCTTCTTGTTCTGACAGTCGATCACTGCATGATACTTGCTAAGCCAAGTCATGCCTAGGATCACATCGTACCCTCCAGTGTCCAGTAGAACATGTCGTCTTCTAACTTTCTATCACATAACTCCACAGTGCACGCCTTGCAAATCTTGTTAGTAATGACTACCCCATTTCCTGTACTAATTTCCTACTGGTCACCCATACATACTAGGGGTATAGAATTCAAAGCAGTAAATCTACTGGATATGAAGCAATGTGATGCACCGGAGTCAAAGAGTGGTAAGACTGGAACTGAGAGGATTAAGATTGTACATGCCACTACTTCTCCTGATGCCTCAGCTTCCTCGGCTATTACGTTGTAGGACTGGTCTCTCTCGCGGCCTACTCCAGTGCTGGGTCCCTTTTGAGCCTGACCCAGAGTTCGACGCTGGGGAGGAAGTGGAGCTCCTCTGCCTATAAGCCCTAGATTCCTCCTCATCGGTGGTGCCGAAAGTGCTGGGGGTGCGACTCGTGCTGGAGGTGATGGTGGTGCCACTCGTGTTGAAAGTGCTGGAGCTACATTCCATGTCTTCTTAAATGAACAATCACCCACTGAGTGGTTGCTGGATCCATAAGCCAAACACAGTCCATTAGACATGCGACAGTTGCGTTGATTATGTCCAGGCTTCTGACAATATCCACACACAAGCTGCGGAGACGGTCGCTTGGCTACTGGGGCACCAACTGATCTGACTGGATTCCCTCTGTTCACCTGCTGAAATTGGCGCTTCATAGGCTTGTGCTGCAACTCGCTTCTTCTCTTCTTCTCCAACCCCTGCTCCACATCACGAGCTATAGAAAGAACTTGAGAGTATGTCTTCAGCTGGTGGGGTATAAGTAACATCTGGATATCCACCCTCAATCCTTACTGGAACCTGCTAACTCTCTTCTCCTCGTCAGCCACCATATATGGTGCAAACCGACTAAGTCTCAGAAATTCAGCAGCATACTCATCCACCGATCGATTCCACTACTGCAGCTTAATAAACTACTCCTCCATCTCCTTTTGAGCCGTCGCAGGGAAAAACCTCTCATAGAAGCCCTTCGAGAACTGGTCCCAAGGGATGGGATTCTCCAGCTTTGCCTCTTTGGCTAGCTATCAGGCCTCGCCATATCTTTCAGCTGGATCTTGGCCACTTCCACTTGGTTCTCACCAGGAGTTCTGGTCGCTTTGAGAAGATTGGTCATGTCAATCAGCCACTGCTCTACATCCAGGGGCTTATCAGTGCCCGAAAAGTCTGCCGGCTGCAACCTCCTGAAATTCGACACAGTACCCGGCCTCTGCTCCCGGGGTGCAGTCAACAATCCTTGTCACAAGAGCTCTATTTGCTGCGGCTGGCTCTTCATCATCCCTTGAAGTATCCTCATCATGTCGTTCTCCCGTACGGACCGTTACGGGAAGTGCCAGGACCGTTACTTGTCTCCCGTCTTTCCATATTCGAGCCGGCTGAATAAGTGACGGAAATAAAGAGTTGCATGAGATTTCAAAAATCAAGGGATGGATTTCAAGGAAAAAATAGATAACTTTGTACTTGTAATTGGAATGTATAGCAACGACTCGTATGACCCAGTTGCAGATTAATCCAACATTAACCTGCAGACTGGATGTACTGAAGGTGTGAGAGCATGGGCTCTAATACCAACCTGTAGCGTCCCGATCCCACGAATACGGAGACACCACTGTGACGTGCATACGCAGGGCGATGGTACCGTCACGTATGTACGCTAAGCATCAATACAATACAATACATGAATCAAAGTGTGGAGATACGTGATAATATACATTCTAACACAAAAGTACAAGTACTCAGTCGTCACAGATTGTGACATAATAATACATAAATATTACATCACCACAGACCATTTGTACACTTGGTAACAGGAACACGAAACCTGGTCAATGTCTATAGCTCATGCATTTGTTTTTCATTAATTACCGAAAGGGAAAACTTACAAAATTCAAAGAGAAATTGCAAGTATTTAAAAAGAAAATTACAAGAACTCTCTTCTAGAGTTTCTAGGAAAATATGCCAGTAAAACTCTAGTTAGCGCGTGATCACTTTTTACCATTGACGATGCGATCGATCGAGTCTCAAACTCTATTGCCTGAAAATTCCTTCTTGCCTGGTTCCAAAAATTTCTTGAAAATGAGAGATTCTAGGGTATTAGCACCCTGAGTTTATCCTTGTAGGATTAGAGAAGCGGTTCTCTGAATTCTTATAAGCGAGAGAATAGATCTCTTGTTAGCACTTTGAAGAAGTAGCTTAATTAGCAAATAGCCAAAAATGCAGCCCCCCGTGATTAGCCCTGAGCTCATCCTCATAATGAGCTATTTATAGGCTCTAAAGGAGTGTAACTGCCCCTAAAAATCAGCAAAGGCTGAAACAACCTTGATAGCTTCGCACGCGAGGCTAAAACATGCTTTGTGCGAGCCTAAGATGCTTCATGTGAAGCTAGAAGCAGGCCCAACGCGAGCCTAGCAAGCTTCGTGTGAAGCTAAATAGGCTATGCGCGAGCCTATGCCAGTCATTTTGGATTGGCTCTCTCCACTTAATGTGGGACTTAGTGGGCAGGTGTAATCACCCGCTTAAAGTGGCATTAACCCCACTAAAGTAGTGGGGTTAGCCATTAATCCTGCTAGGAACTAGTCAATTGATGACCTAGAGAGCTCACAGTGGAGCTAAATACAGCTTCAGGCAGCTATGAAAAAGTTTCAGGGGAAGCTAAAAGTTAGCTCTCTGCGGAGCTATGAAAAAGCTTTAGGCGAAGCTAAAGATTAGTTCTTAATAGAATTATGCCAAGCTTTCTGGCAAAGCTAGGCAAAGCTAGCCCATTGGGCTTCGGTGAGGCTAAGTGTTGAACACGCTTAGCCTCATAGGCATGCCGAGGCCTATTCGAAGGAAATATTCGTCTACTTTCTACTTCAATTAGATCAGTAGGGTCCAAATCACTTCTTTATCCATCAGGAATGAGCATGAACTGGTTGTCAGCTTGTTTAAGACTTTTTGTAACCCCCTGATCCCGGCTGTACGTATCACCGTATCAAAGCTCGATACGACGTACAAAATTGATTTGACCCCCGTAGTAGTTCGATTGAGCTGATTTCAGTTTTAAAAATTATTTTCTAATATTTTAGATTTTTCAGGATTTTCTGAAATTTTTCTGGATTCTTTTGGAAACTCTCCGTAGTCAGTGTCGACCGATACCGCTAACCGGCTCTACGATTTTTATTTCACAAACAGAGTTATATTTTGAGAATCCACTTTCACCATGTGCCTTAGAATCGTTTTATCTACGTTAGGGTATTTTTGGGAAATTTTCTGAATTTATCGAAAATCCGGCCAAATCGGTGTCGCCCAGTACCGGCGAAACCTTTCAGGATTTTTAATTTGCAAACTGGATAGAATTTCTTCAAACTATTTTTATATTACGTCTCAGGATAATATTCTCTATTTTCTATAATTTTTGGGCACCGTTCGGAGCTGGTCGAATATTGGGCCAATATAATAATAATAAAATATTATATTTTTTTAAACTCTTTTTCTTTTCTTTTCTTTTCCCCTTCTTCCTTCTTCTACACGATTCCTCACCCACCGCCATTAAACCCACCGCCTTTCCCCTTCTTTAAATCCTCTCTCTCTCCTAACTCTCTCTCCCTCTCTCTTAATTACAATTTCTCTCTCTCTAACACACACACACTCTCTCTCTCCTCCCTTCCAGCCCTCTCTCATCTCTCTCTCTCTCTCTCTCTCTCTCTCTCGTCTAGACGAACCCAACCCACGCCCACGGCCGGTGGCCGGAGCGCCACCGCCGTGCCCCCTGGCCACGCGCCGCAGGCGCGTCCCTGGCCGGCCGCCACCGCGCCCAAGCCGGCGCCACCCCCTTCTTCTTCTTCTTCTTCTTCTTCTTTTCTTTCCTTTTCTTTTCTCTGTTTCTTCCTCTCTCTCCTCTTTCTCTCTCTCCCCCTCTCACCTTCTCTCTCCCTCACACTCTCTCTCTCACCCTCGGCCGGAGCCGGGACCGCCGCCGGCGCCACCGGCCAGCTGAGCTGGCCGGCCGGCCCGCGCTGAGACACAGCAGCAGCAAGTTGCTGCTGCTGTTGTGGTTGTTTCCTTTGAGTGGGTTTGGGTATAACCCAAACCCATTAACCCACTATTGGGTTAAGTTATAAACCCAATAAACCCCCAAACCCGACCCGTTAACCCTATAAACCCACTACCCATTTAACTTAAGTTAATTGGGTTTGGGTTTGGATCTAAACTCGACCCGTTAACCCATCAACCCGCATCCAAACCCATTAAAGGTAATTTCCCTAAAACTCCCTTCTTCTTTTTATTAATTGAATGTAAAATCTTATTATTACATATTTAACCCTTTTTGTTATGATTTAGTATTCGGGCGATATCGGGAGCATCCGGACTCCGATTTGGACGGTTCTGGATCCGTTGCAATCGTGGGGAAGAGAGATACCTTCCCATGGCTAGTTTGTGAGTGTTTTTATTTTATAAATTGTCTTGTTAGTATATTAATGGAACTTGGTTGCTTTCTTGAAATAAAACATAATTACCGGTAAATCCCCGTTGGTCATATGTACTAACTTGTAAATAATATTAAAATACTGTAATAAACATTGTACTTAGAATATGCCGGATAACTAAAAGACGTTGAGTGTGACACTGGATGTCTATTTTGATCGTGTTCATGTACCACTGATATCCGGGCCACTATTTCACCATATTCTTGGACACGCTATGACACCACACTGTCACTAGACATGCATGCTAGACACCGTTACTGTCATTCACAGGACATGGTATTACATGAGACACGGACTACTATTATTACATGTACTAGTGCTACGCATATATGTTACACGGATGATGGCTACACAGCTATGTTCCACTAGTACACGGACAAGTACCGCATTTTCATAGTATTGTTGTCATCATTACACGGATACTGTAGTTCATTGTACATGATATTAGACACTGACCACTGTTATTACATGTACATGTTGCACAGATCCTATGACACGTCACACTCTCTTATTTCGTATTCATGTCCCACCGATCTATAAATGCTCCACTTCACGGATACTCGTTACACAGACAGCACTGCTACATATGCTCACCGCACAAGCGTACATGCATATGTTGTTTCTTTCTTCTTGTCATATGGCTCACCGTGCAAACACATTTAAAGTATAATGTGTATGGATAGAATCCAATATACATAGTAAATAATACATACTTGTTTTTTACAATAAATAAAAAAATAAGTTTTAATAAAAACAAAACTTAAACAATGAACTAGATATATCAAAATAAGTTTTTCTAAACATATATGAACCATCAATGTATATGGATGAAATTCAATATACATATAAATCATGTAAGCTTCTTTTGATGGAATCTATTCATGAAATCGGTGTATGTATACTTGATATATTCAAAACACAAAACGTACATGTTAAACCGAAAACACAAAACTCATAAAAATAAGTTTTTCTAAACAATAAAGCTCTAATACGCGTAGATAGAATCCAACACATATATAAATCATGAAACTTATTCTATTGAGATATAAACCATGTAAGTGTAAACTTTTAAAATGAAACGGTTAAACCGAAACCAAAACTATTTATCATGAAAGCGATAAATAAACTTGTGTGTGTGAACTTGAGCAATTCAAAATTACATAAGATCTAAACTAAATAAATCTAGACCAAAGTCTTCTTGTCGATCTTCTTCTCCAAGATGACTTGATCCAAAACACGATCCAAATGAGCTTGACTCCATCTCGAGTACTTGAGATGATATTTAAATGTCAGCTCTTGAATCAACATGTGATTGCTTCAAAACTTGACCTCAAATCTTTTGTTGAAGCTAAACATCGACTAAGATCTTTATTGAATATCTGAAACTTAATAAATACAAGTTCATTAGTAAGATAACTTCACAAGTTATTCATCATCAAAACTAGAGTGAAAAGCCTTCTGGCCAACATCATATTTCATTGTTGGATCAAGGTATACACCATTATGACTCCGAGATGATTTTTCAAGATTGATCATATAACCAGGATAGTTTTCATGTTAGGATTTTACATGATCCTAATAAATATAGGGATTGTAAAATTTCATATGGTAAGAGCTCATCAAAGGTGGGTTCTACCAACCACCACATTATTTAGATTGGGCAGCAACGCTTGCCACAATCCGACCACCACCCGAACTAACACCTTGTGGAAACATTTTTTCTACTCTTTCTTCTTTCTCATGTATATGCATTCATTCATACATTGAGGACAATGCATGAGATAAGTGTGGGAGAGAGTTCTAACATAGGTTTTCTTTTATATAAATAAAAAAATATTTTCTTTGATTTTAAAAACTTTTTGAAAAGGAAAACAATATTTTGACTTCTTTTTTGTAAGAAATTATGTTAATTTTAAGAAATAGGAGAATCATAATTAGGATTTCTTATACTTGATCAAAATAAGATTATATGTTTGATTTCTAAGTTTAGGAAGAAAAATTGAAAAAGTATTTTAATCTTGATTTTTACCTTGATGTAATATGCATACTTTATACACTTACACACTTTGGATTCAAAGACAAAAATTCTTATGCATAAAAAAATCTTATTTACTAAAAAACCTCAAATTAAGCTGGGTACTTGTGCCTGTCGGCCCAAGATTATTGATCGTACATATATTTTGTATTCTTTTCATTACACTCCTACATTTATCGTGTAATAAATCTGCTAATTTTCTTGTCTTAAATATCTATTTTACAGAAGATAATAATGAAGAGAAAGAGGATTAAACTAAATAATTACCAGTTAAAATCGGATTTAACTGGATCTATTTGGTTAGCTGAGGTGATCCCAGATCTAGTTAGAACAAATCAAGGATTGGGGCAAATGTTCAGCTGAAGATCAGAGCAAATTAGAAAGATAACACCAAATGGAAACGATAAAATTTAAATTTCTATAAATCCATTTTGGTTAGCTAAAGATCAGCCGAGGATAATATCAAATACAGAGAGATAAATGGATAGAGAGAAGATCAACGGATGAGATGAAGCAAGTTTGACTCAGATTCTGACTGGATATATTTTAGTATTTGAATCATAACTTTCGCTACCGAATCTCAAATCTGATTATTCAAGATGATCCAAAAAGCAGCCTTACAGGGCTACAACTCTTATGTTGATCACTATTTCTAATTCTGTCATTTGATAAGTGATATTTAGCAATCAACACGCCAATAAACTGCAGATCAGAACTGAAATTCACATCAAATCAAGTTTGGAGATAAGGGAAGGATTCAAATTCAGAAATAGCCAGCTTTTACTATCTTCATACTCCTCTAACCTCTGCATTTCTTCTATAAATACTTGCAATCTCAAAGGCAAAAGGAAAGGACATGCAGAGATAGAATTTAGTCCACTTTTTCATTCTTTTTAGTGTAGGTTTTTATTTTCTTTTCATGTATTTTTTTAATTCTTTGTAAGTATAGTTTAGACTGAGATTCATGTAAGTAAGAGAGTGAGGCTTATGTTGAGAGTGACACCGATGTACCTCCTCCTTTCTTCCATCATTTCTACAAGCAATAAAAGGTAATTTTTTTATATTTGTCTTTACTTTTGTTTCCTTCTTCTTCTTTCTACTTTTCCTCTTTTGGTTATGATGAACATTCAAGTGAATCTAGAAGCATCAGTATAGCAATGTTTGTATGAGTGCCAACAATATTTCATGATGATGTTCTCCTCCTCAAGATTCCGTATCATTTCATTCTTGTTCGTCTTGATGATGTAATGCGAATGGGGACTGAGCTCGATCGTATGTTTTATGCGTTGAACGTCTCTGAAGCAAGGTAGAACATGAAAGGGTTCCAGGTAAGTCATCAGCCAGAGGAGGTAAGTATTTCTTTAATCTCTTCTTTCTTTTCTTTTATTTCTTTAGTTTAGATCACTAACACCACAATCTACCACTTCTTTTATCACTTCTTTTCCATTTCTTTGTACATATTATTTCTAGTTTCTCCATCTTCTTAATCTATCATCTTCTTTCTAATTCAACTTTAACTCAATTTTTTCTTTTTCTTTTAAAGAACTAAAGAAGAACTTTAACCATTAATTGTAGCCTGAAAGAGAACTTACTAAAAAGCTTCCATCGCTAGTCCCTCCTTGTGGATCACGACCCGCATAGCCACTTACTATCCGGTATAATTGAGCACTTGCACATCTTTATTTTAAAGTTCTAAAATTATGTATTTGTGTGCAAGTAAAACCTCAATCAATTATAATCACCAGTTTCTTGTTTTGATGATAACAAAGTATGTGTTGTTATTTGTACTAATCAAGCTCAAGTGTTTAAGTTATTATAGGGATCAAGAGGATTTAATGTGTTTCTTCTTCTAAAGGAAGGTGTTGAAGACTCAAGAGTATTCCGGTATAGGATTAGAGCTCAAAGCACTCGACGTCGCTATTGGAGAAGCTCACTTGAAGACACTTGTAGTCACTAAGAATCTTGTAAGAAAATAGTGTGTTTAAAGAGTAGAACATAGATTTGATGCTCAAGAAGTTACACACACAAAAATACACATTTTCAAAAATACAAGTTTTTATCGTATTAGTGTTTTGCTTGTTAGGTACTTGATACATGTTTCTAATTTTTTTAAAATTTTATATCCTTTTTAGAACATGTATTTCATTGTCTATATATTGCTACTTCTCTTTAAAACCAATACAAAAGATTTCAAAAATTGTTTGCTATTTAAAAAGAGTCAGAAAAATCTGTTTTGGCCCAGGTCGGTCGACCGAACGGTCGACCGTAGCCTATTATAGGCCATAACGGTCGACCGATCCTCTGCTCTGGGATTGTACACGTTAGTTGGCCGACCACCCGGTCGACCGCTAACCCCAGCGGTCGACCGACTAACACAACCAATGTTTATGTTGGGTGCCGGTCGACCGAGTGGTCGATCGACCCCTCTGAGAAAACTTTTTGGACAGAAGTCCGGTTGACCGAGCCAACGGCTAGTTCTTGAAAATGAACGGTCGGTCGACCGGCCGGTCAACCGATGTTCTGTAAAAGCCATAACGACTAGTTTTCAAAATCTGTCTTTTCTACTAATTTTTTCAACGTGAATTTTTGCTTTATTTTGGTCAAAACTTACCCCCAAATGACCAGGTGAGCTATCTTAATAGGGTTTATCTATTACCTATATATATGTCATTGAGATTATTTTAGAATAACAAGTTTTTGAGAAATTCTTTGAAAATCAAGTTTGCTATAAAGAGAAAAGATTCCAAGTTTTTAGTTTTCAAGTGCCTTCATTTTTTAAGCTATTTCAATTGTTTTTCAGCTCTTAAATTCTTTTCCATTGAATTTTTACTCTCACTTACTTCTTGAGCCTCAACTTATATCTACTCTATAGGAAGTTATAAAAAAGAGAGCGTTTGTGATCTTGTAATCACCAAGAGCTTTGTAAAAACTCGTTGGCTTTGTACTACCTCTTGTATAGAGGATTGAGTATTGGAGTTGGTCTTGTATAGACCATTGTAATTTCTTATTGTAAGGTCCCTTAGTGGAAGATCCTACTGTGAATAGTGAAATCCTTCACGGTGGTGAAGGCAGGGACATAGAGCGATGGCTCGAACCTCGAAATAAATTCTTTGTGTTTGCGATTGCTTGTCTCTTGATCTCTATCTCTTATATTACTTGCACTTGTGTGTTTTTTGGTTCTATTACATCTTATTCATTATTCATATTTGTCGATCTTTACTCATCTCAATAAGAAGGAAATTGAGCACCTCAACTCATAATCTAGAGGAATAAATAAGGAGAAGTTCTAGATCCCTTCACAGGGAATTCGACTTCAATTCTTATTTTGAGTAACCGGTTTGCATCATTTAGCATAGATTGTTGTTATTTCTTATTTGATTAGCATTACACCTATTCACCTCCCTCTAAGTGTATTTTCAATTGGTATCAGAGTCTTGTTCTCTAGATTTTTGGTTTAACGATTGCTAATCACTTCATTTGCATTTTCATTTGCTATCCACACTAGCTAATATGGCTTAAGGAATTAAGACCCCATCAAAATTTGATGGCCTTAACTGTCCCATATGGAAGGTTAAGATGATTGTTTTCTTGCAATCCCTAGAGAGCCGGGTTGTAAAGGAGGTGACCAAACCTTTTAGTGTACTCGTTAGTGATGAGGACACATGGTCCGATATTTCCACCAAGGAATTTGATACCAATGTAAAGGCACACTATGTATTGCTTCAAGCCTTGAATGATGTTAACATAGTTAGGGTCATTCATTGCAAATCTGCTTATGAGATTTGGTCACACCTAGTTGTGACACATGAGGGGACATCACAAGTCAAGAGAGTAAAGATTGATCTCTTGCATTCCCAATATGAGAATGATTCTATTGATGACATGGTTACTAGGTTTACTAAAATCACTAATGGTCTTGCTTCTCTACGTGATGCTATTGATAATGACCAAAAGGTGAGGAAGGTCATTCGTGCCCTATCACCATCATGGGAAGTTAAAACTACAATATTGAAGGAGCTAAATGACAAAGAAGAGATGGAGCTTATTAGTCTCATTGAAAATCTAAAGACCCATGAGATGGAGAAGAAGACAGAAAAAGAGATGGCACCAAAAAAAAAGATGTTAGCCTTCAAGTCCACTCCCACCATCTCCGACAATGAAGAAGAAGAAGATGATGATGAAGAAGATCTTCCCTCCTAGTGAAAAATGTAAGGAGGATGTACAATAAGGCCAAGTTCAACAATAGAAGACGATGGCAAGGTAAGGAGGACAAGAAGATCATTTACTTCAATTGTCAGAAACCCGAACATATCATTGCCAAGTGCCTGGAGAATAAAAACAAGCCTACAACCTCCAAGAAGCCCTACAAAAAGAAGGCCTTGAAGGGTACATGAGATTTAGAGAGTGAATATGAAGAAGAAGTGGATACAGCAAACGTGTGTTTCATGGCTAATGACAACACACCCAAGGTAATATCCGAACCATCTCTAAATGATTATGAATTAACAATGGATGAATTGGGTGAAGTTTTTGAAGAACTTTCTCATAACTATGATTTTCTCAAGAAAAAATATTTTAAAATAAAAAATAAAAAAGAATTTCTTCGAAATCAAGTTGTTCTCTCAAAAGAAATAGATGTTTTATCTTCCACACTTCTTGCTACACAAAAGGATTTTGATACACACAAAGTTTCTTATAAAGCTAAATTTTCTTTAATTGATGAAAAAGAGATTTCTAATTTAAAAACCAAAATTAGCACTTTGGAAAATGTTTTGAAAAAATGTGGGTTTGATTAGGCTAGATTAGAGACCATGTTTCCTAAGAGACACACTCCTAGAAAACATGTTCATGTTTCTCATGCTACCCATGCTCACACTCATCATGCCACACATGCTCATACTCCTCAAGTACAACATGCTCACACACATCATGTAAAACATGTCACACACACTAAGCATGCTCATGTTTCACATACTCATCATACACATACACATCATGCATTTATGTATGGTAGAGTATATTCGTGCACTTATTGTGGCCGGAATGGTCACTTAGCAAAGTTTTGTTATGATCGTATAAAGGCTTCAAATGATCATGTTGGGTTCGAAGAACTAACACCATAGGACCTAAGAAAATATGGGTACCAAAATCAACAACTTTCTTGCTTGATATAGGTATACACCAAGGCTCCAAGATGTAAGGAGCGGTGGTATCTTGATAGCGGTTTCTCTAGGCACATGACTTGGGATATCAACAACTTTGCAACCCTATCAAGGTATCATAAAGGTGGCACCGTCACCTTCGGAGATGATTCAAAGGGCAAAATTATTGGTATAGGTAATATCCAAATTGGCTCATCTCTTTTAATAAAAAATATTATTTTGGTTGAAGGTCTCAAGCATAATCTCTTGAGCATTAGCCAACTTTGTGAAAAAGGTTTTAAAGTTATTTTTGATGATTCCACTTACGATGTTTTAGATAAGAAAATAAATATTTGTGTTCTTTTCTGGTTTTCGTAAAAATAATGTTTATATGATTGATATGTTAAATTTACATTGCAATGCTACTTGTTTAAATGCTTTTAATGAAAATTCTTGGTTATGGCATAGGAGACTAGACCATATTTTGTTTGATCATCTATCTAGAATTAACTATAAGGAATCAGTGAAAGGTATTTCTTACTTGAAATGTGAAAAGGACCACATTTGCGATGTGCTCCAACTTGGTAAACAAATCAAGTCTTCCTTCAAAGCAATCAAGGATATCATGACATCTAGACCATTAGAGTTGATCCACATGGATTTGTTTAGTCCAACAAAAACCAAAAGTCTTTGTGAAAATTGTTTTATTTTTATTTTAGTTGATTTCTCTAGATTCACATGGGTTTTCTTTTTGGAACACAAAGATGAAGCTTTTTCATATTTTCATGTTTTTAGAAAAAGAGTTGAGAAAGAAAAAGATTTTCTGATTTTGTGCATAAGGAGTGATAGAGGTGGTGATTCATTAATCATTCATTTATCACTTATTGTGAAGAAAATGGAATCAAACATGGACTATCTTGTCTTAAAACTCCACAACAAAATGGAATCGTTGAAAGGAAGAATCACACTCTTCAAGAGATGGCTAGAACAATGACTAGTGAATATGAACTCTCTCAATATCTATGGGCCAAGGCCATAAACACTTCATGTTACATATCGAATAGAATTTATTTTTATAAAAACACTTCCTAAACTCCTTTTGAGCTTTACTATTTGAGAAAACCAAATATTTCATATTTAGAGTTTTGGTTGTAAATGTTTTATTTTGAACACCAAGGATAATTTAGGTAAATTTGATGTCAAATCTTATAAATCTATATTTGTTGGGTATTCAAATTCTAGCAAATCCTATAGAGTCTTCAATAGGCCTACTTTGACTATTGAAGAGTTTATGCCTGTTAAGTTTAAGGAATCTAATGCATTTGTGAAGAATATTGTAGAAATTGATTCTTTAGATGAAGACATGGAGAAAATATCTTTAAAGGATTCACCAATGCAAGAAGATAAACCAAAAGATGAAGAACATGGTGAAGTTAAAGATGTTGAAGTGGAGCCAACTCAACCACTTCCAAAGGGTTGGAGATATGCTACAAATCATCTCAAGGACCTCATCATAGGTGATGTATCAAAAGGGATAACTACTCGCTCCACTTCAAGATATTTGTGACCATTTTGTATTTATTTCTCACAATGAGCCCAAGAACATCCTCCAAGCCGAATGCGACTCATATTGGTTGCTTATAATGCAAGAAGAGCTCAATCAATTTGAGCACAACCAAGTTTGATACCTTGTTCCTAGACCCCATGATAGACCAATCATTGGCACTAAATGTATTTTTTTGGATGAGTCAGAAAATACTGTTAGGAACAAAGCTTGGTTAGTGGCCAAAGGTTACACTCAAATCGAAAGTTTCAATTTTGAGAAAACTTTTGCACCCGCAGCACGGCTTGAAGCCATACGGATGACACTTACTTTTACTTCATTTAAAGATTTTTAAGCTTTTTCAAATAGATGTTAAAAGTACATTTTTGAATGATTTTATTGAAGAGGAGGTGTATATTGAACAATCTGCCCAGGTTTGTTGATCCTGCACATTCGGATTTTGTGTTTAAACTTAAAAAGGTTTTATATGGTTTAAAACAAGCTCTAAGAGCTTAGTATGAAAGACTTTCTTATTTTCTTATTTCAAATGATTTTGTGAAAGGTAAAATTGACATAACATTTTTACAAAGCATGTTGATAGTGATATCCTTATTGTGCAAATTTTTGTTGATGATATCATTTTGGATCTATTAATGAAATACATTGTAAGGATTTTAAATCATGCATGAAGAAAGAGTTTGAAATGTCTATGATGGGAGAGCTCAACTATTTTCTTGGACTCCAAATCAAGTAAAGGAGTGATGGAATTTTCATACACCAAGCCAAATACACAAGATAACTTATCAAGAAATTTGAGCTTGAAGATACAAAGACAAGTAAGACTCCCATGGCTACCATAATAAAGCTTGACAAGGATGAACAAGGTAAAAATATTGACATTAAACTCCATTGAAGTATGATTGGCAGTTTGCTTTACTTGACGGCTAGTAGGACGCATATTATGCTTAGTATTTTTCTATGTGCTACATTCCAATCTTATCCTAAAGAGTCCCACTTGGTAGCAGTAAAACGCATTATTAAATATCTTAAGGACACTATTGGAATGGGCTTGTGGTGTCCGAAGACCGGACAATTCTCCATGACGAGTTATCCGGATGCCGACTATGTCGGTTGTAGATTGGATAGGAAGAGCATTAGTAGAACTTGTCAATTTATCTAGTTCCATGGTCTTCCAAGAAATAAAATTCTATAACCCTCTCAACTGCCAAGGCAGAGTATGTTGCGGCTGGGCTTGTTGTGTACAAGTCCTTTGGTGAAACATACTCTCCTTGACTATGATTTGCATTATGACCATATTAAAATATTTTATGAAAACACTAGTACTGTTCATAGGACCAAGAATACAAATCAAGATAGTAAGACCAAGCATATAGAGTTTCGATATCATTTTCTTAGAAATCACTATAAGAAAGGAGATATTGAAATTGATTATGTTTACACCGATTTTCAACTAACAGATATTTTTACTAAACCACTAGATTATAATAGATTTTGATTCATTTATGATGAGTTAAATGTTTCCATTATAGATTCATGAGTTTTTCATTATGTTGTAATGATTTTTTTCTTTCATGTGTTTTCTTTTGGTATCTTGTTTACTCTTTTTTGATGCATGACAAAAAAGGGGAGAGGTATTTGAGTTATTATCTATATTTTTGATATGTTTTCATAGTTTTGATACTTATCCCTTATTTTGGTATCATGAGTTTTATGTATATCCATTTTCATTACCATGCCTATATGCAATGCCATGATTCATTATTTTCATTCATTGCATAATGTTTTTGGAGGAAGGAGGAATGGAAGGATGGTAGGCTATTTATGCATATTATTCTAAATTAATATATTCTTCATATATGTATTTATGTGACTTGCTTTTACATTGACAAATCTATTTGTAGTCATAATGTTTTCTTATACTTGATAGATAGCATAACTTGAGGGGAGTTTTTCAAGCCCTTTCCTATCATTTATCTTTAAATAACTCATATGTTTTATCATCATCAAAAAAGGGAAGATTGTCAGCCCAAGGGTACAATCACCGGTTTCTTATTTTGATGATAACAAAGCATATGTGATTATTTAGTACTAATCAAGTTCAAAGTTTTTAAGTTGTTTCAGTCTTCAAGAGGATTTAATGTGTTTTTTCCTCTAATGAAGGCGTTGAAGACTCAAGAGTATTCAAGTATGACATTGGAGTTTAAAGCACTCGACGTCGCTATTGGAGAAGCCATCTTGAAGACACTTGTAGTCACTAAGAATCTTGTAAGAAAATAGTATGTTTAAAGAGTAGAACATAGATTTGATGCTCAAGAAGTTACGCACACAATAATACACATTTTCGAAAATATATTTATCGTATTGGTGTTTTGCATGTTAGGCCCTTGATACATGTTTTTAATTTTTCCAAAATTTTATATCCTTTTTAGAACATGTATTTCATTTCCTATACATTGCTACTTCTCTTTAAAACCAATACAAAAGATTTCAAAAATTGTTTGCTATTTAAAAAGAGTCAGAAAAATCTATTTTGGCCCAGGTCGGTCGACCGTAGCCTATTATAGGCCAGAACGGTTGGCCAATCCTCTAGTCTGGGATTGTGCACATTGTGCACGTTAGTCAGTCGACCGTTAACCCCAGCGGTCGACCGATAGATCGACCGACTGGCACACCCAATGTTTCTGTTGGGTGCTGGTCGACCGAGCGATCAACCAACCCTTTGAGAAAACTTTTTGGACAAAAGTCCGGTCGATCGGGTGGTCAACTGAGCCCAACGGCTAGTTCATGAAAATAAATGGTCAGTCGACCGACCGGTCGACCAATGTTCTGTCAAAAGCCATAACAGCTAGTTTTCAAAATCTGTCTTTTTTGCTAATTTTTCAACGTGCGTTTTTGCTTTATTTTGGTCAAAACTTACCCCAAATGACCTGGTGAGCTATCCTAATAAGGTTTATCTATTACCTATATATATGGGTCATTGCGATTGGTTTTAAAACAAGTTTTTAAGAAATTCTTTAAAAATCAAGTTTGCTCTAATGAGAAAAGTTTTTAAGTTTTTAGTTTTCAAGTGCCTTCATTTTCAAAGCTATTTCAATTGATTTTTCAGCTCTTAAATTCTTTTTCACTGAATTTTTATTCTCACTTACTTCTTGAGCCTCAACTTATATCTACTCTATATGAAGTTGTAAAGAAGAGAGTGTTTGTGATCTTGTGATCACCAAGAGCTTTGTAAAATCTCATTGACTTTGTGCTACCTCTTGTGTAGAGGATTGAGTGTTGGAGTTGGGTACTTCGGTCTTGTGTAGACTATTGTAATTCCTTATTGTAAGGTCCCTTTGCAGACGATCCTATTATGGATAGTGAAATCCTTCACGGTGGTGAAGGCGGGAACGTAGAGCGGTAGCTCGAAGCTCGAAATTTTTTTTTGTGTTTACGATTGCTTGTCTCTTGATCTTTATCTCTTATATAACTTGCACTTGTATTTTTTTGGTTCTAGTGCATCTTATTCATTATTCATATTTGTCGGTCTTTACTCATCTCAACAAGAAGGCAATTGAGCACCTCAACTCATAATCTAGAGGAATATATGAGAAGAAGTTCTAGAGCCCTTTATGGGAAATTCGGCTTCAATTCTTATTTTAAGTGACCGATTTGCATTATTTAGCATAGATTGTTGTTATTTCGCATTGATTAGCATTATACCTATTCACCCCCTCTAACCGAATTCCCCGTGAAGGACTCTAAAACTTCTCCTCTTAATTCCTCTAGATTATGAGTTGAGGTGCTCAATTGCTCCTTATTGAGATGAGTAAAGATCGATAATGAAAGTGATGAAATGAAAGCAATAATAGTATGCAAGATGAACAACCATACAAGTATGAATAATGAAAAGCAATAGAGAGCAAGACATAAGCAATCGCAAATATAAAGAATTTGTTTCGAGGTTTGAGCCACCGCTCTACGTCCCCGCCTTCACCACTATGAAGGATTTCACTATCCACTAAGAGATTTTCTACAAAGGAACCTTACAATAAGGAATTACAATAGGTCTACATAAGACCGGAGTACACAATTCTACCACTCAACTCTCTATACAAGAGGTAGCACAAAACCAATTGAGGTCATAAAGCTCTTGGTGATCAAACAAGATCACAAACACTCTCTCTTACAACTTCCCATAGAGTAGAATATTAAATGAAGCTCAAGGAGTTAAGTGAGAGAAGAAATTCAGTTAGAAAGAATTTAAGAGGTTTAAAACCAACTGAAAATAGCCTTGAAAAGATTGAACTTGAAAATCGAAAGCTAGAAAAACTTTTCTCTTTTGAAACAAACTTGAATTTTTATGAAAACTTGTAAACTTGTGTTGTGAAAACCAAAACCAATGACCCATATATATAGGCAATAGATAAACACTATTAGTTAAGCATACCAGGTCATTTGAGGTGAGATTTGACCCATGGAAACCAAAAATACTCGTTGGAATACACTAAAAACAAAATAGATTCAAAAACTAACCGTTATGCAGACTTGGTAGCCTGTCGGCCGGTCAACCGACAGATCAAAACCAAAATAGAATCGTTGGCTCTGGTCGATCGCCCGGTTGATCGAACAATTGTTCAAAAGAGGAATAATATAGGGTCGGTCCGACCGGTAGGTCGACCGGCCCAAATAGAGAATTAAACTCAGCCAATCGGTCGACTCCCGGTCGACTACCGGTCGGACCTACCCAAATAGAGAATTAAACTCAGCCAATCGGTCGACTCCCGGTCGACTGCAAGGGTTAATGGTCGACCAGTCAGTCGACCGATAATGTGCACAAACGTGCACACCCCCTTGGCTAAAAGTTCGGTCGACCGAGCGGTTGACCGACTTAACCTGACAAGACACCGGTCGACCGACTTAGCCTGAAATACTTTTCTGAATATTTTTAAGTTTCAAACAATTTTCAAAACATTTTGTATTGATTTATAAGTAATATAGCAATGTATAGGTAATGAAATACATGTTCTAAATTTGATATAAAATTTTGAAAAAATTACCAGACTTATATCAAAACCAAACATACAAAATACCAATATTATCAAAACTTGTATTTTTGAAGTCGTGTATTTTTGTGTGTGTAACTTCTTGAGCGTCAAACTTTATTCTATATTTTAACAAACTATTTTCTTACAAGGCTCTAAGTGACTTCAAATATCTTCAAGCGGGCTTCTCCATTAGCGATGTCGAGTACATTGAGCTTCAATCCCGTACTAGAATACTTTTGAGTCTTCACCACCTTCCTTTAGAGGAAGAAAACTCCTTGAATCCTTTAGAACCCTGAAACATACTTAAATACTTGAACTTGATTAGTACTAAATAATCACATACGTTTTGTTATCATCAAAATATAAACCGGTGATTGTAACCTTGGGTCAACAATCTCCTCCTTTTTGATGATGACAAAACCTATGAGTTAGTTAAAATAAAAGATAGGAAAGAGTTTGAAAAATCTCCCCCTCAATTATGCTATCTATCAAGTACAAGAAAACATTATGACTATAAATAGATTTGTCAATGTAAGCAAGTCACATATATATGCATATATAAAAAAGATACCAATTTAGAACAATATGTATATATAGCCTACCATCCTTTCAGTCCTTCAAAAACATTATGCAATGAATGAAAACAATAAATTATGGCATTGCATATAAGCATGATAATGAAAATGGATATATATGAAGTTCAATACCAAAATAAGAAACTCAAAAGCTTGATAACTCAAATATCTCTCCCTTTTTTGTCATGCATCAAAAAGGGAAAAGACACCAATTTAAAAAAAAAGATAATGATATGTAAAACACATGTATATTAATTTAAAGGTACATGAAACCATATGAAATACACATGAAACGATTTTAAAATTCATGAATTCATAGTGCAAATATTTAACTCACCACAAATGAATGAAACTCTATTATAATCTAGTGGTTTAGTAAAAATGTTCGCAAGTTGAAAATCGGTAGAAACATAATCAATTTCAATATCTCTTTTCTCATAATGATCTCTAAGAAAGTGATATCGAATATCTATGTGTTTGGTCTTACTATATTGATTTGCATTATTGGTCATATGAATTGTACTAGTATTATCACAAAATATTTTAATATGATCATAATACAAATTATAGTCAAGGAGAGTATGTTTCATCTAAAAGACTTATGCACAACAAGCCCCGACCGCAACATACTCCGCCTCGGCAGTTGAGAGGGCTATGAAATTTTATTTCTTTGAAGACCATAAAACTAAACAATTACCTAAAAATTAACAAGTTTCACTAGTGCTCTTCCTATCCACTCTACAACTGGCATAGTCGGCATCCGAATAACTCGTCATGGGGAATTGTCCGGTCTTCGGATACTACAAGCCCATTTCAATAATGCCCTTAAGATATCTAATAATGTATTTTATCGCAATTAAGTAAGACTGTTTAAGACAAGATTGAATCTAGCACGTAGACACACACTAAACATGATATCTGGCCTACTAGCCGTTAAATAAAGCAAACTATCAATCATGCTCTTATAAAGTTTAATGTCTATATTTTTATCTTGTTCATCCTTATCAAGCTTTGTTGTAGCGGCCATGGGAGTCTTGCTTAGCCTTGCATCTTCTAACCCAAATTTTTTGATAAGTTCTCTTGTGTACTTGGCTTGATTTATAAAAATCACATCACTCTTTTACTTGATTTAGAGTCCATGGAAGTAGTTTAGCTCTCCCATCATAGACATCTCAAACTCATTCTTCATGCATGATTCAAAATCTTTACAAAGCTTTTCATTAGTGGATCCAAAAATAATATCATCAATATAAATTTGAACAATTAAGATGTCACTATCTACATGCTTTATAAATAATGTGGTGTCAACTTTATCTTTTACAAAATCATTTGAAATAAAAAAAGTTGAAAGTCTTTCATATCAAGCTCTTAGAGCTTGTTTTAAACTATATAAATCTTTATCAAGTTTGAAAAAAATCCGAATGTGTAGAATCAACAAACCCGGGAGGTTGTTCAACATACATCTCCTCTTCGATAAAACCATTTAAAAATGCATTTTTCACATCCATTTGAAAAAGTTTGAAATCTTTAAAATGAAGCAAAGGCAAGTGTCATCCGTATGGCTTCAAGCCGTGCTACGGGTGCAAAGATTTTCTCAAAATCAATACCTTCAATTTGGGTGTAACTTTGGGCCACTAATCTAGCTTTATTCCTAATTATATTTCTCAACTCATCCAACTTGTTTCTAAAGATTCATTTAGTATCAATGGTTGGTCTATCATGGGGTCTAGGAACAAGGTGCCAAATTTGATTGTGCTCAAATTGATTGAGCTCTTCTTGCATTGCAAGCAATCAATATGAGTCGGCCACGGCTTCAAGGATGTTCTTGGATTCAATATATGAAATAAAAGCAAAATAGCCACATAAATCATGGAGTTTGGATCGAGTAGTTACCCCCTTGGATACATCACCTATGATGAGGTCTTTAGGATAATTTGAAGCATATCTTCAATCTTTTGGAAGTGCTTGTGTTGGCTCCACTTCAACCTCTTGATCTTCACCCTATTCATCAACTTTTGACTTTTCTTCGTATATAGGTGAATTCTTCAGATTATTCTCTCTATGTCTTCACCTAAGGAATCAATATCTACAACATTCTTCACAAAAACATTAAATTCTTCAAACTTAATATGTATAGATTCTTCAATGGTCAAAGTAGATCTATTGAAGACTTTATGGGCCTTACTAGTATTTGAATACCCAACAAATATAGCTTCATAAGATTTAGCATCAAATTTACCTAAATTATCTTTAGTGTTTAAAATAAAATATTTACAATCAAAAACTCTAAAATATGAAACATTAGGTTTTCTCAAATAATAAATTTCAAAAAAAGTTTTGAAAGCATTTTTATAAAAATAAATTCTATTTGAGATGTAACATGAAGTGTTTACGGTCTTGGCCCATAAATATTGTGGGAGTTTGTATTCATTTATCATTGTCCTAACCATTTCTTGAAAAGTACGATTCTTCCTTTCAATGACTCCATATTATGGAGTTCTAGGATAAGATAGTTCATATTTAATTTTATTTTCTTCACAATAGGTGATAAAGGAATGGTTAATGAATTCATCATCTCTATCACTTCTTACGCGCAAAATCGAATTTTTTTTTCAACTCTTTTTCTAAACACATGAAAATATGAAAAAGCTTGATATTTGTGTTCTAAAAAGAAAACCCCATGTAAAAGGAGAAAAATCATCAACCAAAATAAAAACAAAACGATTTTCATTTAGACTTTTGATTTTTGTTGGATCAAACAAATCCATGTGGATTAACTCTAATGGTCTTGATGTCATGATATCCTTGATTGTTTTGAAAGAGGACTTGGTTTGTTTTTCAAGTTGGCACGCATCGCAAATGCGATCCTTTTCAAATTTCAAATAAGGAATACTTTTCACCACTTCCTTAATATTAATTCTAGATAGATGGTCAAATGAAATATGCCTAGTTTCCTATGTCATAACTAAGAATCTTCATTGAAAGCATTTAACATGTAGTATTGCAATGTAAATTAGACATATCAATCATGTAAATATTATTTTCACGAAAATCCGAAAGAACACATGCATTATTTTTCTATCTAAAATATTGCAAGACAAATCATCAAAAATAATTTTAAAACCTCTATCACAAAGTTGACTAATACTCAAGAGATTATGCTTGAGACCATCAACTAAAACAATATTTTCAATTAAAGGAGATGAGCCAATTTTGATGTTACCTATACCGATAATTTTGTCCTTTGAATCATCTCCGAAGGTGACGATGCCACCTCTTGGTACCTTGATAGGGTTACAAAATTATTAATATCCCAAATCATGTGCCTTGAGCAACCGCTATCAAGATACTACCGCTCCCTACGTCTTGGAGGTTTAGTGTGTACCTATATCGAGTAGAGAATTTGTTGATTTTGGTACCCAGATTTGTTGGGTCCTATAGTGTTAGCTTTTCGAACCCAAACATGATCATTAGAAGCATTTATTCGATCAAAATAAAACTTAGCTAAGTGACATGTCTGTCACAATAAGTGCATGAATAAACTCTATCATATATAAAAGCATGATGTGTGTGTGGGGTATGAGCATGCTTGGTGTGTGTAACATGTTTAGCATGATGTGTATGAATATGTTGTGATTTAGGAGCGTGAGTATGTGTAGTATGATGAGCATGTGTATGTTTTTTTGGAGTGTGTTTCTTAGAAAACATTGCCTCCAATCTAGCTTTAACAAACTAACATTTCTTTAACACATCTCCTAAGGAGCTAATTTTATCTTTTAAAATAGAAATTTCATTTTTATCAATTAATGAAAAGTTTTCTTTACATTATGCATCAAAATCTTTTTGTGTTGATATGAGTGTGGAAGATAAAGCATCTTTTTATTTAGAAAGAATGATAATTTTTATTTTGAAGAGTTTCATTTTCCTTTTTCATTTTTAGGTATTTCTTCTTTAAAAAATCATAATTTTTTTGAAAGTTCTTCAAATGCTTCACCCAATTCATCCATAATTAATTCACATTCATCAAGGGGTGATTCAGATGTTACCTTAGGTATGTTGTCATTTACCATAAAACACACATTTGTCGTGTCCACCTCTTCATCGGATTCACTCTCCGAGTCCCAAGTAGCTTTGGGAGCCTTCTTTTTGTAGGGTTTCTTGGAGGTAGATGGTTTGTTTTTGGTCTCTGGGCAATCCGCAACCATGTAACCTGGCTTCTGGCAATTGAAGCAAATGATCTTCTTGTCTTCCTTCCCTTACCATCGTCTTCTATTGTTAAACTTTGCCTTGTTGTACATCCTCCTTATATTTTTTACTAGGAGGGAGAGGTCTTCATCATCTTCTTCTTCATCATCCTCATCGAAGATGGTGGGAGTGAATTTGAAGGCGATAGTCCTTTTCTTTTGTGGCGCCATTTCTTCTCTTGTCTTCCTCTCCATCTCACGGGTCTTAAGGTTACCGATAAGATCGATGAGCTCCATCTCTTCTTTATCATTTAGCTTCTTCAGTGTAGTAGCCTTGACTTCCTATGAGGTGGAAGTGCACGAATGACCTTTTTTACTTTTTGATCATTGTCAATGGCATCACCTAAAAAAGCAAGATCATTTGTTATCATGTCATTAATGGAGTCATTATCATGCATGGTGAAATTTTCATATTGGGGACGTAGGAGATCAATTTTTGCTCTTTTGACTTGTGATGTTCCCTCGTGTGTGACCACTAGATGTGTCCAAATCTCGTGGGAAGATTCGCAATGGATGACCCTAGCTATGTCATCATCGTTCAAGGCTTGAAGTAAGGCATAGTGTGCCTTAGCATTTATCAAATTTCTTGGTGATAATGTCGGACCAAGTGTCCTCATCACCAATGGGTACGCTAAAGGGTTTAGTTACCGCCTTTGCAACTTAGCTTCCAAGGGGTTGCAAAAACACTATCATCTTAACCTTCCATATGAGAAAGTTAAGACCATCAAACTTAGGAGGGGTTTTAATATCTTTAGCTATTTTTACTATTGTAGATGAAAATGAAATTGTGAATGAAGTGATTAGCAAATAGGATCTCTCTAAGATGGTTAAGCTAAAATGTAGAGACCAAGGCTCTGATACCAATTGAAATACACATAGAGAGGGGTGAATAGGTATTTTGCTAATCAAATACAAGTTAAAAACTACTTATGATGAATGATGCAAACCGGCCATTCAAAACAAGAATTGAAGCCGAATTCCTCGTGAAGGGCTCTAGAACTTCTACTCTTAATTCTTCTAGATTATGAGTTGAGGTACTCAATTGCCTCCTTGTTGAGATGAGTAAAGACCGATAATGAAAGTAATGAAATGAAAGCATTAATAGTATGCAAGATGAACAACAACACAAGTATGAAAAATGAAAGCAATAGAAAGAAAGACAGAAGCAATCACAAACACAAAGAATTTGTTTCGATGTTCGAGCCACCGCTATACGTCCCCGCCTTCACCACTATGAAGGATTTCACTATCCACTAAGGGATCTTCCACAAAAGAACCTTATAACAAGGAATTACAATTGATCTACACAAGACTAGAGTACACAACTCCACCACTCAACCCTCCACACAAGAGGTAGCACAAAGACAATTAAGATTAAAAAGCTCTTGGTAATCAAACAAGATCACAAATACTCTTTCTTACAACTTCCTATAGCGTAGAATATGAAATGAAGCTCAAGGAGTTAAGTGAGAGAAAAAATTCAATTAGAAAGAATTTAAAAGCTTTAAAACCAATTGAAAATAGCTTTGAAAAGATTGAACTTGAAGAATGGAAGCTAGAAAAACTTTTCTTTTTTGAAACAAACTGAGTTTTTATGAAAACTTGTAAACTTGTGTTGTGAAAATCAAAATCAATGACTATATATATAGGCAATAGATAAATACTATTAGTTAGACATACCAGGTCATTTGGGGGTAAGATTTGACCCATGGAAACTAAAAATGCCCGTTGGAATACACTAAAAATGAAATAGATTCAAAAACTAACTATTATGCAGACCTGGCAGCCTGTCGGTCGACCGACAGCTCAAAATCAAAATAGAGCTGTTGGCTCCGATCGATCACCTGATCGGCCGAACAATTGTTCAAAAGAGGAAATTAGGGTTGGTCTACCGGCCCAAACAAAGAGTTAAACTCAGCCAGTCGGTCGACTCCTGGTTGACCGCAAGGGTTAGCGGACCGGTCGGTCAGCCGATAACGTGCGTAAACGTGCACACCCCCTTGGCCAAAAGCTCGATCGACTAAGCGACCAACCGTTTTGGCCTGACATAGGCACCGATCGACCGCCCGGTCGACCGGCTTAGCCTGAAATACTTTTTCTGAATATTTTTCAAACAATTTTCAAAACATTTTGTATTGGTTTATAAGTAATATAGCAATGTATAGGCAATGAAATGCATGTTCTAAATTTGATATAAAATTTTGAAAAAATTACGAGATATATATATATCAAAAACCAAACATGCAAAATACCAATACTATCAAAACTTGTATTTTCAAAGTTGTATATTTTTGTGTGTGTAATTTCTTGAGCATCAAAACTATATTCTACACTTAACAAACTATTTTCTTATAAGGCTCTAAGTGACTTCAAGTATCTTCAAGCAGGCTTCTCTATTAACGACGTTGAGTGCATTGAGGTTCAATCCCGTACTAGAATCCCTTGAGTCTTCAACACCTTCCTTTAAAGGAAGAAAACTCCTTGAATCTTTTAAAATCCTGAAACACACTCAAACACTTGAACTTGATTAGTATTAAATAACCACATACGTTTTGTTACCATTAAAACTATAAGCCGGTGATTGTAACATTGGGCCAACAATTTAGTTATTTATAATCTAATATATTTTATAAAAATAAATACATGCTATAAGTATAACTAAATAAAATGCTTGTTGATAGAGAATTGTGAAATAATAACTAACTATCAAGTTGTTCCAGGAAAATTTAATAGAAAGAAATGGATAAAATGGATCTCCATATTAAATAAGAAATAAGTCTAGCTGAAAAACTCAAAATATTTGAATCTCAATTTATAATTAGGATTATAATTAAATTAACATAAATTAAATGTGAACCAAGTTTCCGTGGACAAGAATTATTACTTAAGTATGTAATAATTAATGTTGTATTTTTATGGAATATTTCGCTACAGTCACCTGCTTTTCTTCATAATTAGAAAAAAAAACTGTGTCATAATTTGATTTGTTACAGCCCCATCCACGTCAGCATAAATTGATTCCTCCCAACCATCACTTGTTTACATATTTTCATTTTCTATTTTACCTTTCCTTGTTGCTCCTGACGTTGCACTCCCCTCAACCTTAACCCCGACGCAGAGTAATTCACGGGTCGACCGGCGCGGTTAGGTTGAGGGGTGAAGAATGGGTAGGGAGCCTCTTCCTAGGGTCAGAGCGGAGGCCTTGGATTTTTTTTAGGATCGACTTTTTTTACCGATCTCATTTTTGTTCATGCTCGCGATGAGTGTTGTTTGTGTTTAGATATGAAAAGTATTAGGGATCATTTGATGTCAGTAGACGGGAGTCTGATGGTGATGGTGATGCTGACATGAGGATTGCGATTCATGATCGTAACCCTCTGTGAGGACTGACTCAGAAATAGGACATTTTGTGAGGACTGCGATCATGGTCGTCATGATCGCAGTCCTCATAAAAACTCAAAAATATGGCATTTTGTGAAGACTGCGATTATGGTCGCAGTCCTCATAAAGACTCAAATATAAGATATTTTTATGAATATTGCGATCATGATCGCAGTCCTAATAAAGATGATGGTCGTAATCCTATAAAGACTCAGAAACATGATATTTTTTGTGAGCACTGCGATCATGATTGCAGTTCTCATAAATAGTGCATTAATGGGGATTGCGATTATTCCTCAGAAATAGAGCTGTAATCATTTGGAGGACTGTGATCATAGTCGCAATCTTCAGAAATAACGCATTTTTGTAAGGACTGCGATCATAATCACAGTCCTAAAAAATAAGGCATTTTCGAAGTGGTCCGCTTTTTTCGAAGCGATTACTTAGGGGCATTTTCGTCTTTCGTCACTAATGAGCGCTTCAGCGCTTGACACGTGGGGGCACATCATTACTTTAAAAAAAGAGGTGGCTGAAGCGAACAAAATTATAAAGCTGAGTTTTTTTCTAATTACGATTCGACATAGTGGGTGTAGCGAAATGCCCCTATTTTTATTTTATTTCTATGTGTTAAACTTATTTATAGCATCTACTACTTAGTAAGTTTATATCAATTTTATCTTGAGAATTTTTAAAACTTTTTTCCTGCATTTGAAAAGAATGTTGCCAATTTGTCCATAAATAATGTTACAAACTATATATTTATTAGCAAACATTCCTTATATCTCATCTACAGATAAAATGCAATGCTTCTGTGCTACCTCTTAAAATTCATTTCAACAAGAACATTATTAATAAATATATTCAACCCCAATTTTACTTAAAATTTAGTTTCAAATGTCTAAAGAAACTTCAAACTTCTTAGTTCAAAATATATCATCAATTAGTGAGGTTGCATCAGCATATCACACACGAAACTTTCTTCAACATTTTTCTTAAAACAAACTTGGAGTCTAGTAAAACATCTCTATTTTATGTGAGTAACTTACAATAAAGACATATGACAACAATACAAGAGCACAGAGTCTTCGTCTCATTAAAAATTATAATAAAATGTGCAACCTTAGATTTTTAGAGTTTTAACAAATCATATAATGTAAGATTTGATATTTTAGTTTATAAAATACAATCATATTTGGTCATTCATCCATAAATTTTCATTATTTCATCCCATATCTATTTTAATAATCAAACCTTTCCACACGGATAATGAATTAAAACATCAGAACTCATTAAAGATGTATAACATTTATTATTTTCTTCAGAATCTGCCAAATTAAAATTGCTTCATGGACCTTGTCATTGTCAACAAAACTACAATTCATTGGCGCAACACGTGAGTATTAGCGCTTACAGAACTTTTCAAGAAAAAAACCATAAAAGAATAAAAAGTAAATGAGGACATTTTCGTACGTGGTCGTTTCAATAATTTCAACGTTTGATTATTTGATTCAGTTACAAAAGCTTTATATTAACTGATATAAGGACTATGCTAAGGAAGAGGTAAGAACTATTGTAGAAATAAAAAGTAAATAGAAAGAAATATTTCCACACCCACATGTGTTCATATGTATCAAAATACCTAGTATATCCCAAAAAACATTTGTAGAATAGTAATTTTCATAGACTATAACATCAATAGAATCTAAAAATAAAGGAAAAATATAAGCAAAGCATAATGCTCAGTTAAAACATAGATAATAAGAGAGAGTATCCAAGAGTGATTGCAGATAAAAAGAGCAAAAAGATCAAACTAAATAAAGAGAAAGGGCATAAATCTTCAAAATAAAATAGAAAAACAACACTTGAAACTCAATAAATAACATAATAGCCACAACGTTTTAGCAAGAAACATGATGAAATCAATAAAGCTCAAATTATAAATGCCACAAGTATTTGATTTCTGAAGGGTTGCTAAGCTGTGCTCCATTCCAAGGCAATGGATTTGGTCATTACATATGAGGAGTGCTTCAATCCCCGGAGATGGCTGGAAAGATTTTCTGTTCTTATTTTCTTAACACCACTGCCTGGGGGATTGAATTTTCTGAGATTGGAGATAGCGTATTCCTTCGTCATCTCACACTGGAATATGATTGGGAACCAGCACACATTGACTGCCCAATGGTACCTTATGATGAACTCCCCAAAGGTCTGCCAAGAAGTTCAAGCAATATATTAGTCCCATGGATTATACATCAAGTATCCCTTCTCTATTATTAATGCAAATGATTGAGTCGTAACTATTGTCTCGGGGTCCATTCTCATTCTTCTCTCTACAGATTTTAAACAATAAAAATAGTTAAAAGTTTCTTTATAAATAACATCATATTCCATATTACGCTCTCACTAAAATATTATTATATAACTACACAGTTAATGAATTTCTATAATTTTTATTCTGAGAATACATTAAATATGTAATATCTTAATTTCATCTAAATAGATTTTTAATTTAAATTTCTTCTTATCAGGATACTGATATTGTTTTTATCAACATGTGCATCACACATGCTAATAATCTAGCGACGTGTAAATGTTGTCTAGTTTTTAGTTCCGCAAAAGCGAATGAATTTGTTACTAAAGTAACAGAGCTAATAGTAATAGTTGCTTTGATGTGGAGTGTCGATTTGTAAGATTATAAGAAGACACCGTACAAGAACTCTTCGCTAATTATTAGAACTGGCAGCTACTCTTTTTTCTGTAGTTGATTATGTGTGTGTCTCACAGCCACTGAAACTTTCGGGGACAATTGCATTGCCTCTGCAGGCCACAGCTGCCCCTGGAATTTATTATATTTCACAAAGGAAGCTATAGTTAGTACATAAGTGAGAAGGAATCAAGTTATTATAAACAAACAGCAGCATTCCATGATATAACCACATTAATCTAAGGCATTAATTAATAGATTAATTAATTAAAAAAAACAAATTATTATGCTGACCATTCTCATTAGCAATTTTGGGTGCCTTCCTCAAAATCTAAATAGCTCAAAATGTAGGAATCCCTTTGTACGAATGGATCTTCTCGATACAGAGAAACAAATGTAACCATAGTGATTGCGGAGAGAGTGCGAGCTCCAAGAAAAAGATTTACTGCGACCCAATCACCAGCAAAATTGCATGTTTCTCCAATACCATACCGCGGAGTAACATCACTTCTGCCTACTTCCACCCAGGTACAAAGTAGAAAACTCCAAACAACCATTTACAAGCCCGTGGGAATTTAGGATAAAGAATTTGATCATGAGAGTAACAAAAAAAGATATGATTGATGTAACTATAAAGCAGATGCTAATACGCATTATGCTGACGCCCGATGAAATCTCAGGTTCTCCAGAGAAAGAAACAATAATAATTTTGGCTCCTATGGTGGCAAATTACGAGCTTAAGCAAAAAGTGGGAGAACCATCAGGATCCAATGAAAAGAAAAATGGTATTGCTGGGACAATAATTAGCAACAGCAGTTTGTTCACACATCATGGTTTGATGACCCAAGTAGTCTTTCATCCTCCTTTCGAACGTCATCCATGACAAGCTCCAAGCTTGGTCTGAGCGTCGTCATCTTGTTCCACTCATTCTCTACTCGGAAAAAAATCCACTGAAAACGGCGAAATATCTCCAGAGCTGCAATTGTGAACACAGTCAAATAGTTGTGCCGAAGATGTGCAGAAAGCTTGTAAGTCCACGTGCATCTAAGGATTAGATTACTACTGATCACCCAGTAATAGACCTGCAAATCCAACACAAACATTTTGTTTACAGGTAATTTAGGAGCATGACCATATAATGAAGGTGAGAGAAGTACGTGCACCAAATGAACATACCCAGTTCCTCCCATAAAAAATATTTGTGCAGAGATGTGGATTTTTGAATTTGAAGATCCGCGAAAAAACACTGAAAAGGAAAAAGCAGAAACAATTAATTTAATGAAACTGGAGATTAGTGGATTACCGGACTTTTGTTCCCTTCAGAGGAGCATATTACGTACCTCAAGTCCCAGTCGCGAGCCAAATCCCAATAAAATGAATATAATGAATTAATTACACTAGATATGAGCCAAAAAGGACGATAAAAGTTCGTCCACTTCTCTGGGAACACATGGTACTTGAGGGCTGATAGGAGAATCACCGGAATTGCTGTCGAATACTTTAAAGCTGAGAAACAACAAGCAAATTTCTGTCAGCATGGTAACAACTAACAGAAGAATGGTAAAATAACAATCTCAAGATCTAAAAGGAATTTGCAGAAAATGAAGAACCAATGAGAGGGATACTGTGAAACATAAAAGTTGACATATTCAACAGATCCATTTGCAAGGGCATTAGTGAACATATCCTCGAAAACACCTAAGGTTTCGCTTTACTTTTCACTTTTTTCCATCCTGGGTAGGAAACCATCCTGTAACAGCTGGGCAATGCAGACATAATTTTCTTTGAGAAGAAAGTCAATATTGTAAGAAATAGTACAATGCACACCATTTTGCAGGTTAGGGGGTGTTGATGTATACAATCTTTTTCCAACTGTGAGATCCATCACTCACTGAGAATAGTAGATTGCATTTCACATTGTCTTCATTGTCGTGCTATAAAAATTGCATAACGTATCTATATTGATCTAAAGAAGATGGATTCTATAAATTTGTGCTCAAAAGATTTAGAACAGAGATATATCTATAGTCAAAAGCTCCATAAGCAAGCACCCCTTTCTAAGCTTCAATTACTAGATGACAAACAATTATCATGACGTCCTGCTATAAAAATAAGAAAGACACTTGGTTATCACATAAGGAGCGGGAATCAAATTTGACAGATTTTCCTAGGAAAAACTGTAGTGAGTTAAACTCAGTAGATTATAAACTACAGAAGGAAACATAGCACCAGATCATGAATTACAGAAGAAAAAGAAACCATTGGAGAGGCATACCATTCAAAAGTGATGTTTTCTCTTTTGTGTCCTTGTACTGACGTAGGCATTGAAATAATCGACACAAATAGGGGAGAACAAGAACCAAAGGAATTGCAACAGAGTGACTACCGCAAATGGAATCAGCTTCAAACCATGCAATTGTAGCAACCTGAAAGACAAAGAATAAGTGAAATGCTTTGAGTATTAAGTGAGAAGAATGTAAACTGTTTCTGCAATATCTCTGTTGTTTCCCCTGATAGTGCTTTGGCCCTTTTTAGAAACAGTTTGATGTTTTACAGACACTCATTTGACGCACATTGCAAACACTCCGATATGATATTTCTTTGTTATTTCATAATTGAGGAGAATGACGAAAGAAAAAGAATCATAAAATAGTTTGTACACTAAGCTTAAGAATTGTTTTGTTATAAAGGCAAAAATATCTTGAGTTGGTCAACAAGAATACGAGGAACATTAGCATTTATTACCTATTACCATTATACAAAGGTAGGAGAACTAGCTTTTATCAAATGTAGGCCTAGATTTTAGTTAAATGAACAAAATATTGCAGGAACTATATGTTTTCAACTGATCACTGCCATTTCTAGCCTACTCGTTTAAGATAAGGAGTTAACATGTTATGTTGTTCTATTGGGACTTCTTAGATATGGGATTTTATAATCCTCTATTTCACTACCTTTTGTGGATCTCTAAGCATGATTCAACTGAGCATTATTAATTTCACTTTCATACCTACATGCATGTCTGTGAGCATATTTTGCCCCCTATCCACTCCTTTCAATATCCTAAGGTTCTAAGGTTGAATCTCTTAAGTATCATGTTGCATCCCTATCAATGCATAGCAACCTAAAAGTTCTCTATTATCAGTATACAGTGTAATTTAACAGACAAAAGCCCCTATATCGAAATTTGAACCAATGGTTATGTTCACAGTGCATTACTTAATAAGGATCAGGACGATTATGTCGCCTCTTGACTAGTAAGGCGGAAAAATCACCTGAAAGGCTATGGGAGAGGCAACTAAAACCTCACTGACCGAGTCAAAAGTGCAAGTATGGCTGCAACAAAAGAGAAGATGAAGTATGACAACCCATTGTGGTTGCAATTGAAGATGAGACGACGTATCACGAGGTAATGGATGTCCAAGGAGCAATATGAAATACTGAATCATAATATGCATCTCATAAGCCATACCAAGTCAGGAGAAAGCAAGGACGCAACCAACTGCCAATCAGTTGATCAGCATCAGGACAAAGCTTTCAATGCTTAACAAGCATTTTTAACCATCAATTAAAATGCACAACGTGATATCACGGATGTATTTCAGTCAGGAAAGCAAACACGGCAAAGTAACAACCACAATGGTGTGAAACTAGCAAAGAGTCTAAGCTTTCTTATCTCAGAGAGATGCAGAAATGCTGACCAAAAAGATAAACATGAAAAGCTTTCTCACTAAACGAGGAAAATGTGTGGGCAAACATCAAATGACCATACTCTTTCTGGAGAAAATCGCCTTCCACAAGCACATCATAAATCTCCCAAAGTAGACATAAAAAGCTCAATTAATTTTTTCCGTTTTGAACAAAGGCCATAGCCCAGTCTTTAAGTTGAAAGCTCCCATAACCCAACCCAATTCTTTTACCAGCGAGCAGGTCTCAATGGTTATGGAAAGTTTGAGTGCCCAACAAAGACAACACGCACGCTAAGAAAGACGGTGAAAGTGAAGTGTGAAACCCTCCTCCAAGAGGTGGCTTGCATCTCGTCACAAAATCATATCCAAAAGAATGCTTTCTTCAGATCAAACTGCAAAACTGAACCTCCTCGCGCCACATCTACTGTGCTCTTGAAGGTTACTATCCTGCAAAGCAAGAGGACATTCCTTGATCATGTTTATTCTCTAGGGGCAAAGTGACATACACCATCGAAACCTTATAGCTAATAGCATTCATGAGTAAAATTATGAGGCAAAGGGATTTATTTTCCATCTCCAAAAGATGATATAGACAACTTATAACATAGTTTCTTAAATACCTCGCTCTAAGCATTACATCGCCCGTACACCCTAACAGGCTGCTACACAGTCTCTTCTTACAAAAATATTGCCTACCTTTCACTTCTCACAACCTTCAAGACTAGCTGTTGAACTAGTGCTTCTACCCTAGTCTCTATTTCACTCTAGTCTCTTCTAGTTCATTCTGGCTTGACCTGAACAAATGGACCAACCTCCGAATTTGTAGACGATTAACTTAACCACTTGGAGCCCATGTGATTCACACATTGAGTATCTGATCCATGCCTAAATAGCTCGTGCTAGCTTTTTTAGCCTCCAAATTTGAAAAATAATACTGGCACATGAAAACTTATGGTCAATGTAGACAAGTTGGACCATAATATCCTCAAACTCGTTTGCCATTCCAAGTCTTTCTTTCAGCTGTGCAAATATCTGTTTTCTATGGCTTAGTAAAGATGCATGTTGTTTGGTCTTCTCTTCAACCAGATAGTTCTACTCTAGCTTTGCAAATACTTCCACTCAGCTTAACATCCAGAAACTAGGCCAAAGAGAAGAACATGAAGTTAGAGCACTGCAAGAGTGAAAACCAAATATCAAATATCTTTAACAAACAATCAAAGTATTTGCAATGCTCAATGAAAGATCTAGAATGGATAACAAGTCTGACGGAGAATATGTAGTCAAACTTTGTGCCACAAACCATAATGTTTCATCTACTTGTATTATTAGTCAAACTTGGCTGCTATAAAATTTAGCACCAACCACTGAGGCATGGATCACATCCCTAATGTTGAATCACATGGGCTCTAGATGGTTCATTTATCATCTTTAAACTCAGAGGTTGGTTATTTATCTGGGTCAATCTAGAATAGGGGGGAAATAAAGAATAAGGGTGAAGTGAAATAGAGGTTAGTGCAGAAACACTACATTAATAGTTAGGCTAGAAGAACAGAAAATTGTGAAAAATATGTGCAGCAACATTTTGTAAGAAGAGAGTAGTAGCCTAGTAAGCTATGTAAGTGACATATTTGTGGAGAAAGGCATGTGACTAATTATATTACAAGTTGGCTCCTAACCTATTAGAATAAAAATCCATTTCCTTGTTTAGCCTACTTTCTCTACTCTATCACGCAAAACAAGATCTCTTTGTGCCATCTATAGGATTTGAGCTATGATGCACGGGTACTTGAAAACCCATGCCGTACCCATGTCCGGACACGACCCGGAGAAGGCACGGACGCATCCAGCCGTATCCGCTTGGGGAAAAAAAACACAACATTGAGCATTTTTTTGAGTTAAAACACTTATCGGGTCGGATTCATATTGGGTTTATACCCGATAGCCGCTACCGTTACATAAAACCCAAAAGAGCCGGAGCCGGAGCCAAAGCCACAGCCCGATTGTATTTCCCCAAAATTCTCTGTTCTTCCCACTTTTTCTAATTTGATTTGGATGCTATTTCTGTAGATTGCTTTGCTATTTACTAATTTGATTTGGATGCTATTTTTCTGTGGTGATTTTTCTGTTATTTGATTTCATTTGAACTGCCTTCCTGTGTTTCTAGGATTGACTTGTTAATACTTAATTTTGATTGTCTTGAATGTTTTCTAGACTTGATTTGGATGCAATGTTGAAGCTGTTGGAAAGGATACACTGCTTTGATATTGCCTTGATATTTTCTTGCTGTCATGGGCGTGTTTGGTCACAGGGAAGTGGGGAGTGGGAAAACTCATTTCCCACTCCTTGTTTGTTTTGAATCGGAAATGGGAAATAGGAGCCCCTTTTCTTTTTCCCTTTTACACTTCCCTTTGACACTACCATTTTTCCACTTTCAGGATGGTACAATTAATTTTGTGATCATGTAAATTTCACTTGTAATAAGTTGTAACTCAAAACAGTTAATTTTGATGTCATGTAAATCCTACATGTAGTCTAATTATAGTCCTAAAACGTCACTTCAGAATTAATTTTTAATTTAATATTATTTTATGGTCAACTTTTTCACCTCCACTTCCACATTTCTAACCAAACACCGGAAAACACAATATACTTTTTCACTTACACTTCAACATTACAACCAAACACCGGAAATAGGAATTGCACAAATCTCAATTTCTCACTACACTTTCACATTTTTCATCATCATTTCTCACTTACACCTTTTCCTCCCACTTCCATCAAACCAAACAAGCCCTTGAAGGTTATAGTAGTTGCTTATGTTTTGGAAAGAACAAAATATTGGCTTCTTATGTTGTGTAATGTTTTGCAAAGAAATTAACCACTATTATATATAATATAACATAACATAATATAGTCATGTCCTTGTACCCTACATTTTATAAAATTGTCATGTCCTGTACCCATACCCGTGTGGATGTTTCCATGGATTTGAGCATTTAGGATAAATTCAGTGGTACAAGACGAGGACCTTCATGAGACGAAGTCGAGTAATAAGGTCACAACTACAGATCCGCCCATGTGCATAGATCTCCAACATATGGTCAACAGCTAACTGGAAGTGCCTGCAGCCTTACAAGAATTCTTGGCTTTCATCCTACAGAGCACCAAAAGGAGACAAAAAGCAAAAGGGGATCAAAAGCTATGAAACTATCAAGAAGGAGAGAATAAGGATACGGCGGTAATTCTAGTTGACAAAATTATAGACGACAAAGCCATTATCCAAAAATTTTCGGTTCGGCTACATGATCTTTTTTCTCTCCATATAGTTCTATTAGGGTCACTTTTCAATTAAATTGATAACCATCATATCCTTTTCTTTACCTCCTCAATCCATGACCACTCAGCTCTATCCCAAGCATTTGTCCATCCATCAACTATAATTCATATCACTCCAAACTAGTACACTTATCGGTCCCCATTGCACGTGCCCAAATCAATTATCCCTCATTTTCTCCTAAAACAACTCTCCTTTTTTTCTTCTCAACTGAAGCTATAATCTTTATTTCTTGAAGATGCACTATTCCTTCATTCACTATATCAACATTTCTCATTTCATCTGTAACCATTTTCCACACATACGATTTCTTAAATGTTACTTGGGTCAATTTTTCAACATTTCTCATTTCAGCTGATTATTCCTTCAATTTTCCATAGGTATTCCACAGCCTAATAGTACTCTAGAAGCACTTCTCCAATTTAACCATCCACGTCAATTCTATGAACAAAAAATCCTCCTCAATCTCACCATCATGATGAATGATTGATCCCAAATAGCAGAGAAGATCCATCTTAGCTATTTCTTGTCCATATAAATTTTGTTATATTTTCTTCTCATAGTTTTTCTAAACCTGACCTAAACTACAATTTTCAGGTACAAAGTGCCACAAACTACCGGATTAGGTTGTTTTGTATCAATCGAACTCCTTCTGAATCCTCTCCCCTTCAACCTATCTTGATTTGTTTCCAGATTTTTTTTCACTCTTTCTCTAGGGATTTTCAACATGATGCATATTACACCCACTTCATCAGAACTGTATCCCTTTTCTTATTTACATTGATCTGGAGTGGTGGAATCCAAGAAAAGCTTATATATACATGATACAAAGAAAGGTGCCGATCAAAAGAAAAAAATAATAGACTCATCAAGTATATTTGTACTATGCAACATTTTAGGTGTTAATTAAATATTTCTATGTTCTAGTAACAATGAACAGGAAAAAGCAACTGAAAGATGTCGCTCTTTGATGTACTCTGACCAACAGCAACAAAAAGTAAGAAGCAGCCATCAAAATTCACAATTTCAAAGTTGCAAAATATGCTCTGTAAGTAAGTTTAAATGAGGAGGACAAAAAAGCTTAGCTACCAAGAAGACAAAAAAATAATTGTTTGTGTTGCTCCATGTTTTAAATCCTATATTCGCTTAGAGACTAACTTCTAAAATTCTGCACTGACCTGGCGGTTCACCATCCGACAAACTGAACGCTCCAAATCTGAAAGCACCTGATAAAGAAATGACTATTAGAACCTTTACCACGAACAATTTTTGACGAGCGAGAACATGCATAAGAATTCTTGTAGGGCTATGATGGTTCTCTCGCTCACTTGCATCACTTTCACCAAAAATGCATGCAAAGGGCCTGAAGAATATTAAATGAGTGATTGACCCAGTAGTCTGAATTGTAACCATCCTTTTAAATAATGATTTCAAAGGGACCACTGAGCTTATTTCATATTCGTGTATTCTCATTTCCTCTCTCTTGTAAGATAGGAGTGGGCCATCATCATGCAATGATAGAGCATATACCTTTGACATCGATGTCAGAATATCAGCCAAGAAAAAATCAGCAAAAGATATAGCCTGCAAATAAGAATCCATGAAAGAGTATTAAAATGTGAAAGCATTAGTATTTTCACATCATCAAAGACCAAAATAAAATAACATAGGTAAATTTCAAATAAGAGATTCAAAGGTTTCATCTGATTTTTTTTCAAGACTACATAATATTATTGACTATTGCTAGCTAACTAGGAAGCATGGGCACAGACAGGGATACAACTATGACATGACACACCACGACAACACGGCAAATATGTAAAAGGTAGATATGGGGACACGGCTACATGCTCACACGCTCTGTGTGTGCACAAGTGCGCATTTGTCTATACATTATATACAATCTAACCCTTGGTGATAAGGACAAGCTTTACTAGTAGCTCCTAATCAAGTAATTAAATTAAAAAATCTGAAACTCCAATCCAAACACCTAATATAATACAAGTCCATGAAACCCTTCACATGTTTGCTTAGTGTCCAGGTTCCACTAACATAGTATACTTCCTATGTCAAAACATCCTTTATATGTCGGTTTAAGCGACACATAGCTCCATGGCGTCCAGCATTCGATCTTGGAAATTTTTAAAAGCTGACATGGCTCCAACATGCAATTTTTTATTTTATTAAAATCCGACAAGGCTCTTGGGTTGTCCAATTTTTCAAAAACAAGAAGCCCTTTAATTTAATTTCTCATACACAGAGTATAAAATACAACTCATTTAGTCACTGAAGTCTTAGTATCTCATACCTTCAAATTAACCAAAAAAAAAAGGCATGAAAAATTAAAAAGTTTTAATTTCTCAAACAATTCTTTTAATTGCTATTTGTTTGTATAAGCTCACTTAATAAAATACAATGTATCATCCACATGTGCAAGTGTTTAACAAGTAGAAAAAAACCATTCACAGAAATGAAAAACAGGGAGGTTTTTTTTTTTTTGTTTTTTGGGTGGGGGGGGGGGGGGTGTGTGTGTTGTTGAGAGAGATCATTACCTGTAACGGTAGTACAATGCGCCAAAGTGTCCTCAAAAAATAGTAGCGAGACGACAAATAAAAGATATCAAAAGGGAATATAAGAAGCATCAGAACGACAGCATATAAGATTACCTGCAATGGTAGACTCTGTGGTTAAGATATCTCATTTGGGTTTTTTTCTTTTTTTTTTTTTTTTTTTTTTTTTTTTTGGGTTGGGGGGGGGGGGGGGGGGGGGGAATGAGTACAGCACCTATGGATCATCATTATATCATTTTAAAATTAAAAGAAGAATAAATTGCCAAAAATTTCCAGTACAAAAAGCGCACACACGTGTCACACATTTAAGAATTAGGTGATTGGACATCCATTTTGAAAATATAGTCCGCTGAGGTTGATCTACATTATTTTAAATGACGAAATATAAAATTTTAGATAACCTACATGAAGGAATTAGGTGATTGAACATCCATTTTGAAAATATACTCCGTTGAAGTTGATCTACATTATTTTAAATGACTAAAAATAATATTTTAGATTAATTTAATTTTTCTCACTCATCCATGAAGTAGTGAAAAAATGGGGCCAGTCAAAAGTAGGGACTTACTAACTTTACGGTCTAGAATGTTTCAAGCACAATAAAAATTATTTTATAAGGGGTTTTCAAATGTTTAGATCATAATCCAAAGGTTTGGGTTTTCAATTTGTTTTTCCAAACCACATTAAAATTCTCTTTTTCAACCGTTCATTTGTAGGCAACTTGATGCGCATGTAAGATATCACAAAAACATTCGACTTTTTGTTTTTGGGTACTTTAAATGATTTAGATCATGTTGGATGGTTTGGATCTTCCATTTTAGTTGCATAATATATATTTTTCACATGATAAATCTATACTCAAATCCCATCAATAGGATCCTCACCAAACTCTATATATATGTATGTGTGTACACGTAAAGTGTTTCTAGTGCATTTCCTTAGATAATTACCTACAGAGTCAGTTTAAAATCTGACCAAAAAAATTACGCACTTTTGATACTTTTTAAACATGCATCAAATGATTACAAAATGAATAGTTTTTCAATAATAGAACAACTAACATCATTCAATCGATGGTGAAAACATGTCCTTACATGATTTTATATACACAAGTATTTTAGAGCATGAAGATCATGATGAATGATTCATCCGTATGGATGGTCCATCGTGAGATTTTAGGTGGCCTCCCTAAGCAGTTATCAGAGACACACTAGGAACACTTTACTCACACATACACGCATATATAGGAGATAGACTTGGCTACTTTCGGAAGGATTTGAGCATGAATTTTCCTGCTCAATTTCAATCCCATGACATTCAAATACAAGATCCACTTTGTTGATATTGATCTACATTATTTAAAGTAACTAAAAATTAAAAAATTAAGTATTTTGAATACTTTTTACTTATTCATCAAGTAGGTACTAAATGGACGACTGAAAGTAACATATTACTTAAATTTATAATTTTAGACATACAAATTCTCGATCCGACCATTTGATCATGATCTAAACATTTAAAAACCCTCGCACACCAACTTTTGTTAAATATTTTATACTGTTAAACTAACAAACTCACTATTTCGACCATTCATTTTGCGCTTACTTGATGAACAAGTAAAAGTATTCAAAACACTTGTTTTTTTATTTTTAATTACTTTAAATAATGTAGATCAACTTCAACGGAGTGGATCTTGTATTTGAATGATATTCAAATTCTTCCCAAAAGATCTAAGTCTACATATATAGAGAGAGAGAGACGAAAAAACATCTAACATAGAAGTGAGTCCCTCCTATATTACTGATGTGTCATAATCTCAGCCACAGATCTGGACTGAGTGTGAAAATGTTACTTTTTCAAATATCCCTATGCTTTTCAAAAAAAAAGGCAATAAGCCCATCTCTCTCTCTCTCTCTTCCCTTTTCTCAATCATCCGCCCAATCTCTCATTTTCTTTGCCCTCTCTCTCTTCAATCTCCTCCTTTGCCCCACGCCATGGCTTCCTTCGCCAGATCCAACGGCAATGGCGGCTGCACCAATAACATGCCCCCACCATCTGTGGGAATTCTTTTAGCTTTCTCCTTCCTAGAAGTCGGCCCCTCCGGTGATCTCTATCATCTTGTTCCACTGACAACTGCGAGCACGCCCAACACACCACTATCTTCTTCTCTCTTCCTTTCTCTCCCCACCACCACCTCAGGTCATCTTCAGCATCTCTCGAGCGACTGCATAGAATCAGGAGAGCAACATTTGATGCGGAAATTTGTGTAATTTCTGTGAAAATTTTCTATTCTTGGGATCATAGAACCACAAATTTGTGTAAATTTGCATGTAGATTTGGGATCATGGGTTTGATTTGTGCAAAACTGGAATTGTATAAATTTGAAAATTAAACGTGGATTGGCATAATTCTCCTCTTCTTGTGCTGTGGTATTCTGAATCTCTAAGGGATACGAACTGATTATGGAATAGGATGCTTGTGCTCTGCACATAGTAGTATTTGCAAATTACTCTACATGATGTTTGTTCTTACCTAGAAATCCCATAAATGTGAACCATAAACAATACTTCATAACCAAATGTTTAATTGACATCATGAATTTAAACCAAAACTATCATACACATATAGTGTTGCTGAAACAATTTACAGAACCGAATTAATACTTTCAGAGAAGAAAGGATGATTGCTAAAAACAAGATATTAGTACAGCTTTTATCAAGCTATAGAAACTCATTGACTGACAGCTTCACCTTTTGATAGCATCAAATGCAAATATAATCACAGGACTTACAGGACATTTGCATTCTACTTGTACAATATAAATTAATAAATAAAATGGGCATGAAAAAAATTGATGTTCAATGCCATTGAGTACAAACTCAAACAAAATTCTGATGAATTGAACAGTGAACATCTCTACTTCCAAGTGCTTCTTTGGAACAAAGAACATATGCTCATTGCGGTGTTCTTGCTCCGCTTGTATCTTGAACCTCCTGTCCAAATATGGTGCATGCACTAGCGAGGGTGAAAGAGGAGGTGAAGAGGAAGAAGGCAGCGGCAGAATGGAGTGTGGTCGGTGACTGGCAGTTGCTGCCTGCGACACCCGGCACCAGAGATCTGGTGGCGAAAGCAACGGGTCTTTCCGCAGCCAGCCTGGGTCGGGGGGTGTTGAAGGGGGAGAGGGGAGGGTTGGGTTCTGAGAGAGAAAGGGGGGTCGAGATCCAGAGGGATGAGAGAGAGAGAGAGAGAGAGAGAGAGAGAGAGAGAGAGTGTGTGTGTGTGTTTGTGTGGGCCCGTGAGGAGTTAATTCATCTACTTTTTTTGATAAGTGAGGGGTTTTTGCAAAATTAACCTCCACTCGCTCATTATTACTCAAGCCCAGAACAAGGCTAAGATTATATATATATATATATATATATATATATATATATATATATATATATATATATATATAGGGAGCTGATCCTCTAAGAACGGTTCTCACGGATTTCTGTGAGAACTTTCACGTGGGTCGTCGGATCTGATAGATCAAATCAAATAAAACTAGATCTCTATCAGATCCGACGGCCCACGTGAAAGTTCTCACATGAATTCATGAGAACCGTTCTTAGGGGATCAACTCACTATATATATATATATATATATATATATATATATATATATATATATATATATATATATATATATATAGTGAAAGGTAAAGGCTCACACCCCCTACATGAATTACCCAAGCCAACCCCCATTTGACAACAGTGGGGATCAAATCTAGAACCTTCCCTTTAGAAGGGAGTGTCACCAACAGGCTAACCCGCTTTCAGAGAAGGTAATTGAAATCACCTAGAGGGGGGTGAATAGGTGATAATGCTAATCAATGCACACATTTAAAAATGAGATGATGCAACGATCACTTAAAACAAGATTAGAAGCCGAATACCCCGTGAAGGGCTCTGAACTCCTTCCTCGTGATTCCTCTAAGTAAGAGTTTGAGGTGCGCAATGCAATCTTATTGTGAGAGTATAAGACAATATAAGAATGAATGGAAAGCAAGTAAATAACACAAGTAAACCAATCGTAAATACAGAGATTTGTTTCGAGGTTCGAGCACCCAGCTCTACGTCCCCGCCTTCACCCAGAAGGATTTCCGATCCACTAGAACTTCCACAAAGGATTACAACCACTAGGGAGTACCAACTCCTCAATCACACTCCTCTAGACCAGAGGTAGTGGAGCCACGAATACAATAATCACTTGGTGATCAAAAGACCACAAACTCTCTTTTGAAAAACTTTTCTTTACAAAACCCTAGAGAATAATGTATAGGATTGAAGCTTAAGGTTTCTAAGTGAAAAATAAAACAAAGTAGAAGAAAGTTTTGATTCAAAAACTTCAGAGAAAAATCAGAGATTAGAGCACAAAAACTGAAAATAAAAACTTTTTTCAAAAGACTCAAGCTTTGATTTCTTTTGCAAATGTTGTTGGAATTCTCCTCAACCCCATCCACCCCTATTTATAGGATAA